>VZRL01000790.1:2754849-3012052 GCA_013397895.1 Origma solitaria
CGGCCTGGCCGGTGACAGCGCGGGGCCCCTGCGGGCCCTTTGGCCTCGCGGGCCGGGGCGGCGAGCGTCGCGATGCCCGTGGGGGACGAGCCGGCCTGCTCAGCGCGAGTAACGCCGCAGCACAGCAAAACAAGTAGTGAGGAAGGTCCGCGCTCGAGTGTTGTGGAAAGGATGAACAGTAAAAAGCACCATCTGCAGTTGCTTCACAGACAGGCATGAGAATATCGTCAAAGCGTTTTGTATTTAGTGCTTTAAAGGGAATTCCTGTGGGAGCTTTCTCTTTTCAAGTAAAACTTGACGTGCTGAGATCAGGTGTCATCCACACCTTGCTTGTTGCAAGGCCAGACCAGATGGAGAGGAAATGTCTGGCTTTTACTTGACAAAAATTGTGCTTTATGCTGATGGGTCCAAACTGAAGGTAAAATAGCATATAGACGGTTAATAATTAGTTTTATATGTCTGATTTGAGATTGTGTAATATGGTTTGGTTTCAACCTGCTGCTGACATCTCTTTTACTGTAAGTGATAAAAGCTTTGTTGGGGGAAGCACATTAATATAAAGGGACTTTTTCTCATATGTGGATAAGTACCCCCCTTCCCAGTGATTATTTCCTTACAGCAGTGTAACACTGTATAAGTCTCTTGAAACCAATTTCATAATAGCCTTATACTTGCTGCAACTTTCAACTACAGATACATTGTTTCTTAGTCTTTATCAAACTATAGACGTTCGGGCTGCGATTTAATTCTTCCAGCTCTTCAAAGAGCAAGTCAAAACCATTTGAAAAGTATGTCTCTTTTCAGGGGAAAGTATTAGTGCATAAATAAAGTACTGAGACATAAATTCTGTATGTATGTTATCAGAAATTCTTGGTCTGTTGTATCAAAATAAGACATAGTGCGCTTCAGTTAATAATTTTTTTGGTGGCGGACTCGACTGACTTATTTTGGAAAGTAGTCCTTTCCAAAGTAGTGGAAACTAATATTTCTTAGTTTTTCTACTGTCTTCTAGTGTAATTTGACAGCTGAAAGTGAGGAAGAGATTGTATTGCTTGCCATTTTTCCATGGACTATTAGAGGATTGAAACATTGGTAATATTATCTGTGAGAATGATTTGAACTAGTAAGATTAAAAAGTGACAGGGTCAGGTTCTGGCAGGTGTTCACTTTTTTTCTTCCTAGTGGCTCTGGCTGGCAGGGAAGCTCAGACTGCTTGAATGGGTGTCTTTAGAGCTCAGTCCAGTGAATGTGCTCCTCTGCACTGCGAGTCTCAACACAGGGCAGTAGCACCAAGCAGTTACTTCAGTGGCTATTTGCTCCTTTCTATGTGCAGAGGATGCCAATGCTTTACCCACTGTGCTTGTCTAATGTGATCACCATTAAATAATTTTCAAAGTGTTATTCTGTATACTGTATGAGGAGAGAGAAATAACCACTCAATCTGAAATTGTTCTTGGAAAAGCAGATAGTGGGCAATGGGCTAATTTTCACTGGTAAACAGCCTCTTTCTTTTGGCCCCTTTCATGGTGTCCTGAGGGAGACTGAAGGAGGAGCAGGCTGTTCAGTTGGTGACAGCCTACTTTCAGGAGTCTGCTGCCTTTATCCATCACTTAACTGGATTTGTGCCAGGGAGATGGGAGTGATGAAGTCTCCCGGAAAGCGTCCCTGGGCTCTTCTTCTTTGAGGCCCCTTGGGAACATGCTATTATCTGGATGAATTTTTTGGCAGGCTTCATAAGATAACATCAGCTGTAGAGTAAGCTCTCATGTTCTCAGGAAACTTCCAAAAGTTGTGAAGCCATAGTGCTATTTTTCATTTATTTTCTCTGAGTGAAAGTTGAGAACTCTGGTTTTGTCCTTATCCAGCAAGAAAGTTTTCTTTTGAAAATCAGGTTCCTGAAGCAGAATGGTGGTCAGCAGCTATTCTTAATTTCATATGAATTTGGACATTGGTGTAGTTGATAGTATTGCTGCGATAGCTGTGCATTCTTGTTACCGAACAGCTGATCAGTACTGTGGAGTAGTTAGAAATTATTTTGGAACCATTTAGGATGATGGATGGTAGAGAACATATCTGGAACTACATTGTTTTGCATTGTTTTGAGGAGCATATCTTACGTTCGGGACAATTTTTTCTGTTTGACCAGTTAACAGCATTTGGCTAGTCTTGTTAGCATGCTGCTGCAGTGGAGCCTGGTCAGCCATAATAGTTTACCATTGAGTGTCAACTTGGTAGAGAGATTTTTGAGGGGTGCACCTGTTTGTTTTAGGTGTAGTTGGCAAAAGAATGTTCTTTAAGACTGCTGTTAAATTAAAGAGTGCCAAGAGACTTGAGGAGGTTAACCCTTCTCATCCTTAAGAGTCCAAATATCTGGAGGAAGCCCAAATACTTTCCATTTTCTGAAGTTTCTTTTTACCATATTTAGGAGTATTTCAGCAGGAAGGGATGCTAATCAGTGGTGACACAAGTTTTCACAATCAAGTCGGGGAACCTTTGATGGTGTGTCCAAGAAAGGAACATGATGGTGGAAATAAAAAAAAAAGAAAAAAAATCGTCAAACACTGGGCCTGTTGATAGTATAATTAAGAAATTCTAATCCTCTGTTTAAGGGGTTAGAATTAAAAGTGTTCCTATTAGGTTCATGGGTTGTCTGTTTCTGCCATGTTTCTCAATCTTAATCATAAAATTATTCCCAAGGAGTTGTTCCTAAGAAATGCAGATTTGTCTGTAAGTTTGACTCAGGTAAAATAATGGTGAAATGTGCTTCAACAACCAAAATACTGTCTACTAATCTGCTTAGGCTAGGTTTGATGAAGAACTTACTGCTAAAGCACTTTTCAAGTGTCATTTAGATACTATCTCAAGAATAAAATCTGTAACTGAGGTTCTGGTATAACTTGTCATAAACATCACACATGATATTAAGGGGAAGTGTTTAAAAAACACCGAGGGGGGTTTCTATTTTTTTTTTTCCTTACACACAGTGAAGGATGAAGGTCTTTACATTTGCTGTGGATGTTACTCTAGTTCTTACAGTGATGGTTTGACGCAGCATGGAAGTGGGGAAAAAAGTCAGGCTTACTATTTGCAGTAATAGGAAATTAAGCAGGTAGTTTAGTAAGGCAGTAGAACTGAATGTGACTTGCAATCATTTTCCCTCTGTTTTATTAACTATAGCAGTTGTTGATAATGTTATGCTACCACTTCTTCAGATATTTAATAATATGCTTGAATTTCAGATGGTCAGCCTATAGTTTGATGCTATTAAAATGTAAGAAATGGTTTGACCGTGATTCCCATGGTGCAATTTCCTGAAATAAAACCCTCTTGCAATTTAAACTCATTGTTCTTTAGATTCATCCCCTTGGTTTGTCAACATCTTCAAAACATCCAATTACATGTCTCTCTGAGCTGGACTTTCTGTGTTAGGCCAGGTTTGCCAAAAGAAGGGGAGATTGTCACTGATGAGCTTTTTGACCCCAGATTGTTATGGAGACTGCAGACTGTGACTTAACATCTGGCTTCAAGGGAAGATAAATTCCAGTGATTTGTTCAGCTTGTCATGAGACTGGCACTTTTTTGCCTGAGTTGGCTTACTGTTTTTTCTCAGCATTGTTTTAAAAACAACATTAGGTGTGAGCTAACAGGGAGACTGAATAGAAAATGTGTAGGAAAGGAGCTATAGCCACACGCCTTTTCAGTTATTTATAAATGTTTATGAAAAACAAAAACTTCCTACTTAAAAATACCTTTGGTGTAATGTTCTCAGTGAAAAATGGCAATGCTGACTGGGTAAGACTGAGTGGAATACCCCTTCAATATATCAGCCAACAAAAAAAAAAATCTTTTTCACTATCAGTTACCAGACTCTTGAGTTCAGCTGGGTACCTTGACGCCGACATAGTATTTTCTATAGTCAAAGATTGTACTTTTCTGGTAATTTTCTTTCTTTCCTCCCAGGGAAGAACTGTCACTTTAAGTGCTTCTCCTCATTTCAGCTGTGACAGTTTGCATTATGATATCAAAATTCAGAAGAATCAAAGTAGATCTCCAGCACGTAAAATCTGTTCCTCTAACTGATAAAAATAACACTGCATACCTAATGTGTAAAGTAAAGTTTCTTGCTGATCTTGCTTCTGAAATGCTTCTTCTGCTGTGGCTTGGCCTGTGGGGTTCTGCAAATACATCCTGGCCCCATTTGTTAGTATGACATACCTGTGATACACCTTGTTTACGGACTATTCATCCTTCACATGTGTCTCTAATGTGCTCACCTTCCTGTTGTGTTGTAATATTTCTGGGTGAAAGGTAGTTAGAGTTCTGTGGATTTGTTAGGGTTACCATGAGACATCTAAACATTGAAATTATTTTTGCTAAGCTCATCTTACTATTTCAGCCTTTTCTAACCAGGTCGTGAATCCTTTTGCCTTCATTCTGCTCAGTTCATTCAGTTGAGTGATGTTCATTTTGGTTGGGCAGCCTCATGCTCAGTGAGAAAAATTTGCAGTCAGTTTCAGTCTTTAAGAACTATTTAAACTATATTAGTGTGGAATTTTAGTATTTCCAATTTTATAGAGAAGGGGAAATTATTTATTTAGCCTTGCGAAGAAAACAAAAGTTTGAGTGGAAGAGGAGAGAAGGCTGAGGGGAATGTTGAATTTTTTAAAAAATTCTGTGGTATTTGCAATAACATAAAAGATTTTTGAGGATTATTTTGTTCTGCTAGAAACTGATCGCAATACGAGTCTGTGAGCTGAAGACTTTATTTAGCTGTTCTTCTGAAGACTTTCTTTAGCCATTTTTTTCTTTGAAGTTACAACTTCAGTATTTCATTTTAGCAATGACCAACTGTGAAAACTATGTTACATCCATGAATAGACTAAGAGCAAATAATAAGTAGGATGATTAGAAACCTTAGTTTGGTAGAATTTTCTGACAGGTTTTTACTGATACTTGTTTTAACTGCTTCAAATCATGTACATTTTAAGTGTTGGGTTTGAGGGTATTTTGATCTAGATTTGTTATTTCTTGAAATTCTGCTAGTTTTAACATGTTTGAGACTTTGTTGCAGAAAAATAGCTCAGTTCTAAGACTGGTTTTTTTTTTCCAAAATAAACTTTGGTAAAATCTAATGCTTGAGAAGCTCAAGCCTGCCAAGACCTCCCTCTGAAAATGTTGTTAGCAATGGGTAGTCACTAAGTTTTGTACTCTGAGAAATGTATCGTGGTTGGTTCACTGCAGTATCCGAACAGTTGCAAATTTCTAACAAGACAGTAAAGTGCTATTGTTAAGATGCAGAACTAAGGCAGAGAAATGAAGTAACTAGCGCATATTTCCATGGAAAATCTGCAGCAATATTTATATTCCTATTACCAGCACCTAAAGCATCAACCACTAAATCTGGCAATGGATTTTTTCAGCATGCACTACCTTTCTTCTGTTTAATAGTACTTTGTAAATATGATGATAAATTTCTTTTAGGGCAGGTATGAATTTTAGGATTTTTTTCTTTCTTCTGAGAAAAGGGTGCTTTGTTGGTTTTTTTTCTGTCCTAAAATGATCAACTGCAATTGTGTTTTGTATATAGTACGGAACTTCAAATAGGATCACAGTGCAAATATTTTTGCTTTGCTTGTAATTTATAAATAATGCACAAAACCAGAGGAGCAAACAGGATTTTATCAATGCTCCAAGCATTCAGGTTTGTGTAAATTATAGGGGAATGGGGCCTCAACACAGTTAATGAACTTTGCAGCACAAAGAGAGGCAGGTTGATTGAGGTATCCCAAAAGAGCCCTTGCAAGAGCCTGCATACTTTCACTATAACCAAAGTATAAGTAATCAAACTCATATATTTAGGTCTTTCTGGCCTGACTTCTCATTCAACAGGTGAAACGCTGTCTTCTGGGTTTTAGATACAGTATTTCAGTGAGAGTCTGTGGCATTTGTAATGAGGAATGGTGTTTTCCTTAGAGGCCAGGTGCTGTTCAGTTTTGTATAAATTTTATTCAGAGGTTTACTTGAAAAAAGATAGAATATACATTTGGAAGGATGATTTCAGCCTCTAGGTGTTTTATTTGAAGGGCATTATGTTCTATAACTTACTGAGAAACTTTGAAGATACAAACACAGCTGAGATTCCTGTCATAGGAGATGCGTTTTGCTTCAGAATCCTTTATTTGTTCTATGTGTGATTTTTAACAATGTTTGTGTGGTTGGAGCACCATTTCTGACTCAGGAGTTATGAAGCTGCAAATTGTTGGTCACCGAAAGGTGTGTTGGTAGGGAAGTATAACTAATGCTTACCTTATTTTCTTTTGTATTTTCCTAGGCATTTGCTTTAGGTATAGTGTACGTAATAGGGACTGAATGTTGGGCAAGATGGAATTGGTCTGGCCCAGTATGGTTAGTGTTCTGAATACAGAAGTATAAAGGGAGAGGCTTAGTGAACCTATGCTCTGTGCCTTGCAAAGTGGCTGAAAAATGGGATATATTGGTTTTGTCTCTCTTGCTCTTGTTTTAGGAATGAAATAAATTGTTGAAGTAATTTAGACAGGTATTCTCATATTGTGCCAGATTATTGTTTTTGACCAAAGAACTCATAGATCCAAGTGTTGTTTTCCTCTAAAATTATGATACTTACCAATTTGTGTGTCTATCTTTATGGAATTACTGGTAAAAAAATAATATTAAATAACTCCTAAAAAAATAAAGGTGAGCGATGAAGACATGTAATGAAAAAAAAAACCCCAGGGAAAAAAGCCAGTTAAAAAAGTTAAAACTATTATTTTACTAACTACTATTAATAGTAATTAGGATTAATAATAACTATTAATTACTACAAATTAACATGATGCAACATAAGATTGTATAGTCTTGCACTGGTTAAAATGACTATGTTCATTTGTAGGCCTTGCTTGTGCTCAGAAAATAATGTCTTAAATTTAAGTGGTGCAGATCCATGGAAGAAAGCTGTGATGTAGTGCTTCTTCCTTTGTGTTTGGCATAGTATTAATAAGTTTTGAAGTATGCTGATCTCATGAAAGAGCCAGTGCTGTCTTTTAAAGTTGTTTTTGTGAAGTTTGAACTGTTATCTGATCCTGGCTTGGCGTTTACTAAGTTGAGTAAGATTTTGAAGCAGTGATGAGGTGGAGGGATAGAGTCTGAACTAAACATTAATATTGTTATGGTAGAATTATTTTCGATCAGGGATGGAAGATGAAGAACCTTTCTTCTTTGAGTTGTCTTCTATGTGCTGTGCTAGCCTGTCTCAAGACTTTAAACACAAATGTCTGTTTTTCCTTCCCTGTAAGGGTCCATTTCAGTACTAAGATAGTCTGCCAGTGACATGTCAGCTGTACCTGAAATGAGGGTGCCAGATGTTAGGCAGGGTAGGCAACTACTGAACGCACATAAACTTTTTTTTGCCTGTGAATGTATGTCTCATGTTAGAAGAGATAGATGTTACATATTCGTGGATGTTAAGTGATAATGCACTTATCACTTAAAACACTGATGTAACATAGGAATTTTGTCAAAGCTTCTTTGTTACTCCGGTTCCCAGCATGGTGAT
The DNA here is from genome assembly GCA_013397895.1 of Origma solitaria. NCBI lineage: Eukaryota > Metazoa > Chordata > Aves > Passeriformes > Acanthizidae > Origma > Origma solitaria. The sequence goes on from VZRL01000790.1 coordinate 2,762,423, forward strand.
AGACGATAGTCATTTACTAATGCTCTGACAGAGATAGTGGCCTTTTCTGTGGACAGTCAGCTCAGACAGCGTGCTGCTAACGTTCTCAGTATGCTCTTAACTTTTAACTACCCTTGTCTGAGACAGAATTTAAGTAAAACTCTAGGGGCATTTTTTTTCCTCGTGGTTTACCATTAATTTTGTTATCCAATGGAATTATTGGGTGATTGATACTGCAGAAGACTGAAAGTATACAATGAAACTTGTTCTGGGCTGAAATTTAGTAAGAAACTATGTAGTGCTTGTTGGTAGAGGAAATACCCTAACAAGGGGGAAGGCATTGCAAGTAAATGGCAATTTTTATATAGGACTAACTTCAACTGCAAAGAAGGCATGTGGCCATGGCAGAAAACTTGTAATTGTGCTCATGAATAAATTTGCAAAATTCATGGAGAATTAAAATAAAGGTTGTAATTGTTGTGGTTAATATGGGACAGGGATTTCATCAATCACTATCTTATAGTTTTAGCCAAAGTATTTAAAGTAGCATAAAGCCCAGATTGCTATTATATTAAAACATTGAGCATGCATTAGTTTAGTGCTTGGTTTGTAGAAGACCTAACCCATTGCCATGCCATTTCTCTTTGTTGACATTGTGAGGAAAGAAGGATCAATTGTTGTCAAAAGTACAGACAACTGTCTGTTATGTAGAACAATGGAGAAGACCAAGGTTTCAGTGCCATTGGATTGCTCATCTCTCTGCTGAAGGATGTGCTAACATTACACATAACACATGAAGTGCAGCATTAGGCATGAGTGACCAGTCCGGGTTTGAGAGGCTCCGTGTGCGAGCGCAGAGCCTGGTGGGAGCTTAAGGCTTTGGAGAGCACTGTGCAGGCACACTTTGACTGCAGCTGGTCCAGCTCCAGTAGAACTGGCAGCAGTGGAGTCCTGGAAGTAAACTGCCTCCATGTGGTCTGTTTTGTGTTACTCTGGACTGTGCTTATTAGCTGTTTTCAGTTTGGCGAAGGCAGTGTAGGCAGCTCAGGCTCTCTGTTTCAAAAAAAGCAGTTGTGCTGCAGAGTTTGGGCTGGCGTTGCTGGCAGAACAGCTGCTGTGCTCATAGACTGCAATTTCAGAAGACTGCCTTGGCGTGTGATGGCTCTGTGCAAGGCATTGAGTTCAAGTGTCTTACCTGAAAATCACAAATTGCTATGATTGTTAGTCATAAGCATGATTTGGAACAAAAGTGAACCAAAAGGAAAATAAAGTGGTTGGTTGATCAGCTGGTATATCTTAGTGCTAGATGTTAGTATGTACCCATAATTTTTGATGTTTCTGTTGATTATGACTGCTTTTTACAATCAAACAAGTTTTCTGATAGGGTTTCGAGAGAAGAGGCAGTGCCCTTTTACTTTATCTGAGAGAACATACAGAATTGTGACTTCCTTTTAGGATTTCCCTGTACTGTTTTGCTCTTTTCCTTGCATCAGGCAGTACAGCTGATCTGTTAACATTTCGCTTGTATATATGACAGGGTTGAATTTTTCCTCAGAAATACTTTGGGAGCACATAACCATGGAGTTCTGCTCTTCTGCATTTTTGTTCTGAATTAGGAAACTAATTAACTGTAACCTATGTCAATTTGTAGGACATAGAAACTCATTCATAAGAAAAGCCATCAACTTTGATATTAATAATTCCTTGTAGTTTTTGTAGATTAGATGTTTTGCTTTGTCTTTCTCCTTGCAATTTTGCCAGTGCTAATCTAGATAATGAATCTTTCCGGGCAGATACATTTTTATAGGAAATCTTTGGTTTGTTTCATAAAACTAAGTGGTCTGAGACATTGCCTGAAGGTACCCATTGTTGAGGCATATTTTGTGTTTTGTAGATTAAGATGTGAACATTAGCTGAAGGAGGGATGGGAAACAAAGTGTGTGTATTAGTCTGTGCCCATTCTCCTTCTGTTGGGTTACTAATGGAAAATGCTTGTGCATCCCCTTATTCTCTTCTGTCCTGATCTGATCTATCAGTATTTAGATAATCTTCTATTGAGCTGCAGTTTGAGGCTCAGTTTCCTTTAATGCTTTTATTTATTGTTATCCTTAGTGTAAATAAATTTTTTTTGGGAGAAATAGGGAGAGAGAGTCTTTGTTTTTGCTTCTGACATTGAATCTATTTCTTCTCCACCTCCTCTCTCTATTTTCTTTGTCTTCACCAGGGACTTTTGTCCTATTCAAAAGATTTGGAAGAAAGAATTCCAGTGGCTTCTTTAAGATTAGCTTTGGTTTAGCAGTCTTTATAGATGAAAAGAAACAGTGAAATGTATCATCCAAAGCAGAAATAAGAATGGGAAGATAAAAGTTTAGTGATTATGATGACTTTTAAAATCCTCCTTGTTGAGATGTAATACCTAGAAAGGAAATGCAAAACTCAGCAGTTTAGTGTCTGAGAAGGTGATGAATTTGGTTGTATCTGACTCTGAAAACAGTGAACCAATTTTTTTTTTTATGATCATATCCCATTAAACTTTAGAATTTCTAATGGAAAGAATAACCTGTTGGTAGCTGTACTACTTGTGTTGTGTTCTGGGTGCGTCTTTATTATGTGGGAAAACAACCCCAAAATGTGTTTGCTCATTACTTAAAATTCATGGTCACAAGAGAACATTAGAAAATTAAAAATAATTAGATGTAACATTGTTAATATATATGAATTTTATTAAATATAGGGATTTATCATGCATTTAGCAATATGCAAATAGGTAATATTTCAACATCTTTGTTGACAATTTAATTGTTTTAAAAAATTTGTATTTTGATTTACTTATACTTTGTATATTTGTCAGAGAAAGCAACCAGTGAGATGAACACTGCAGAGGACTGGGGCCTCATCTTAGACATCTGTGATAAAGTTGGACAGTCACGCACAGGGTAAGTGACTTCAGGAATTTCCTCCCCAAACTTTTAAAATTCTGTTATTTTGGTCTCATACCCTGGTGAGAGGAATGAAATTTTTGTTATCTTTTATAAAATTCTGCAACATGCGAATTTAACTTAAACTGATTACAAGTAAAAGGAAAGCATATGGAGCTTCCGCTGAAATACTTTGCAGTCCTTCCTTTGGAGGTACTGGCTGATCGGTTAAAATTAGGACTTGTATATAGCAGTTTCTCACCACTGTAACAGAATAAATAAATTTATATATTTTAGCGGTATCACTTGTAGACCCAGGAGGCTTTATGAGTCATTTTTCTTTCAGAATCATAATCTAAGTTGGACGTGACCTCTGGAGGTCATCTAGTCCACCCCCCAGCTTCAAACAGGTCTAATTAGATCAGGTTGCTCAGGACCGTGTCGAGTCTTGAATGCCTCCAAGGTCAAAGGTTCCACAGCTTCTGTGGGCAGCATGCTTCAGTATTTAACTACTTCTACTTACTAAGTAAGTAAATAAAAAATTAATCCTACAATCTGATTGCAATTTTCCCTGTTTCAACTTGTCTCTTTCATCTTGTCCTTTGACTGTGCAGCTCTAAGAAAGAGTCTGGCTGCATCTTCTATGTATTCCCTGATTAACTGGCTGTAGAAAGCCTTAAGGCCCACTTTTTGTCTGCTCTACTCAAAGCTGAAAGCACCTCTCCCATCTTTCCTTGTATGTGACCCTCACTTACCATCCTGGCAGCCATCCATTGGACTTACAGCAGTGTGTAAATAGCCTTCCTGCATTGGGAAGCCCCAAACTGGACTGAGTACTCCAGATGCAATCTTACAAGTGCAGAATGGAGCGGAAGGGTCACTTTTCTGACTCTGTTTATTGTGCTGACCACTTGTTTGAGCCAGGATGTGGTTGGTTGCCTTTGCTACTAGGCTGCATTGCTGACGCCTCTCACCCAATAGGACCTGCAGATGCTTTTCATGTGGTCAGCTGCTGGCCTCATTCAAAAGGCAGTACCTTACCCTTGTTCTTGTTGAACTTGATGAAGTTCCAGTCTGCCTATTTCTCCAGCCTGTCCAGGTCCCTCTGAGTATTAGCTGTGCCCTCCAGTATATTGATTGTTCTCCTTCAACTTGCTTGGGTCAGTTACCTACTGAGAGCAGTGTTGGTCCCAGCAGAAATCCCTGAAGGATCCCACTAGATACTGCCTGCTAGCTGGAATTTGCACTACAGGTGACAACTCTTTGAGCTTTGGAGGCCAGTTTTCCACCCACCTTATCATCCTTTTATCCAGCCCATATTTCAGCAGTTGTATGATAAGGAGACTATAAAGGCTCCAGCTGTATGTCAGAACTTTGCTAAAACCAAGGCATAAAGCTTCTGCTGCCCTCCATGGTTCTTGCCGTTGGACCACCAGTGTCTTTGTCACAGAAAACAATGAGACTTTGTGTTTCTACCCCTTGTTTTCAGAAGCTATTCTCTGTTGTCGGGGCTTTGATAAATGTAAATTTTGAAGATGTGATACTAAATTAAACACGTCTTAATATGGGCTGCTAATGTTTTCATTATTGATTATTTATTGAGCTCTTTCATAGAATTTATGCATGAACTTACTTTTTGGACAAGAAAAAGTATAATTTGAGCTAGCAACTAAAAAATACCGTTTAAAGGCATAATTTCAGTGTATTTATAGTGCTTTCAGTCAGCGTAGTATTAGGCTTTGGAAGTGTTTTAAATATACCTTCTCAAAGCATTCCCTGTAATAATTCAGGTAAGAAACAGACTCCAGAAGAGAGTTCTGCCTTTGACGCTGTGAAAGGTTTCTCTGAGAATGAGTTGGATTGCCTTGTAAAACTTCCAGAAACAGTATGACATGCCAGACAGCAAAGTCCCACCTGGGACTTTTGTTCCAAAGGACAGGTTTGCAAATAAGCTTATTCCTTGGGATTAGAGATGGTCTCTAGAGGAGTACTTAAAAATAGCATGGCACACTGAGACTTCTGTGCTGTTGTGTATAACTGTAGTTAACAGTTGGCAAGTTCTTAATTATGTTTCATCTTAGTCTTTATATGTAAAACTGCATTTCTATTCCTTGAGCATGTTGATGCCGAGCCTATAACAATAACTATATTATTGAATGTTTCAGTATTCTATTTAATCACTGAAAGCCTTTCCACAGATGAAATTTAGTGTCACAGCAACATAGCCTGAACAATGCTTGAATGTGGGTAGCTGCAAGAGACATTAGTACAGACAAAACTAGAGATCTTCTGGTAGCGTGCAGCTAAATTTCTGTGAGGATTCGTGAGGTTTGTTTGTGTTGGTTTTGGTCTTTTTCTTCTGTGTGTCTGTATTTTAATCTTTTTCTTAATAAAGCTGTTTTTTTAAAAGAAAACTGGGACTTTAACCTTTTTAATATCTATCCTGCTTGTAATAGGCTGCCAGCTGACTTGTTGCTTAAATTCAGATTCTGTTAAAACTTGCTCATAGTGGGTTTTCCTTGTTTTTGATGGATTAAGTCATGCAGTAGCAAGGTAAAGCAAAACAATGTTTCCCATTAAGAAGTTTAAATGAGATATGCTTAGCTGTTTGAAATTCTCCTGCAGTTTAAGTTCCTCTGACAAGGATGCTAGTCTTCTTAACTGGGATCAGCTTTAAGCTTTTAACCAATTCTGCTCCAGTACAAGCTGTCTGTTACTGTTCTTGGCAGAAGTTTAGATTACAAAAACTCTCCTTTATGGATTTTCTTTGTACCTGTCAGTAAGCTCCACTGCATGTCTGCAGCATTCTGGGTGTGGATTGTCTTAAACCTGAAGCCACAGCCGCCTAGAAGAACACTTATTCCTTAAGCAGCACTTTTTGGTATAGCACATTGTCTACCAAGTTGCTTGTATCCAAATCAAATTAATTGTTGTAAACCTGTTATGCTACGAATGTGCTGCATTTTCTCTTAAGATGAATAAGTTACAGTTTCATAACATAATTGCTACTGTTATTTTTTACATTGTAGTACTGTACATACTGAGAGTCACAAATTGCTGAAAATGTTATCTTGCTTCCTTTAATCCAAACAAGTAAAACAGATTTTTAGCAAGTTAGAATGCCACTGAATCCCTCTCTTTGACTGCTTTCTCTGTTTTTTGTGAATTTCAAAATTAGAGTTGTTATTACAATTTTTATAGAAAGCACAAGAAAGACAGAAAACATGTCAATATTTTAAACAGCATGACTTGTTTACAATAGCATATATGAAATACTGCTCTATGTAGTATAGAATTAACTTAATACTTTCTGCACATTTTGCATATCAGGTTCTTAAGATGATCTAAAATTTGTCTAATGATGAGACAACACATTTTTTTAATCTCTGAATTTGTTTTAGGAACTCGTACAGCTCAGAGTTGCACATCACATTTTTGGCATCTTGTTTTATGCCAGTATTAGCTCAGTGAGCAAGTTGCCTTTTCAACATGGAAACATGATTAAAACAAAGGTTTTACTGTTAGAGGAAATCTTTTTTGACCCCTATTTTTGTACAGCATTTTTGAAAACTTGTTTATTTTAAAAACTTTAATCACATGTTGTGATTCTTGAGGCTGTCCTGTGCAGGGCCAGGAGCTGGACTTTGATGATCTTGTGGGTCCCTTCCAACTCAGGATATTCTATGATTGTATATTTGACTGGCATTTTAAATCTGACTACAGGAAATTACAGATTTTTGCATAGTGTTGCTTTTCTGCAATGAAAATGCTTACACGACTGAATCTATAGTTTATCATCTCAGAATAAAATAACATTATAAAATTTGAATGGTTCATTTTAACAAAGAGGATCCTCCTTCCTCAGTCATTTCAGTGCTAGCCAGTTCCTAACTCGAATTGTGTTTGCATTTGGCTTTGAGATAGTTGTACTGTTTATGTTTGTCTCATGAGACATATGAGTCTACATTAAAACTGTCACAACTTCAGCTTTTCTCCAGAAAAGTTAGTTAATAAAAAAACGGCTGAAAAAAAAATGAAGTCGGTGACTGAGAGAATACACTGATGGTTGAGAAAATAGAAATGTTCATTGCAGCACACTCTCTTGGGGGTGGGTATTGGAAAATTGTCATTGAGAAATGGTTTGTCCATATTACTGCTTGCCTAACTTTGCCCTGATTCCTTAAGGATTAATCACTGCCTCAGCAAGTTCTGGTTAGCTGTTTCTTCTTTGGTTGTTTTTGTGCCTGTTCATGCAAGAGAGAACAGCAAAATTGCTTACTTGATAGTTTTCCAATGTGTCTTCTATTTTTTTCCCCCCCAAATTACACAATCTTGGTGTCATTTTATGTTGTCATTGCAGTGTATGTCTAGCAGGCTGACCAGGAAGCTGTATGACGAGCCTGTTTCTGAGAGAGCAAGGGGGAAAGCTGAGTCCCACAGAGTTATGTTAGACTGTAAATGAATAATAAATTCCTCAACATATCTGAAATGTTTTTCGCAGAGTAGTATTTTAGATTGCAAATGCTGCTAATTGTGCATTTGTTAAATAAAATACAATCAGAATTTTTTTTACTTTCTAAAACTAAAACTGAAATTTATTGTGAATACTTTCTGGATATATTGGTATATGATGCCATATATTATACATAGCTTCTGTTGTATCTTGCTGTATTTTCACCCTACTTATTTATTATGCTTTATTGTGGTACCTCTGAAATTCTGATCATAGAATCATTGGAGCGGAACTGCGGCACAACATTTGTATAGTGTGATTTGGAGAGATGCCTAATAAGTGGATAGAATTCTACACTCACGGGGTGCATGCTTCCCTCTGGTTTCTGCATAGTGCTTCTCATAATTTTCATACTAAATTGTATGATGAATTAATTTGAAGTAAAATTAAGAACTACAGTCCTGTCTAGATTAGGTTTTCTTACTCTGTATGACTAAAGATTGGTACACCGGGATTATTTTTTTTTATGTACATGTAATCAAAAGATTTCTTATTTTAAAAATTTGACCATGTTAAAAGATTTAACACTCAAGTATTGATAATTTCTGTTAAATGTATGAACAAGTAGATTGTACTTGAGACATGTGGATGATCATTTGGCTTTGAGGCTTTCTTATTACTTTATTACTTTTAATAAGACTTTGGATTCCTTTGTAAAAAAAAAATCTTAGGCTGATGGTACTGTTCCTGAACTGCTAAGCTCTTGAGCACTCTGCCTTTATAAATACTGGCTTACCAATGGGCAAGCACTTTTTTGTGCTTGCACTCATATCACATTATTAATCCTACCCAGAAGTTAATGGTTAAAGAAAGCAGTTATTTCTGAAAACTTTTGCCTGTATTCTTTCTCAATTAAAGGGAACATATGAGAAGTTCTGGATAATTAGTAGATAAAAGGTAGTATTGCCTTAAAGCTATCATTTCTAATAATTGGTTATATGAAGGTATACACTGAATGATATGTACTTGTGCTGTGTGACAGCACTTTCTATAAATAGTGCCACTAAATATGAGGTGGACATTTCTGTAAAATGTAGACACTGCCAAATATAGTATAGCCAGGCAGTGGTGTAACTTATACCTGAGTTTCATGTTAGTTTTTGGATTCCAGTTCAATAGAAAAATACTTTTGCTCCCAAAGACAACCATGCTATAAATGTGTTAACCCCCATAAGTATGTAGAATTTTAGTTTAGATTTACCTTCTCTTTTCCTCTTTCTCTACTTACCCTCTTCCAGGGTTATTGTGCCCATGATAATTCCTACCTCAGCCTCGCTCAGCTTTCCACTACTTTCATAGACAGAACAAAGTAACAGAAAGTCACACATTTTAATATACTAAACTTTCTGAAATTCCCTTTCAAATTCTTTGTTGAAGTTGCTTTTCATGTTATTTCTATCTACCACAACATAGCTAAGACTTGAATTTTGTATTTAAGTTTTTGAAATTTTGATGCAGATTGTCTAACAGGATTTTTTAGAAATTATTAGTTCATTACATGACACCTTTATAAATGTTTTTCTGTAGATTAAAAGAGACTCTGAGGAACATAGCAGTGGTCGTTCAAAATAAAAGTAACAAAATGGTATTGGTAAATCAGTATGTAAGGAAATGTTCTTACACATGTATGTGAAACATAGAGAAGTAGGTGCACGGGCTACAGAGAATCCCAGTTCTCTAATTGTAAGGAATTTTATGGATTTCTGGAGTATTTAAAGTGATTTGCTCTAAGTACAAAGGGTAATATAAATTACTGAGAGGTTTTGGTAATTAAGAGAACTACAAATCCTACAGATAGAAATGGCTACAACTGTTTATGATGTGTTAATTTATTTTTAAAATGTGCACTTATAAGCTACTAAATAATTTACCCATGATTTTCAGGAGATCTTGCTGTCTGTTAAAGTTATCAGCATTGTCATGTGTGCAACAGGAAATGTTCATTCCATTACATATTTTTAAATCTGCCTTGTGTTTTTCAGGCCTAAAGATTGCCTCCGCTCTATTATGAAGAGAGTGAACCATAAAGATCCCCACGTCGCAATGCAAGCGTTAACAGTAGGTTCTGTTTAATGTAGCAATTTTTCTTCCTGAAAAGTTACATTACAAAAAAATCTCTGAGTTCTAATCTTTCTTTCATTAGCTTCTAGGAGCATGTGTCTCGAACTGTGGCAAAATCTTTCATTTAGAAGTCTGTTCAAGAGATTTTGCCAGTGAAGTAAGCAATGTGTTGAATAAGGTAATGTATTGCATTGATTTATACATTTCATCTATAAGTAAAATCAGATAGAGAATTGGGGTAATCTGAAAGTGGAATGGAATGTACTTTTGGAGGACTGGAAGCAGTGGATGGGGGGAGGGAGAGAAGATTACTGTAAAGACTGTGGTCCTCAGAACTTCCTGAATGCCACTTTATACCAGTTAACATAGGTATTCTGTTTGGGGGAGGTGTGGTGTGTTAATTTATAAATAAACTACATTATTTTCGCTTTAAATAACTGCAGTGGAACACTAAATACAAATGTGGTGAAATGAAGATAATACAGGGCTTCTATATAACCTGATTTTACTTTATATAACCTGATTTCACTTTATTTTAGGCCTAGCACATACTGTACTGGTACAAACACAATGCTGATGTACTATTCTCCCTTTCTAATAAAGATTGAATGCTAAACTTGACTACAAAATAAAATATCTATATATTCTATATTGACAGTAACATGAAATTACTTGAAATTAAAATCAGATTCCTACATTACTTAACTAGTTTCTGTTGTCTGTGCAGGGTCATCCAAAAGTTTGTGAAAAGCTGAAAGCCCTTATGGTGGAATGGACTGATGAATTCAAGAATGACCCACAGCTTAGTTTAATATCTGCTATGATAAAAAATCTTAAGGAGCAAGGAGTTACTTTCCCAGCTATTGGTTCACAGGTATATTGGTTGTTCTTAAAGTGTGTCACAAGTTCTTTTTATCCTCAGCTCCATATTTTACAGTTTGTTGTCTTGAATTCTAGAATGTTTAGCAAACAAAATGAAAACTACCTCGTCTTAATAAAACTTTTCTTTGAGAACTGAAATGCTCTCAATTACTTTAGATTTTTATGTAGCAGATAAATACACCTCAAAATGGTGAACTTAATGCATTGTCAGTTTTTTGTTGGATTCATTTTTACATCTTCTGTTTTGGCTAGGCTGCTGAACAGGCAAAAGCAAGTCCAGCTCTAGTTGCCAAAGATCCTGGTACAGTAGCCACCAAAAAGGAAGAGGAGGATTTAGCTAAAGGTGAGTGCATTTATTTGCTGACACGATGCATATATTGATTTATTTAAATGACCATTAGCCAGTCTGTATGTGTTACCAATGGTTTCTTTAACAGTCTATTTTTAAAGATATGTGTCTCAAAAGCCCATATTGTGCACAAGTTTTGTAATGTTTGTTTGTGTGTCCACCCTGACCCTTCTTAAATATGATCCATTTTTTTTCTGCAAACTGGAACTGAATTTAATATGAGTGAAACTTCACTGCTCAGTGAAGCTTAACTGAAAATGACCTAGAAATGTAAAATTATTCAAGGAATGATAGGGAGGAAAAAAAAAAGGAAGGGGCAAAATTTTGCTTGTTTAAGCAAACATAATTTTGTTAATTATGAATTTAGGAGGGTTACTTTTACTTCACCTTTTACTGTGAAGGTGATCAAACACTGGCCTAGGTTTCCCAGGAATGCCATGGTGTCTTTATTCTTGGAGGTATTAAAAAGTTGTCCTTGGCAGTCAGCTATGATGACCCTGCTTGAGGGACAAAATGACTTCCAGAGGTGACTTCCAACCTCATCCAATCTGTGTAAATCTGGTTGTCTGAATCCAGGATAAAGGCCCATGCCTAACAGAGAAAAAGGGGTACTAGAACAGCTGTACCTTTTTAATGTTTCTAGCACTCTGAAAAGTTCAACACAGTATAAGATGTAAGAATGTAAATATTTTACATCAGTTCAAGGTTGTAGCAGTCATATAATTACAAAAAATGGATTACTTTGCAGAGTTATTCCATTTGTGCCTAAATGTTGTTTGTTCATCCTGTCCATGTTGGAAGCCTCAGTAAATCCATAGTCAGAATTCTGTATTCTAGTTGTAAAACATTGCTTTGCTATTTACCTTTAATTCTAAGAGAAAGACAGAGTGATTAAAATGCTACAGGAATAGAATTATACTAAAAGTTTTCACAGAATTAAATTTTCATATCAATCAACTCATTTTTATAGGGAATTTTCATCTGAGTAACTCTTCTTTTGTAGCTATTGAGCTGTCACTAAAAGAGCAAAGGCAACAGCAAACAACACTTTCCAGTTTGTACCCAAGCACCTCAAGCCTTTTAACAAACGACAAACATGAAGGCCGAAAGGTTCGTGCAATCTACGATTTTGAGGCTGCTGAAGATAATGAACTAACTTTTAAAGCTGGAGAACTTATAACTATCCTTGATGACAGGTAAGTTATATAGAATGCCTACTAGAACCGTATTGAACTGTAAAAATGAATTAAAGATAATCATATCTTCTATGTAGAAGCATACCTTAGAATCCAATTGAATGGAAACATATTTTTGTATTAAATACTTTATTTTGTTATCTCCTAGATTTTTTACAAATAAATGTATTTGCATAAAAATTCTTGTGTAAAAATTTCTGTATATGTACAAATTATATTTATGTGCTAGTAATATAAAAGCCTTTACTGTGTAATTCCTACGAAAATTCCATGTCAGTATGGGGTTTTTAATGTATGGGGGCTTTATTTTTTTATCTTTAGTGATCCAAATTGGTGGAAAGGTGAAACTCATCAGGGTATAGGATTGTTTCCATCTAATTTTGTAACAGCTGATCTTTCTGCTGAGCCTGAAATGAGTAAGTAACATTATATTTATGTATATATGTTAAACCCTGCCATGGCCCAGGGGTGATTTCCTTTCCTTTATGATGGAGTCAGTTGCAAGTTAATGTGATAATTGAAGTAAAACTGAGGAGCCCTTGCTATGCTTTTACAAATAACAGTCAGTCCAAGGTTGCCCAAGCTGTCTTCTGAAAAATGCTGAAAAATGATGCTGTCTGCTGCTGGTTTTGTCACCAGCTGGAGACTCATGGAATTACTCCATTGACACCTTGATTAATGTGGCAAACAGCAGCTTTTTTTCCAAATTGCTTTTTTGCCCATTGCAATGGTGCATATGTAATAAAGATGAAATTGAAGGCCCCGTGGCAGATAGGGCTTGTAGACAGATTACCAGTGTTCAAGTAGTTCAAGAAACCTGCATGCTATAGGTATGTATGTGTGCATAGCAGATGTATTGAGGGATTTTCTATATACTGCTTATTTACTTGTATCTGTTTATATCCATCTAACCTACTTAAATATGTAATAAAAATATTAAATATTAGACAAGACTTTAAGATTCTAGAACTGATTTCTGTAAATCTCATGGGTTTGCAAGATTAATCTCCTGTGATCTCAGTTTGAGGTTGCTGGAAATATGAGCAGGTCAGCAGAATTACATGCTGTAGCAGTCATTTGTGATATATTAAGACTATCTAATGAGAATGTATGATAAGAGTTGTATTTGGCTTTTTGCTCAATATAGAGCTTTTTTGTTCTAGCCTCCACTACAGAGGAATGAGATGCTTTGCAGATAGGATTTGGTGAAGGAATAGAGAAACTTGAGACCCTTTGATTCTGTACTTTGCTCTGGAGAGAAGAAGGTTCAGTTTGTCATAGATGATTTTATCAGTTTTATCTTGAACTTGACTTGCTAGCCCTATTGCCTCCAATCACTTCTTTTTGAGTCTTTTATCCTGATGACTTCTTAATATGCATGTTATGTGCAGGGAGACTATGATAAAGATATTTACTTCCTAAAATGTGTTTTTGTTGACCTTGTGTGAACTGATGTATTTTTTCTTAATGTGAGTACAGATAAGAAAATTGTTTAGGTCTGTGGCTTTCAAATGTCAACAAAATACTAATTTTTAAAATTTTCACAGTAGAAGCTTCAAATGCAAGGAACCTGGGCAATATACCAGCTGTATAGTATTTATGTCATTGTTTGCTTTTCCTTTTATAAAATTAAATCTGGCTGTTTATCTTACAGTGAAAGCTGAGAAGAAAACAGTGCAGTTCAGTGATGAAGTTCAAGTAGAGACAATAGAACCTGAGCCTGAACCAGTTTATATTGATGAAGTAAGCATGGTGAAAGTACTGATTGGTACTAAGTGCATAGCTGGGACATTTAAATGTGTGCTGTTTAATGTTTTCATTCTGAACTTAAAAAATACAATAAAAAGAGAATGGGAAGAGAGGTTTTTTTAAAGCAATAAAAAAAAAATCTGCAGTATTTTCAGTTGTTCAAGAGTCTTGAAGTGCTTAGAAATTGCTGAAACTGAATTTGGAGCTGCATTCCATTTAGGGCCCTACTCTGGGATTGTACATCTGTTTACCTCCAAGCTGGAAGCTTGGTGATGAGTAGCACTTCTACTTTCAAATTTTGTTTAAAGTACCACAGAGATACCCATCTTGACTGCTGTCTTAGATTTATTTCCAGTATAACCACCACTCTCTACCCTCAAACTGAAAGATCTCTTCCCATCTCTGAAAAGTCTGAGATTCTGTTGCTATGTAAGTAATATTTAGTAAGATTTTTACAATCTCACCACAGTGATCCTGTAGGGTTTCCAGGAACATTCAGTCCTGGAAGTGTTTCCTGTTTTATTTATTTATTTTTTAGCCTCGACTTGCGTTCTGTCATTGTTTTTTGAAATGAGAAATCAGTTACTACCCTCTTAAAGTCCTATTAAAGTCCCACCACAAAAACTCTTCTTCCCAAGAGATACTAGTTTGTAATCTGCTGATATAGATTATCTCAGGCCTGCCTTGAGGTGCCTTCCAGCATTTGCTTTCTGTGAGTCTGTGTTGATTTTTTAGTGTCTTCTTTTGTTTTTAAATTTGCCACAGTATAATCTTTAAGGAAGTAGTTAATTTGAATTCTCCCCACCTTTCCATGGTTTAAGGAAGACAAAATGTGGTTTTATTTTCTACCTTCATACAACCTATATAACTCAGTCTGATAAAGGCTATTTATTTGATAGTACTTAGCTAAAAAGTGATTAAAAATAATTTATTCATTATGTTTCATTAACCAATATAATTTACTCCAAGGCACATTTTTCACAGAGTTCATGCTTGTTCATTTTCTAACCTTTGATATTTCTATTATAAAAGGGTTGCACTTAAACTCCTTATTTAAGGATGACTTATTCTGGAGTCAGCCCTGAAATGCCTCCAAACATCATCCTAAAACAACACTTCCGTATACATTGGTGATGACATGGCTCATGTACTGAATAGTCCTCATACACTTAAAAATGCTTTTCAATGAATTTGAAGTATTCTCTCAACGTATTCTGTCAAAGCATTTCCACTAATCCCACTAGATGGTGGTATTGCATATGTAATACCTAGGCTGGAAAAATAGAAACTGCTCAAAAAATACTGGTTAGAAGGACTTTTAGGAATAAAGGAGTATTCTGCACTTTCCACTTGTTACCACTAATTTTCCTCATTTGTCTTTTCCTTGTTCAAGCATCTTCATTCCTGTAAAGCAGCATGTATCATTTATATTTTTTTAAAGTTAGTCTAGATAAATCTCAAGTGCCAGGAGATCAAAATGGCTGTTGTGAACAGCTGCTTTAGTTTACTATCCTGAAAGTGCTAATTCCCTTGCAGTTACATTTGCCCTAATTATACAATTTGTGTTCTAGGATAAAATGGACCAACTCTTGCAGATGTTGCAAAGTGCTGATCCATCTGATGATCAGCCAGACCTCCCAGAATTGCTTCATCTTGAGGGTAAGAAAAAAAGAAAGGAGTTTTTTCACTGTTGTTTTCCTCTCTGCTAATTTTCTGTACCAATGCAAATTGAAACTAAGCTGAAACTACTTCAGCTTCATGTGCATGCGAGAGACATGCCTGAGAAAAGTGCCTGAGCCATAATTATCTTCTCACTTCCTTTTTCCCACATCTAGGAGACCAAAGTGCAAAATGTTAACTTGAAACAAGCCTACTTTTCTCTAAAGAAAACTGTTTCCTATATTATTTCCCTTTTCAAGATACATAAATACTTAATTAACTCATATTCATCTATTTTTTTTTTCCTTTGTAGAGTAGCACAGCATGAGTGGCGAAAGGAGTGTAAGGAAGATTTCATGAGAGGAAGCAGAAATACTACTAAGGTTTAGAATAGACCTGTGGGTGTCTCACATGCTTTTGGCTTGCATGTGCGTTTCTGTAGGAGTTGTGTATTAACAAATACTTTATAGAGTGCTACAAATTATCCTACACTTTTAGAATCAAATTGCTCAGACCGCCTCTTCATAGAGGCGTTATAGATGATTTTACCTAGGTTGAGAGATTTTTCAAATGGAACGCGGAAAAGGAAGAAAGGAAACTTCCCAACTATGAGTCAGAACATAGGCTTAAACTGACAATTCAGATGGTACCAGACTTTAAGAAATGGACAGTTTCTACATCTGTCTAGAAGTTAATAATTAAAAAATGTATAGGTTTGTAAACGTCTCGATATCTCCCATCTTTCCATACCCATCTGATTCATCATGGCTGCAAATGAATCCTGTTTTAGGAACTCACTTCACTGACATGTCTGCACATATTCTAATTCCACTGAAACTAAAGAGAGGTAAAAAGACACATGACCGGTTTTATTCTCTCAAGTCCCAAACATAGCTGTAGAGGCTGTTGTCTAAGAAGCAGTTTGCCTGTATCTGCTCCAGGACAGAGACAAAGAAATTAAAGGTATGCTTGTCAACCAGCCTACAGATATCGTTTACTTTAGGAGTTGCTTCAAAATGCATTGTGAAATCATTAAAGCAATGCTGTGTTTTGTGTCAAACAGTGGGACTGCTCCTAGAATCTTAAAGCAGTAATGTGGTCCGATGATTGCTCCCCAGCTACCTGCAACAGCACTTGCCAAACATATGGCTACATTCAGTTCTACAATGCCTGTTCAAGATTACTTGCTCTACACTTAAGTAGGCTTTGGTGAACTACTGTTTTTGGCATAGTTCTGAAAATTTTGCTATAGATGTGTTTTGACTCCTGGGTTCCTACCAGTGGTGGCAGATGCTGATCAACATTTGACAGAAAAACCACTTCATTTTCTTCTGCCATCCACATGTCCAGTCACAAATGGCTTTGAATTGGAGAGCTCATTCTAACGTGTTCAGAAGCCCAGGGTTTGGGCTGGCAGCAGAGCAGTCATCATGTTAGCAGATATCTAAGCAATCCTTGTCATGCCTTTTGCCACACTTCATGCTATCCATAAAAGTAGGCAGAACTTCGACAGGTTTTACATCTTTTCCCACCATTCTGCAATGTATTACTGATCCCAGGTTCAAAGAAGCAGATGGGTACCTCTCAAACAGCTCCTCTTTCACCTGGAGTTGCCTTCAAGGAGCACAATAGTGATGTCCTTTCACACATCATGGCTCAGACATTTTCCAGACCTTCTGCATTTCTAATATCCAGAATTTCCCTTTTGGCTTCTGTGTCTGTTTATTTTACATTTGAAAAACTCTACCTTTCTGCTAATTAACCGCGGTTTGCTTGGCAGTTAGATGAGCCCTGTGTCCTTGTGCTGAAAAGAGTAATGGGGTACATTTTTGTTTATTTTAATGCTTTTCCATTCTACTTCTGGTAAACTTTTGTGTTGGCTTTTGCACATGTCAGTGGTTTAAAAAAGCCCCCTTTGCCCAGTTAGGATTCTGGTGAGAGCAATGTGCTATTAGTGTCTTTGATGTGCAGATGATTGAACCATTGCAACTGATTTTCTCCTTCATTGTTTTCATAGATAGTCTTTTCGTAGTAAAGTTAGAGGAGCACATGATCTGGGTTGCAGTGGCAATTTTTTTTCCTTGAAGATCACCTTTCAGATTTGCTTGAACCTTTTTATGCAAAATAGTTTCAGTTTTATACTTCCTGGATGTTAAATGTATTTTGTTTTAATTTATTTTTATTTTAAAATATGCTTTTAAAAGTCTACCACTACTGAAAACTTCAGCTGGGTCTCATTATTAAATTGTTCATGACACTACCTTTGTTACTAAAACTTTTTTTAAATACAGATTATAGTAATGAACTAAAAAAAAAAATTGGCTAGCATCTATTTCTATCTGATTTTTAACAATTACTCTCTGACTTTGCAGTATGGAAATGTTTATTTCTCTGATATATTTTAATGTCTTTCTGTTCTAGCAATGTGCCACCAGATGGGACCGCTCATAGACGAAAAATTGGAGGATATAGACAGGTAAAAAAAAAAGTCATGTGCTTTGACCCAATTAAAATTCATTAGTAATTTCTCTGGGAAGAACTCTGAAGATTTTTTTACCATTAGTATTTTTACATAATATTTTATGGTGTTGTACCATTTGACACTCTGGTACTTGTCAGGCATTACTTCACAGTAAGATTATGTTAATTAATACTCATGAAATTTCTCTGTATTGTCTGTCCTCTATTAAAGTTATCTAAATTGTAGAATGAACTGTAAAATATATTTTCTAGGAAACATTCAGAACTTTCAGAGCTCAATGTTAAAGCAATGGAGGCTCTTTCGTTGTATAACAAATTGATGAATGAGGACCCAATGTATTCCATGTATGCGAAACTACAGAATCAGCAGTATTACATGCAGTCATCTGGTGTTTCTGGCTCTCAGGTATGGATGTAACCTTTAACAGCCATTGACCTTATCAAGTTCACACTGACTGACCGGTGTTTTCTCTCAACACAGTATGTAAAAAAATTAAAATGAAAATATTTGTTTTCAGCTACAAGCTTTGGATACTCTCCTTTTGTGGGTTCTAACGCTTTTAGTTTTTTTCTGTTTGGTTCCTTTTGATCAAGAAAAAAGCCCATCGTGGGCTTTAAGTTGCACATAAAATGAAAAAATAAAACTGCCAGGGCTTTGCATAGTGGGTCAAAGAAAATAAACAACCAAAGGAGTACAATTTCTCCTCTATCTACTCATAGATAAGTCAACATGAAAATACCGCTTTGAAAGAGTTACTGTTTTTAACTTCAATGATTTAAATGCTAAATGCTCTTCACTGATACATATATATAAAAGGAAAATAAAAATTTGAGAGGATGTCTTTAAGTTCTAAAGTCAGATATTAAATAGCAAATTTTCTTGTATTTAATTTCTAATATTGCTTTATTTAACTTCCTAGGTTTTTCCGGGGCAAACTCAAGGTAATGCATATTTGGTGGCAGGGAGTGCACAGATGGGCCATATTCAAGGTTACAATCTTCCTCCTGAACAGCTCCCTTCTCTCAGCCAAGGCACAGTTACTCCATCTGCCAGCTCAGTACTGCCTGGTCAGCCTGCACAGACATCTTACACAAAGTAATTTTAAATATTTTTCTATTCAAGTTTAAATCAGTTTAAACAGAAAGGAATACAGCCAATATTTAAAGGAGACTTTAAAAAAAAATTACAGAACTGTAATTATAAACACAGTTGAAAGATACTGTAGTACAATAATTTCCAGAGTGCTTTTTATTGGTGTCATGTATTTGGTAAAAATCCCTGACAAACTTCCAAGTTTTCTATTGTTTTTATAATTTTACCTAATTTTTAATTTTCTATATACAAAATATGTAATTCATATAGATCTATACTTCTTATATATAAAAATAGAGAAAATTATATAGACGTGATTTAGTAGCAGTAGTATTAACTTTTAATATACTTCTAATGATGAAGATTATCCACTGCTCTGGCTGGCTCTGCATAATTTTTGAGTGTGTGTATTTGACTCTTCCTTTGTCAAATGTCTTACCACCAAAGAATGGGGAGAATTCTGCTCATTTTGGGAAAGAAGTGATTGGGTTATGGATACTTACTAAAGCTTATACAGCTTGCCCTTATAAAGAAGCTACAAGAGGCTTTCTACATTAGGTGGATGGCAAAGATGCTAAGTTTTGGTTAAGTTACCTGTATCATGAAAAAATTGGTGAGTTTTCATTAGATGGTTTGTGGTTTTTTGGTTGGATTTTTGTTTTTGTTTACTCTCTGGTGAAAGTAATTTTATTCTAAAAAGTTGGGAGAGACATCCATCTTGAGTCATTAGTTAATCTTTGTCCCCAAAGTTACTTATTTGGAATAGTAAAGCATACAGTGATGAAGTGAGTTTCTGTGTATTCACCTGACTTGTTTTGCTATTTAAAACAGTTTGTTGGGTTTTGGTTTTTTCATTAACAGAATGGAAGATACATGGCATTCCCTGTTGCACCTTAAAATAAAACAGTAATATAGATTCATGGTCTAATTTTAAATCTATGGGAGGTGTCTATTGTATGTTTCAATCTGAGGAGTGTTTTCGAGTTTTAATGGGAATGCTCATTGGCTGCAGTTTTAAATACGCAATGTGTCCAGAGTTAGAAAATTTTGTGTGTATAAATAGAACAACTGAAGAGGCAATAAAGTTTTGCTGTTCTGTTGGCAAGTTGTTTGTTAATTTGACTTTAAATATTTTTTGTCTTTTTATTTTTTTTTGCAGTGCAATGGTTGGTTCTGTTGCTGGAAGTACTTACTCTAACCAGGCTCCAGTGTATAGTCCACCACCTGGTACTGTTGATGTTGCTGCTTATCAGAATGCTGGAACTAATATGTCCCAGGTGCCAAACTATAACTTAGCACCAACAGCTCTGCCACAGACAGCAGGCAGTCAGCAAGCACCTCCACAACAACCACAGCCTGCACCACCTCAACAACCACAGCATAGTTATTCACAGAAGGCTCTGCTATAGGATCCAGGACTTCTGATTCCTAATCTTCTTTAACCTCTGCTAAAGGCAGTTGGCGATTCTATGAGTTTCTTCATTTAATCTCTTAAACTTTGTTTATCCTCAGCTTAATAAGAATCTCTCTTGGTGAACAAGTTCAATTTGCACTGACTTTTTAGGATTTTTTGTTTTTAATTTTGTGGAGGAACTGATATATTTAGGAAATTTACTTCCTTTTAAAATGCCTAAAAATTGGTACAAGATTATTTATGTATGGTTAAATTGGCTAGTTTGTGAAAACTCAACCATTGCAAACTGTTGTGGCATATATGTTATGTACATATAGTGTGTGATTGCAGTAGTGCCCATTTCGTATAGCTGTGGTGGTCATGTGAATATATTTAACACAATGTTTTAAAATAATTTGCTTTACTATTTTATTTTAATCATGAACTGACAGCCATATTTCACAGTTTTGTCTAGTTTTAAGACAAATGCAATGTCTTTTTCCAATGCAAGAAAACAGTAATTCTGCATATCATGGTTACAATTACAAGCTAAGGTCTATATGTGAATTTACAAACTTACCTAAGTTTCACTACTTCTTGAATTGAACACAAGTGTATCATGACTATTAGATAGCTTATCTACCAAAGTAAACTTGTTAACTAGTAAATGATTTGGGGGGATAACAGCAAATTATGATTCTGCTTTGGATATAATTAATAACTTATAACTACTATTCAGAGGCTGCTAAACATATAACGGGACCATGAAACAGATCAGGATCTTGCATTCTATCATGAGAAGTATGTAATTTATTTTTCCAAGTTATTTTTTAAAATGAGAACCAGAACTGTATTCTGTGAGTGTTGACAGAGATTACACCAAAGAAAGACAGAGGAATTGAGCTGAAAGAGAAACAATGGAGTTTTAAACTGGAACACACAACATGAATTACACTATTTTATTCAAGTCTTCTTAATTAGAACATGGAGAATTATGGACATTTAAATCACTTTGCTGAACAAACCTTCAGGGCTTTGTTTTCTCTCTTGTGGCCTTGCTTAGCAATTTGTTCTGTTTACTGCTCTAACACAAACACTTCTGCCTTAAATGTCTGTTTCAATTTCCAGTTGTACCATTTGAGTTTATTAGCCCTTCTATAGTTTGAATACTTTATGAGGCATCTCATTTTAATCCACTTTTAGGTTACTTCAAATTCTCTTCTGCAGCTACATGCATTAGCCTGTTTTAAGCCCTTGTGTTACTCAGTAACTAAGCCAGATGGCTTTGTAAATCATGATACTTTCCTTCTGTGGATGAGGTGCTGCAAAAGAAACATGGTAATGGGAGGTAGCATTTCAGGTGCGTTTCAGCAGAGTTTCTTATACAAAAACTGTTGTTACTTTGCATTTGTATTCCATCTAGTAGTGCATCCTGGTTTCATCTTTTCCAGCGACTCTAATTCCACTATGCAATACTAGATGGCTTCGACATCAGATCTGTTTTTAGTCTTGTGTGTATGTCAGAAGTTGTTTGTTTTTTGTGTACTATATTTTAGTGTGATGCTTCTGGAATTAAATATTGCAATCATACATTATACTGTAAAATGAGCTCTGTTATCTCATATACTCCTGCATCTGTTCACAGTTACCTAACATGCCTTTGTTTCACTACTTTAATTGACATCAGTGTTTTGCCAGATACTTTCAGATTACTACTTTCCATAACTTCTGACTGGGGTGGTTACAAAACATGCCCATGGCTGATCTGTTCCAGTTGGGGATGTTCTGGCCAGCTGGTTGATCTAATGCTAGTATTTTTGCTTATTTGTTTTCTCTAAAATTTTTAAGCATCCTCGCAACCCGTCATTAATTATTTCAGTACTTGGTGTCATCACAAAAGCCTGTGGAATTTGAAAGGAAATACTAAAGAAAAAATAGTAATCCGACATACTGTGTCATAGATAACTTTTTATGGATTGAAGAAGTGATGTCTTTAGAAAGGATTTGTAGTCTAATTTAGATAGTGTTCTCTGTATGCATTAGATACCTTATTCCAAAATCAGATATACGTGTATAGAAATGTATAATTTATACACAAAAGTGAAAATAATTTTGTATTCCATAGTTCTTAGTCCCTGTTTCAAGGAGAAGCTTGAAGCATCAAGATAGTCTTACTGATATTGACTATTGTATTCTTAGGTTTTCACATGTTGTATCACATGTTCCCTAATAAGGGCCTGTGGACTTTCTGTACAGAAATGACCCAGAAAAAATACATTTTGTTAGTAAGTTGTCATTGTTTTTAAAATTTTTGAAGTCTTTCCTTGATATACAGAAATGCTAGTTCCTGGTTTCTCATTTGAACACTGAAACCTTATGTGTATTGTAATTTTTCTGCTCTCTAGCTTGCTTGTTTTGGCCATTCATCCGTTTTTTATGAAAATTGAAATCACCTTTCATTTATGTTCATCATGACCAAAACAATCACTTGCTAAAATTCAATGCCCGTCTAAATTCAATATAATGAAAGTTGTGAAAAAAATATGGACACTTTCTATTTTCCTTCATTCCTTTATTAAAGTCACTACTCTAAGATATCTCCTGTACCAAATTGGGAATTGTAGTTGACTTTGAATAAGAGTTCATAATCTATAACTGGTGGAGTAAGTCACTATATTTTTAGGTTCCGAGTCTTAGTGTTTCTGTTGCAACCTACGTTTTCCATTTCACTTGCAATTTTCAGATTAAATTGAATTTGGAGCTGCATTACTTCATGTTGCTTTTTCTTATCAGAAAATGTCTTCCTGCTTGTTTGTGCCCTATATGTTTGATACTCTGAAGTGATGCCTTCTACTTCGCTAGATGCTGTAATTACATGAATTCCTTCAGTCATCCTTTTGTATTCTTTCTGAGAACTTAGAAATTATACTTCAGTTCACCTCATCTCTGCTGGTTTGGTATCATGAACCTGGAGATGCCATTGCTGGTGCTTCTCTGCCATGATTTATTCTTAGATTCTTTGTTTATGCATTGCTTTGACCAGGTTCAATTTTGTTCTACCTTATTATGGTATTGAACATTGAAATGTCAGTGAACAGGGGAAAAAGTACACGTACAGCTACTGTGTGAAAAAGCTTTTCAGCAATTAAATAAAGTGTCAGAATGTAAACTATTTGAAAGTTAAGAATCCTTGGAAATGGTATTCATGTTCCAATAGAAGACTTAATTTTTGAATGTCTTGTTTCTTTACATGTAAATTGTCAATTTAAGGCTAAAATATGTTCAAGATACTTTGTATAAACCTTTTTTACTTAACCCTTTCATTAAGGAATACAAAAATGCTAATTAACTTCAGAAAGGGTATGTCAGTGGCTTGATTAGCATGAACTGGAGCAAACTCTGGAAAGTGCCTTCTGTGCATTTCACTTTATAAGTAAAATTTTTTTAGCCATGTGTATCATCTCAATTCATGTGGGCATAACAAAGGTGTCAAGACTTACTGTTAAACATCCCAGGAAAAATACTGGGGCAGTATGTTAAAATTTTCTGTTCTGATGTTATAGCAGTGTGTTCCAGAGTGTGCAGCTGCAGGAGCAGTCACAACGTATTTACCCACCTCTGTTTAGTAACTAGTACTGTGTAGGTGTGTCTGTAATGTCACTGGCCAAAACACATAAAGACAGGAGTAAAAAGGAGCAAAATATAAGAATTCCTGCATGCTTCTCAACAGGTGTGGAGCAGCATACTGCTCTCATGGTACAGTTACTGTTCATGAATTTTGAGGCAGGGGAACTGAAATGAATTTAAACTTCGGAAAATTCTGCCAGATTGCAAATGGTTAGATGTAACAAAGGAGATAGATTTGCTTTTAGTACCATGTACTTACTGTGCTGATTGAATCTAGGCTGCTACTATAGTTCTCTGATTTCTTCTAGATGGCAGGAACATCAGATTTACACTGGAGAACTGCTTAATACCTCATTCTCCAATTTTTTAGTGTTGTCTCTAATATCACCTACTTTATTTTTCACTCATATTTGAAAGATATCTGTGCAGTCTTTATATACAAAGGCTTTACCTTATTCCTTCTCTGCTGGGGTTCATAGACAGAAAAAAGACATCTCTAGTTAGAGCAGCTACACTGGCACTTTGAATTACGCGACTGCACCTTCCTTTGGAGAACATATATGTATCTGTTTTGAAGAATAAGGGAGCATAATTTTTCCAGTAAAAACTAGGAGATATTTTTAAAGAAAAAGGGTAGAATAAAAGTTACAAAAAACCTCCATTACCAACAGCCGGCAGAATCATTTTTTACTCTGTTATTCAATCTTAGTTAAGTTAATCAGCTCCACACTACAGATACTCCTTTCTCATTTTCAGCTGCAATGAAGAATATTGACCTTCATACATATACTGTCCAACACTATAGGAAAACATGGAGAAAGCCTTGACATTTGAACTTTCTGCTTCAATATGTAAAAAACACTATGTACATTTTTGAAGCCTGGTTTCTTAAATTAGGATGGTTGTGTTTAAAAACATTCCATTTGCTACTATGTAAATTACAGATCTAAAGTTCCCTTTTCATGCTGCTACCTTGGCAGAAAGGTGGTGGGAGTTTTTGTTCTATCTTGCATGTTCTTCTGGAATCCAAATAATTTTTGTCTTGTCATGAGAAGAAAAATCTGCTGCAGTCTGCTTTGGTTTTAATAAAGTGTACACAGTAGCAAAGTGCATTTTTGTTTGGCTTTGTTTGTTTTGATGCTCCCTGTGATGTTGGCATATGTATATATTTAGATATACTGCACTGTTGTACAAGAATTGTTTTAGTAAATAACACTATTTGTAAAAACTGTTAATTGTTTTTGGTATGAATGCAAAATATTAAAGTTGGAGTACTTAGTTCATTATATTGCGAAGTCAATTTATAAATTTTGTGAAAGAATAACCTGAAAAGGACTTCGTTGCTGGAAGGACTTAGAGATAAAATAAGCAAGGTCTGTTAGAAGTATTTAACTCCAATTTTCTGATTTCATATGGGGTGGAGGTGGGGTTTTGGTTGTTCTGGTTGGGGCGATTTTTCTGTTTTGGAACAAGGAGGGGGAATTAATACTGTGTTTGCTTTACTCCCTGTCTCTTTTGGATGGAAAGCAAAGCATTTCTGTTGAGATGTCTATGATAAAATACAGTTGGAGTGTTCATTTCATAGTATTTGAAGTTTACTGTAAAATCTGTTGCCATGAATCTGGTCAAGAGGTAATATAAGTATTTTATTTAAGGGAGTGAAACCCACTCTCTTAAACCTTTGAAGAACTGATTCATATATAATTTTTCTTCATAGCACTCACTTCATATCACATTTATGAAGCTGGAGACCTTAATGAATTTTCCTACTACTGTAGCTGGTTTCTGAAATCGTATTCTACTCTTTTGCAGGATAAAGATCTTTCTTTCTCACAGTATTTATAAATTTCAATTATATGGATTGTTTTATGTCTAGTCTGTTTTTGTTGATAGTGATTGTGATGTGTTTTCAGTGAGAAATGAGAATTAAGCCATTATGAGAGAACCTGTCGGAGAAGTTCCACTGATTAAGGCTGGTTTGCACTTTTTAAAATTCACATCAACCCTGGGAGTCTACATGGGCAACATGCAGTAATGTAGATAATCATATAGGGCTGAAAAAGGTAAATATGTATTTTGAGTTATAGGTTTAGAGCATCTTTATCCTACAGTCTTCTGATATAAAGTATAAGGAATGTGTTGATTGTAGCACCTAATATTTTGCTTTTACTTTGGTTAACCCTTTTAAGGATGAGTTTTGAGTCTTCATGCATGCACCTTTTCCATGCTAACAAGCCGTGCAGCCTGGTGCCTCTGCCCCATGTTCCCAGGCTTGGTGACTTCTGCTACCTTAGCAGATGCACTTTGGACCCTTGCAGAGGTGCAGAATCCAGCAGGAACGTGGTGAGTGCTTGGCAGAGCCTGTCGTCAGTGGGACACTGCTCAGTAGCACAAACTCTTTGACTGGTCAGTGTCTCTGTTTGCCACTTGCTGGCTACAGGAAGCGCCCATATCAAGGGATGGAACCCTTCAATATATACCTACCTGGACCACTCAATTTTACACTACAACAGTTTTGAAGCTTTATTTACTAATAAGGCTCTGACTGCTGCTGAAATCACATTAATATTTCTAGCCAGTTGTGATGGCTCACCCCTGTTGACTCATTCATCCTCAGGTATTGTGGATTATGCAGATGTGTTTTGTTTCACAGTCTATGTGTCAGATTGTCCCAATTTACTGTGCTTCTCAAAGGAGTGTGAACACTTAGATTCCTTGGTTTTAACGGCTTTTCGATTTGTGAAAATTTCCCCAAATTAGTCTTTTTCTTTCCCTGGTGACATACTGTCATTGCTGATGCTGAAGAATGGTTAGGCAAATCCTTCAGCAAAAATCATATGGCCTGATGAATATAGGTAATACAGTGATTTTCGTAAAAATATGTTGGTTTATGTAAGAACAAATGGAGGTCTTGTCTCAGCCAATGACAGAGAAGTTCTCTGAACCTGTGTTTGAACAGAGTCAGCACCAAGCATGTCACTGAAATGTGCTATTGAAACTTTCAAATAATTTGGTTGGGTTTTTTTCAGAGAAATCATGGGTGGTGTCTAAATGACTCTTGTTAGGGGTGTGTTTGTTCAGAGAACTGTCTTTCCTCCTGGTGGGATGAGGCAAAACAAATAGTGAAGAATTTTTTGCTTTATTTAAGCTCACAGTCTCGCTTCGTAGCCGGTATCCTGCAGCTTCTGCAGAATCATGATTTATATTACCTGATTTTGTGGCTAATAACACTCCACTATATCCACTAGGATATAGCATTAGTAATTTTTAAAGCTCTTCCTGCTCACTTAACTGTAAAATAGGGGGTTTTAATTTAGTAGTTTATTTTAGTAAGCTTGTTCTCTCAAAACAGACATGCTTTCTGCTCTTGAGCACTTCATATCTTCTGGAAAATCAATGCTTTCTGTAAACGTTAGCTGTTCCTTCCAAGGTTTCAGAGTCCCACTGATCACTTCAGGGGGCAACTATTTGTCCTGGTTTCTCAGACCGGTTCCTAATTGCCTCTTCCAAGAGCTAGACTCTTTGAGTTTGTCCATCCCTGAGGCTCAAATTGACACCAGATTTGTTCCTAAGCTTGCTTTATTCATGACAGTCAGTCAGTAGCATGAAATAATTTTGTGTATCTGTGAACAGCACTGAGTTGAGCAGAATTTAGTGGGATCTGTACTGCATCAGTAATGCAGAGAGTTCAAATCCCAGCTCTCCTGTATATATATTTAATCAATTCCATGTAGTGTATAGATTTCCTAATGATTATGTCCTTTATGCTTTCTCATGCTTGATTCTTACAGCAAGCGTGCCCAGAAATACTAATGGTTAATAATAAATCAATTTAATATATGCACATACATGCAACCTTTCTCTCTCTCTTTCTCTGTCTCTCTCTCTCTTTTTCTGGATGTTTCCAGTCCGCTGATTATCCTTCCACATCATGCAGGTGTCTTTTGGAGCCTTTTACCCGGTTTTCTGAAATGCAGATAGCCCATATCTTTAACCTCTGAAGTGTCCCTCATCACTGGTTCAGTCACAGAATGGCTATAACTGGGCTTTGTATTTTTCATGTTCTGCAATATCCCTTTGGTCTATCAGGTATTCTTTACACAGCACCTTGCCATTAACCTTGGATCATTGCTTTCTTATTCACTTTATTTTCTATTCATCAGTGGTGTAGTTTCTCAAGGGAATTGGCCAGATTTCAACCCAGGGAAGGAGCACCTCTATCCTTGGGGACCAAAGTTTGGTTTGAAATTGTTTAGTGATACATGCTGATAGTTCCATCGCACTTGCTAATTTCATTCATTGCAGGATTCAGAAACACAATTACTGTATTATATGAGGCAAGTCCACCATAAAATTTTATTAGTAGTTTGCCATACATTGCGTGTTGCTTTTAAGATTCCCTGAATCACAGAATGGTCTGGGTTGGAAGAGACCTTAAAGATTATCTAGTTCCAAACCCCGTCATGGACAGGGACACTTTCCGCTCCCTCAGAACCCCATTCAACCTGGCCTTGAACACTTCCAGGGATGGGGCACTCACAACTCCCCTGGACAACCTGCTCTTAACTGTTGTTAAGAGCTGTTTTTATAAAGTTGCAATACAGTTTCACATACAGGCAGCAGTCAGGTAAAAACAGTGTTGACCTCCTACCTATGCAATTTTATTTTTGTAATGTTCTACTGCTGTATTAAGGAATATGATCTCCTTGCTCATCACTGCCGGACCAGTTTTTATCAGCAACCCTACTGCAAGTTTCACAACAGTAAATACTGCAGGCTTAAAAATCTTTCTTATCAACGAAGTCAGAAAAAAGTCTCCCTTTCATGATTCCCTCTTAAGCCCTGGGATCCTTCAGGACAACTGTAACATCGTCCACATAGTCACAGAATATTTAAGCCTGCCTGTGCACTGAATTTACTGGAATATCAATATTGTCTGTTTTTTCTACTTCCACTGGGGTTAGAAAGTTTTGGATTGTCCTTTGGAAAATAAAGGGCTTGGCCCCTAAGGTACAATAGTCTTGGGTGAATTTTATTAAGAATAATATTCAGTTCTGCATAAGATCAGTAGATGCAGCACAAGTCTAAAGACATTGTATTTAATTTGAAAAACTTGGTAAGAAAAGATCCTTATCTTCAAGGAATTGAGAAAGGTGGAAGAACTGAAAAAAGAACAAACAAGTGAGAACTTGAGTGAACGGTGCAATTACAAGAGACAAGAAGACTTTGTTCAAATAAATGAATCCTTAATAATAAATCTTTGTTTCTAGAAGGACACACATTCTTTGTGTAGGGAGGATTCATCCATAGAAACTCAATTTCTGTAAACCAAGCAGTATTTTAAGTCTGTGTCAAAAGTAACCTCTTCATGTTATAAAAGATGTAAAGTAAATCGGGGCTCTGAGTGGAATCAGAGTAATGGCATGTTCTGTAATGTCAAGAGATTTACAGAAGTTTTCTGCTTTGAGTGCAGTAGTTAAATACCTCACCCAGGAGAATTATTAAAACAAACAAAATTTAAGGATGAGTAAGGCAAGCCTTTTTGGAGTGTGTTCTGACTCCAATGGCACGTGATATCTTGAGCACTTAATGTTCACCTTCAGTTGCTTACATTTGCACTGATTAGTTTGTAGGGAGAATCAGATTTTAAGATTTATGAAGCCCTTAAGCTTTCTTTCCCCATATGCCTTTCCCTTTTCACCACTTGGATCTCAGCTTTAAGGGTGTAAAGGAAGCACGGGATGTATATGTGGAGAATGGTTTGCTGTATCCTGCTTTGCTGCCTGTGTGACATTTGCTGATTTGGTTTCCTGTGAAAACTGATGGATCAGCTCACTTCTGGTCATAGATAACAGGCAGGAAGAGCTGCTAGGACTCCTAAGAAGAATAGTCCATTAAAATCCTGCATGTAGCTCAGAGCTGAAGTGAGTATTTTTATTTTAGGAAGAAAAAGCAAATGTCTTGTTTTGATACTGCAGAAGGAAGCAGTTCTCAGAAAATACAGATATTTTGAGTT
Source organism: Origma solitaria (assembly GCA_013397895.1). Lineage (NCBI taxonomy): Eukaryota > Metazoa > Chordata > Aves > Passeriformes > Acanthizidae > Origma > Origma solitaria. The sequence goes on from VZRL01000790.1 coordinate 2,792,339, forward strand.
GTTCATGATTTCAAACCCATTACTCTACAGAAAGCTTAGATAAGGTGACAATGTCAGAATGAAACACAGAGGGGACGGAGCTGTTGTCACATTGCTGTCTGGGTTGCTTGGCAGGCTGCCACAGAGGGGCTGCCTGAGCAGCCACACACTGTGCTGGGGGAAATAACAAATGGCACAGTTGCTGCCCTACCTCCAGAAACAGACACTAAGGTTCTCTGCTGAACTGAATGCTGCAGATATCTAGTTTCTGGGATTGCTAGTGGAGATAACCTAACTTGGGTTTAAACACAGGTAGCATAGATAAATACTAGTCAGTGAAAAATCTGTCTGTTTTATCTAAGGACTCTGGCAGTGGTTGAAACGGCAGAAGTACTTTGAAACATTTTGAAGTTTTCTTGTATGAAATAGTGGAGATAGAAAATTGTAAAAAGATATTGCTCTTGAAAAAATGTCTCAAAGAAGGGAAAAACCTACCCTATCACAAAACTATTCTTAATCTATTGGAGAAATTATTTTCATTTGATTTTTTTATCTTATTTAACTTCCATTTAATCAGGCTTGCAACTTCACATGCAGGATTAATCTAACAGCTAGGCTTCATATTTTCAAAGTTTATATTATGCTTAACTCCCACTGAAATGAGGCATCAAAATAATTCAGCCACAACTGTGGCTGATCTCTCACTATTAGACAAGGAACCACAAAAGGCAAATAACTAATCCCAAATTCTGTCTGGTTTGGGATTATTATGCCTTTCCTCTAGGTATCTTTTATAGGACAGTCTTCCTCAGGTGTGTTTTGAGGTTTTTATTTGTTCAGGTTTAGGTTTGATAATTTTTTTTTTTTTTTTACTTTGACTTACATGAGAAATGTTCACCTATGGACATACCAACAAATGTTGGAGTCCAAGTCACCCATATCTGCATGAAATCAGGAGATGAAGCTCTCCTGGTAACAGCACTGCTGCTGCTTGGTCAGGGAGGAGGTACAGGACTGTGTTGTAGGAGAGATGGGGGTTGTGCATGAGACTCCTCAGCCCTGAAGTGCTGTCAATACCCACATGTGTGAGGGCTGATCCCCGCTGCTGGCGCAAAAAAAGGATATAATAATGACAAAAAATACTGTGGAAGTACTGTACCCTGAATTGTTTTATTGGACAGGACATTTTTCAGCTAGGACCCAGGTACTGCTGCCTTCTGCTTTGGTCTTTGACATGGTTTTCAGACCCATCTGGCTCCCCTGCTCTGCTGAGGAAAGCTTTCATGGTCGTACTTAATCACTCTGTCTGCAAACAAGTTTTATCATGAGGTAACTGTCTCACCTAGGAGTGGTCATCATCTCACAAGTATTGATAGACCTGCTCAGGACACTACGTCAGCGTGTCTTAAACTGGAGAAATGAGGCACACGGTGACTGTGTCACACACCATGAACACACAGAAAAATGGAATCTGAGTCCCTCACTCAGGTGCTTCTGGCCTGAGTCCTTTCAGTACGGCTTCATCCTGCACTTTTCGGGTGGCAGGGTCTTTGGGGTGGTGTGGTGCTCTTCATGTATTTAATGTGTTGCTACATTTTTTGTTAACTTTGGAGCTTTTGACAAACATCTTAAAATTTGAAGTAAGACTGTTGAAATTATTACCTACAGACTTAGACTCACCCCTTCTATGTTATCAAAACTTCATACGAGGAAGAGAGCAATTTAAACTTCTGTTTTCTCTTTATCTTTGTCCCCGTTGGGCCTCGTGCGGGAGATACTGCATTGAGAAGAGGTGGTAAGCTCTTTATCTCTTGGAGCCGCACTGCCCTGAAGCTCAGTTACGGATGAGCAGATGGAGGAAAAAAGTGAAAAGGCTCATTATTGCAGCTCCAGCAGGCTCCTGAGATCCAGGGAAGGATTAAGCCCCAAAGTATGCTTCACAGAATAAGTTACAATCTACAAATTTGTTACATGGCCTTTATTTCACTGGAAGTAGGCTGGAGGGGAGAACAGTTTCGAGATTTTCTCAGCTACTTTTTGGCTCAAAAATTTCATTATATTGAGTACTCCATATACACATCACCCTATTTGCTCCTCTAGTAAGTTGAGAGAGGTAGTAACTATGTCATTTTAAGGAAGAGTGAAACATGAGATCACCAGGCTGGGTACCTGGAACTGGATTTATAGACTATGTGGCTTTATGTGGGTGTTCATCGGGGCTGGGTACACTCCTAGGTGACGCTGCAGTGACAGGACTCGTGCTGCAGGTATGAAATGCCCTGTGGGAGGCATGCCCTGCTCCACACGTGCCCAGACCTGGTGCAGCCTGCTGGGCTCTGAGGAGTCGCCCCAGCCTGTGCAGGCAGCGTGACAGTCACTCCTCAAACAAACTTGGTGAGCTGCGTCTGAATGCATGCAAAATTCTGCACTAAACAAAGTGACATTACCTGGTGACTAAACAACGTCAAATAAAAACATCACTGTCAGTCTTGGTCGCAAGAAAGGCAAGCACAGCAGTTTTATGAGCAAAAGAGAAGGTGAGCTGCAGTGGGACAGAGGCCATCTCACGGTGCTGGAGCTGGCCTGAAGGGAGGGCACTGAGTGGGGGGCTCAGTCTGTTCTGACACAGACTGAGGCATGGAAATTCTATTCTGTTCCGCAGGAAATATTGCCAAAATTAAAACCCTGTTGTTGAAATTAGAATGAAATGTTAAACAAGTTCTGTGAAATAAAATTTAATTTGCCCCCTACTATATTGAAATGTCAATAATGTGTACTCAGTGACTGTTCAGTTTACACAATACTTTATAGTATTTCAGTCTTTACTGAGTTAATTTTCTGCTGTCTAAATATTTTTAAATTTTGTAAAAAAAGATGAAAAAAATGCAGACAGCATAGGCTTAAAGAAGTCTTTAATCAGACAGAAGGTTTGAGCATTAAATCATATATGAAACTGCAGTTCTCAGTGCCTTTACAGAAACTAGCTATATTTCCATTCAAAAATGTAATATTCTCCCCATGGGTAACCCTACCATGGGTAGCATTTCATAAATTTGGGGCTAGCAGTAATCTGTAAAAATAATCTGACTGATATTAGGGATAGTACAATCTATTTTTAAAATATATGGGTTTTTTTCCCCTCATATTATTATTTAATTCCATAGTTCTTTGGGAAATTGCACTGAAATCTATTTCCTTTCTCTTATGTCACGTGTGGTATTTTGCTGCTGTAACCATCATGAATGGATATTCAGGATGGCATAGGCTTACTGGCATACTGATCATTGTTGTAGGTTTATTTATACTACAGGGTATTGAGACATTGCTCAACTACAGCTCAACAGAAGATTTGCCAAAACAACGATTTAAAGATTTCTCAGAATCCTCTTAATACTTACAGGGATGCCATAGTAATGCTATTCTAGTGAGACAGGAACAAATCTTTGGTTAAGGAGTTTGGCCTGTGATTTCATCCAAAATTTTATTATTTGAAGTAAAGTTTAAAAAACCCAAGCAAACAAACCCCTAAGTAACCCTCTTCTTTGCAAAAAAAGCCTACCCAAACTCTCTAGCTGGCAGCTACCTGTTGATTCCTGAACCTCCTCCTTTTAAGTTTCTTCTTAAATGTTTTCACCTACTGATTTATTTCTGTCCTAAAGGAGGACAATTCTTGAAGGACCTCTGTGCTCATATCATGGCTATATTTTGAGTTGATAATGACAGTGGATATGAAGATTGTTGTTTTGGAATTAAACTGGATTTTCTTTGGCGCTTGTATCATGATATGGCAAATAGAAAATACAAATCAGCTCTGTACCATTTATACTTTTTCTTATCATGTATCATCTTTTTCCATTAATTTCTAAAAATAACTATTTCTTTTCATCCTTTATTAAATACTGTTTCATATGTTTAATGCCATGCTTCTCCTACATCTCCTTTTAACCATGATAAATAACTGAAAATTAACATACAGCTCAAAGGTAGTAACTGTTATAAATGGATTATGGAATTATATTAATTTCAAATGTGTACTGCTCTACTCCCACTGATTTCCAAAATTTTGACATTAGAATTTTTTATTTTACTGGAAGAGTGGTTAGGCATTGGTACAAATTGGCCAGGGAGGTGATGGAGTCACTGTCTCTGGGAGAGTTCAAGAGATGTCTGGATGTTGGGGATATGGTTTAGGGGAAATTATAGTGATGTTACTTTAATGGTTGGACTTGATGATCTTGAAGGTCTCTCCCAGCCTTGATTCTGTGGGACTATTATGTGTGGAGAAATCTTAGAGACCACTGCTGTACTCATGAATTTATGACCAGGATTAAAGATATATATTCATTTTGTTAAGAGAAGTAGTCTTATCAAAAGAGTTATTGTACCTAGATAAATAAGAAATGGCAGTCCAGTAATTGTCTTTTGTGTAGATAACAGAGCCCTGGGTCCCACTGCTCTGGGTGTGTACAGCTCTTTGGCATGTAGAACACTGTCATTAAAGCAAAATTCCCACAGTGTTAGGAGTGATTTATTACTGTGCAAAGAGAAAGAAAGTGGAATAGACTGTGAAGATCAACCAATGCTTCTACAGCAGCATTCCTTTTCTGCCTTCTGGCTGCAGGGGATTTGTAGCATGGATTTCATGCAATTTACAAGAGGTATTTTTTAAAAAGGAGGACATGTAGGGCTTCACCATAAAGGCTTGATGTATTGTCTTGAGAGAAAAAAAAGTAAATCTGATTTAATATTTGTTCTATTGTACTACTTAGCACAGCGATGTGCGTATCCTGTTCAGGAATGCAGGCCCAGGCTCAAGTTTGGTCTTACCTAACATAAGAATATGGCATCCAAATTTCTCCTCTATTTTTTGCTCTTCCTTTGCTCCATCCACTGACAGCAAAGGGAGCTTGGGATGACTGTGCTGCTGTTTTAGCACATGTGTAGGGGCTGAACATATTTGTGTGTTCAGAGGAGCTTTTCTTTTGGTGGGACTTAAAGTAGCTACAGTGCAATTAATTTGATTTCATGACAGTGTATTACTGATTATTTTTCCTTTTTTTTTCTTACCAGTGGTCACAGTTTGTTGCTGAGATAATGGTATTTTAAAACCCGTGCTGAATTGGATCCTCCTTATGCGTTGTTTTGTTTGCTGATTCTATTAGCTGTGTTGTGTGCTTGCAGAAGTCAACAAGATGAGCTTAAGCGTTGCAGAGCAAGAGATGAGAGGAAAAGAGCTGAAAGTTTTCGTAACCCTTTCTACTATCTCCTGCATGGAGGAAATGTGTCTGATTCACAGCTACATTTGAAATCAGCTGTGATGGCTGCCGATCCACATCCAGCATTCACAGGTTTGTGCCCTGGCTCTTTTAGTTCATACGCAACAGTGCTATAATTTTTCCTCAACTTGATAGATACATTTAATTTGACCGTCATTGAAAATTCTTTGAGAAAATCCAAGATTTCTGTACATTTTCTGTGATTTTCCTCTTAGCTTTTAATTCCTTTTAACCCTGCAATATTCTGGTTTAAATGAAGATAAATTTTCTCACTCCTATATACTAATTAGAATGCATAGAATAGTAAAGTTCTTGAAATTGTCTTAATAAATAATGTTTTAGTCTGTGTCTCTTGTAGTTTAACCCCAACTGGCAGCACAACCCCACAGAGCTGCTCGCTCACTCTCCTGCAGCAGGATGGTGGAGAGAGCAGAAAGTGAGAAAACTCGTGGGCTGGGATAAAGACATTTTAATAGGGAAAGCAAAAAGCCACATACACAAAAAAAAGAAGGAATTCTTTCACTACGTTCCAGCAGCAAACAGGTGCTCAGCTACTTCCCAAGGAAATCAGGGCCTTGGGAAGATAGATAGCACCACTCTGAATGTCCCTCCTCCTTCTTCCCCCAGCTTTTATGGCTGAGCATGACATCCTAGAGGGTGGAATATCCCTTTGGTCCGTTGGATTCAACGGTCCTGGCTGTGTCCCCTCCCAGCTTCTTGCCCACCCTAGCCTACTCACTGATGGGGTAGCATGAAAAGCAGAAAAGGCCTCAAGGCCGTGCAAAAACTGCTCAGTAATAACTAGAACATCCCTGTTTTATCAACACTGTTTTGGTCATAAACCCAAAGCATATCACCATCTGAGATGCTACGGAGAAAATTAACTCCATCCCCATCAAAACCAATACAGTGTCTAACTTTAAATAGCTCTTTACAACAGTACAGTCTTCTAGAAAGCTCTCTCTCCAAAATAATTCAGTAGTGTGAGAAAGTTATTTAAGTACTCTAAGATGACTAGTGATATACAGAAAAGGTTTTAGGATTCCATTGCAGGTAATGCACTGCAGCAACCATGCAAATATTAGTAATGTGTAGATAACTATTGAATACCATCTGTGCGATATAGGTTCCCCCATGAAACACCAAAAAACATCCTGCGTCCAAATGTAAAAGCATGGATTGTAATCCAATTGTTTTTCTTCCACACGTACAATACAGGCATATTATGTTTCAGATCTGCATATGATTTCATTTAGGACTGAACTTTCCATTTTCCACTCAGCTATAAAAATCAAGTGCCACTGTGGCTTCAGGATTTCAATGTATTTTGCCAGGAAGAATGACCAGTTGCAAAAACTGGAAGTGCCAGAAGAAGAGAGGGTCTGACCTGTCTCAGAGGAATTCAGGCCTTTCTGTTCTGCGTAAATGTCAGCTGGCTTCCTACCCACGGGAGAGATGAAAACATATGTCTATCTAGGACATGCACTCTGTCATTAGTTATTTAGCAGATTGAGCTTCTGGTAACTTTTTGCCTGCAAATCTCTACAGCCTGAGATTTTCCTGAATCCTTTTATCTCAAAAGAGAGAAAATCTTTCCCTTTGACTACATCAGATCAGAATACATGATTCGTATATTTGCATGATGATTCTCAAAGAGGAAGCCAGATCCAGACATAATTATTGACGAGCGTGCTGCAGACGAGGCACGGAGGCTTTAAGAATAAGCTCATCAAGACCTGTGCTGCTCCAGACAGGGGGTGTGTGTAGACATTATATATACACACATATATATATATGTATGTATCACATATGTCTGTGTCAACATGGCTTTGAACTGGTAATATCTCCAATATCTCCAGTGAGTGTAAGGGACAATGAGAAAGAGGCAGTTTTCAGATCAGGAATACCTCTCTTGGAAGAAACTCTTCTGAAGTCTCATTTTTGTTGGAAGAGAGCTTGGGAAGACATCTAGCATGACCTCCTCTCTAAAGAAGGGCTCACTTGGATCAGGGTGCTCCTTGTCCAGTTTAGTTTTGAGAAACTCAGGAACAGCCTAATACAATTTTTTTGATCACTACAGAGTATATAGCTCATTCCTGGTACAGACACTGACAGCCAAAGACGTATCACTACTCATCTACTTAATTCCTTTTTCTGCCCATTTGTGTGACACACATACTCACTGAAGTTACATGCAGCCTTTGCTGCACATAGCCATCACATAACCAGTCTTCACGTAACCATGTAAAGATTTTGGTGGCAGTTTTATTTTCTTACATTGAGACTGAACTTCACACAGTGTCTCCCTTCTCTGTTTATCTTGACCCAAAGGATTACCACAAATACCCAAACTTTCAGTGACAGTCTTAGAAATAACAGTATTCTGTTAGGGCAGCAGCATTGTTCTCAGTCTTCTGACTTGCTCCTTTTAGCACTGGATGTTTTCCTGGGCTTTTGGATTTTGCAAATAGTTAGGGAAAAATAAATATCTGCCATACACTACAGCAAGAGATTAAGTTTCCTACATGACAATTCATCAACACAACAATACAGAACATTGCTGATTATGGCTGAAATACTTCCCACCTCCTGTCTCTGGGCCAGGCTGTTCCTGACCTTTTTGTGCTTCTACAGATGTTGAGAGAAATTATGAACTACTTCCTCTTTACTCCCCTCACGTAGCCCCCAAGAGGATCCAGCACAGCTGCAGTGCCAGGCTGGAATCATTGACTTCAAATGAGCTGGGTTTTCATCTCCATTATTTCTTCTCCTTTTATAATAGTGTCAAAGTACCTTCTTACTCTTCTCTGTCTCTTTCCATACTAATCTTGTATTGGTGTTTTCCTGGATGTGATGTACTCTCCATCAAGGAGGTTTTGAAGATTTTTTAATACTTATCAGAGATTTCCAAATCCATGACAGCAAGGGAGAGCTTCTGCACAACATGCTTCATACACATGGCAGGTTTGACGCTTTGCAGATTCATAGAGTCATAGAATCTTTAAGGCTGGAAAAGACCTCTAAGATTATTGAGTCCAACCATTAACCCAGCACTGCCAATACCACCAATAAAGCATGCCTCTAAGCATCTCCACATTTTTTGAACACTTCCAGGGATGGTTATTCCACCATTTCCCTGGGCAGCGTGTTGCAGTGCTTGACCACTCTTTCAGGAAAACAATTTTTCCTAATACCCAGTCTAAACCTCCCCGGTCCAATTTCAGGCCATGTCCTCTTGTCCTGTCACTTGTTACCTGGGAGAAGAGACCTACCCCCACCTCACTACAAACTCCTTTCAGGGAGTTGAGGAGAGCAGTAAGGTGTCCCCTGAGCCTCATGTACACCCCATCAAAATTCCCAGGAAGTCCCATACATTAAAAAAAGCCTCTCTATTTGAAACAACAGGAAGAATGATGTTCTAAATCCATTTGGGACTCTTCAGACTGTCTATTGACAGTGATCTCCAAGAAATAAAATGCTGCTCTCCAAAAAAAACCCAAAAACACATGGGGAAGGTCTTGTACCCAGTACAGCAAGAAGCCGTAAAAACCTCAAGGCAGACTGTGCTCTAAAGGCACCTTTTCAGAGGTCATTTAATTCCAGGCAGGTGCTTCAGCTTGTGAAACCCAGCTAGCAGGCAAGGCTCTGTCTTTCTGACACTGATTCATGAGCAAGATCTGAGCCCTGTCAACAGCAAATAGAGCCACCACAGTCAGGAGAACATATAAACAAACAAACAAATCGGCCGAAGTTCATTTACTGGAGCTCAGAAAGTACCTCTCAGGTTTTTTAAGCCCCGCGTACCCCCCGGCTCCCCCTCGGCAGCCCAGCCCCGGCCGCGCCCGGCTCCCGGCGGAGCGCCCTGCTGGCGCCCGGGGGAGGAGTGCTGGGGACGGGGGCGCAGCCCAGATCAGCATCCCAAAAGTAGGTCTCTGCTCCTTCTGCAGTCCTCGCCCTGGGGAGCAACCCGCTCGTTCGAGAAGGGATTTTCTTTGAAACTTGGGTTTCTTACCCGCATCCTTCTCCTTCCCTTACCCCAGAAGGCAAGGAGAGGGATGTCCTCCTTCCTCGGAGCGGGGTTGGCTAATTTTCTTGGAAGACAAACCACTGACCCAGATGCAACACTGGCAGGGTCGCAAAGGGCATAGAAGACAAAAGCAAACACCACACACAAGGGTGACAACAAAAAAAGCAGCCCTCCTCTCAGCTATCACCGCTTTATCACCTGCACATGCCTGGAAGGAGGCTCTTTCCTCCGCTAAGGGAAAAAAATCAGCTTAGGAAAGCAAAGTTTGAACAGCGAATTCCTGTTATTTCAAAACGCCCCATGTGACAGGATATTTCCTTATCATTTGGAGCCCAGAGTTTTCCCCGATCCACCAGCCCTTCACAAGCGCGGAGGACCTGCCCGCGGGACGCCCTCTCCTCTGAGCCGCGGGGCGCCACGGGCGGGGCCGCGCCGATGGCTCCCTCCGTGCTCCTGCTGCTCCTCGGACTGCTCCCGCGGGTTATTCCGCTGCTGGGTAAGTGCCCGCGGGGGCTGTGCGGGGACAGGCGAGCCGAAAAACCAGGGCTCACGGCGGGCACAGAGCCCAGCCTGACCCGGGGCTTGTGGGGGCGTGGGGAAGGAGCGGCCGCGCAGGTGAAGCCCCCGGGCATTAACCCTCGCTGCGCCGGCTGAGCGAGGCGCCTCCCTCGGGACCCCTCCCCGCACGCAGCCACAGGGGCTCGGAGGGCAAAGCTGCCCGGCACGACGACCTTTTGGGTCTCCATGGCGCTGCGGGAGCCCGACAGGGCTGTCACCAGCTCTGCCTCAGTTTCCCCCGCTGCTCCGGTCAGTTCCTGATTGATTTAATGCCATCGCCCAGCTGTCCCTCAGAGACCACCTCCCCGCACAGGTTTGCCTGGTGCTGGGGCTCTGCCTGTCCCCCAGTCCTCTTTGACGGGCCCTGCTTTTGGCAGATGGCTTTTGTGGGGGTGTTAAGGTAGCTGAGGTGCTGGTATGGATAGAGGTGTGAAAACAGGGGGAAGTTGTGTTGCTTGCTGATACCTGGAGTTTGTACACACTTGCTCTGAGATTTACCGTGGTTTCCAGCTCACAGCTTTATTTCAGTGGAAGTTTTGCACCTGCTTTTCCTGAAAACCTCTCAGCAGCCTCTGCCCTCTAGATTGAGACCTACCGATGAAAAGTTTCATAACACTGCCTTGTAACCTTTGTTGCTTTGTGTAATTAGCAGCAATCATTTTGGGCTATCTGGTAAGCAAGAAGACAGTTGTCCTACCTGCTTTCGCTGCCTCCTTGCTCCCTCCTCTTTCGCTTCTGGCTTTTAGTGTGCTCTTCTGGCGCTCTCCATTAGTGTTTAACACCGGTAGCACTTCACTGCCTTCATGAGTTACTTCTTTATTTGCACTCACATAATCTGTGACGATTTGCAAATGCTGCAGGGTGGGAAGCCAGTTTGGCATACTGGAAATCTTTACTGTGGAAATGATACTGCCCGGTGAGATTCTACAGTACTTGGCACAATTCTTAAGATACAACTTGGGGCCAGAGATAGACAGTCAAATAGTCACCGTGGGGTGGGTAAAGAAAAATGAAAGCCTGTGAGAAAAATTCTGTTTGGATCTACTTGGGACATTTGAGAGAAAAGGTGCCAGATCTCCCTGAATGGCTGGTTGTACGCTGGTAATGGTGAAGTATTTTCCTATGCCTCACATGTTCTTTTGCATTGTAAAGAACTTCCTTCCAGGAGTAAGTTTCAAAATACGAATTAATGTTAGAAATAGGTTTAATTCAAAGTACTATCACCGTGGTACTCATGAGCACACTTAAAATGACCTTAAAGTGTTCCACCCACGGTTCATCTGTAGTGAAGAACAGCGCCTGTTACAGAGCACTATAACAAATGTTGCTACAGAACAGTGAAACACAGCAATGGTGATAGGTGTAATTCTGCTCAGCCCGTTTTACAGACACAGCTCATCATGATGGCAAGTGGTATCAAGTGGTTACAGAGAGGAGATGGCAGGGCAGAGGAATTGCTTCACAAATACCTGACTTGGTTCTTCTAGCCTATCTAATTAGTAACATGGATACTGTTGTATGGGAATCCCCTTCAGTGACCAAGAAGGTAGAACAAACAGAAATACAGCTGTAAACTGGAGTAATACAGGACCAAGTTGCAAGTCCGCTTAATGGTTGTGGATTAGAGAGGCTCAACACCGAGAGAAAGGAAATCCTGCAATTACAGCCTCAGCCACAGTTGCTCCCGCATCCTGCTACCTCCTGTTCTCCTGTTTTGGTGTCAGCTTATTTTCAATGCCTGCTTGGCTGTGTTGGCCTTTTAGCTGCTTACATACTTACGTACTACTCCCTGCACTGGGAATATGCAATGGGGCCCTTTCATAAGCAGGTGTGTTGGGTTTACACACTTCTAACGCTTTGTAAAGGCACTGTCAGAATAGTAAGGGTTAAAGTTTTGTCCCCCTCTCCATCCCCACTGTCCAGACCTATTTGTTCAGCCTTTTAATGTTGTTTCTGAAGCCAAAACTCTGTACCCTTTCATTCTTGGATGCAGCAATCCAGGCTTTTGACTTAGGGATACTTTTTTCATGTGCACAGCGTCTTCTCTTTAACACCACAAGAACCAGAAAATAAGGAATTTTATTTTAGGCCACAAATACAATTCTGGCAGTTTGAAAAATCAGGTAGTGTCTTTCACAAATGGGAAATTGTCTGACATCTCTTTTATCCAGAAACTTTAAACACGATTTCAGGAAAAGAAGAGTTGCAAACACTGCATATATCAGTTTACAGTAACATTGTGCTAAATGCTAGTAAAAAAACAGAATAAAAAGAAGTTGTCACTAGCAGTGATAATTATACATTTCCTTGTATTGTCTGTGAGTAAAGCAGATTGGCAAAAGACAACAATTTCTGCCCCCAGTGCTCATCAGTTTTACATTACTTCCCAGTGAGTTGGATGCCAAAGGACAAGTGAAGGAAACTGAACTATAGATGAGATAAGTCTAGGTCAGCTCTTTCTCTGAGAGAGAGGTTATTTGTTCCCAGGTTGGTCTTCAGCAAAAAAGTATGATCATTTCTCCACTGGAGCCTCAGCAGAGAAGGGAAAATTTTCTGTGGTTAACCTGTTTTCCTCTCAAATGTTTCTCCTTATAGAATTTGTTTAGTTTGGTAATCATACACTAAAATAAATAGTGTTTTAATTAGTTTCAATCCCCAGAGTCACATAAATTAATATTTCTCCTTCCTAGCTCATAGCACAGTTAAAATATAGTTTTAAGACATTGTGTATCCTGTTATGTTATGCAAAAGAGCATGATTAAGTTACTGTGCTAAAATGTATGTCAGATGGATCAAAGAGGAGAAATTTTCAGTCTTTCTGCAAGACCAGCTTTGGAATGTTAGCCATAGCACATCCAAGTGTAAAAGATGCTAAAAACTTTTCAAGTGGCTACAGTTTTGAAATAAGCCTTGAATACATGAAAATGCATGCTGTGGAACACTGTTTACCAAGAGGGAGAAATAACTTGGGAAGCTATGAAGAGCTTTGTATATTTTCATAAATCATGAGGAGGTATACCTGGTGAAGGCAAATCCCACTGCTGTTGGTATTTCATAATGGAGAGGCGCAAGAAAGAAGTCGCTGATGATTGGAGTGAAAAACGAATATGCTCTACAAGTAGCTTGTGTATAAAACTTAAAAACATATCCTTCCCCTCAGTTAATACTTTAAAGATTTTAGCAGGGCTTTTGAGAACAGAGCTCCCTGCTGTGAGGAAATGGAGCCTGAAGAACTGGTGACGGTTTTCATCTCCCCACGGCTGGGAGCCAGCGCTGCTGGAGTGTTCCATGTCAGGATCTGCTCCCTGCAGTGTCTGTCCCTCGCTTCAGTAACTCCCATGGGTGCAGCTTGGATTAGTACCATAAGTGTGTTTTCTCTCTTCAGTTTAAGCCATGCTTTAAACCTACAGTAGATACTCCGTCTACACCGCTGCTGCCTTGTGCTTTAGAGTGTAGATGCTTTCACTGACACAAAACAGTCGAAATGCCCTCGCATCTGAACTAGCTGCATCATACAGCCACTTTAACAGGTGTAGTCCACACCTCCTTTTAATGAACAGATGATGAGATTTTAACACCAAGAAGGGTGTCTGGATTCAGATTTCATTTAGATAGTAGATAAGATTACTTCAACCCAAATAATTCTGGTGTTGTTTGTCTTACAGATACTAGCATCTTCTTAATATATAATGAAGATCACAAGCGCTGTGTACTGGCTCAAAGTTCTAATTCAGTGACTACTGCTCCTTGCATTCAAGAAAATGAGTCACAAAAATTCAGGTGGGTCTCAGATCACCAGCTTATGAGCATAGCATTCAAATTGTGCTTGGGAGTGCCTTCGAAGAAAGACTGGGTTCCGATCACTCTGTATCCTTGTGACAAGGCTAGTGAACTTCAGCGATGGGAATGCAGGAACGAGACTCTCTTTGCAATCCAAGGGGAAGATCTGTTTTTCAACTATGGAAACAAACAGGAAAGGAATATAATGCTGTACAAGGGATCTGGTTTATGGAGTAGGTGGAAAGTCTACGGAACCACAGACGATCTGTGCTCTCGAGGCTATGAAGGTAAAGTTCTGTAAATTTGTTTCTGTATTTCAAAGTCATTTTTATGTGCAGCTAATCAAAATATTTATATGTGTAGGAGAACTTCCTTAATCTTATTAATGATCAGTGAGTGTGACTTCAGGTGAAATCAACTATACATGAGTGTGTGCTTTTTGTTTTTTGAGGGGTTAATTCTGTTTTTTGCCAAACTTGTCAAAGTGCCGATAGATAATTAACCATGATAGAGATTCATTTGGAGAGGAGAAAAATTCTGTGGTTATTCAGAACATGTTTATAACTATTACACAGCAGCTGATGATAGCTTTTACTATTTACTACATGTGTACAGAAATATGTAGCATAAGCACATAATCTGTTGGTTATATTTTTTTCTTTGGGGTGCAAATATTAACTATCTATAAGAAATTAGGTAACTCTTGGTATCTTCAACTCCAACGCATTGCACCTAGGTGTTTGAAGGGATCTGGTGCTAAAATGTTAGACAAAGAAATAAGATATTTTAAGTAGTTAAATTTGAAAGTTATGTATAATGCATCTCTATATATATTCATGATGAGTAACTGGGAATAAATTTGACTTCCTATTTAGTATCCTTTGATAAAGAGAAAGGGTGATGGAGGGAGGTATGGATGCAGTTTCTGTGGTTTACACCATGGCTGATTACAGTACTAGACCTTGACCAGAAGCCAGAATAGAAGAACCCTAGCAAAGCAAATTATGTGAAAGGAGACAGGGGGGAGATGTAATGAGGTCCTGCTATTTCTTCCTCCTTTGTTTTCTGGCAGCTCTCTGAGACAGGGACCCTGGCATGTCACCACTCCAGCGGTCCTTGTCCAGCGCTGTTCCCCTGTATGTCCTTCCATCAATGCATGTGCATTAGAGGTGCACACACAGAAAGCTGTTACTTTGTTAACGTTAATTGAGTCAGGTTTCTGATGAAATTAAAAATATCTTTAGATGCAAATTTTATTTGGGCATAATATATTGGAATCACTCCATGGTATATATGTTTCAAGTTTACATGTACATGCTCTTCCACGTCTAAAATGATCAGCAGATGACTGGGTTATTGACAGAACACTCAACAGTTGTTTGCGCTTTAAAAAGTTACTGAACTGTGTGGATTTTATACTTTTGATTGTTATGCATGTGAAACTTAGCGTGGGTATGTCCTTGTCTCGGCTCAGTCAGCTGCGGTTGGTTGTCTCCCTTGGCAACAAAAATTTGTGTTGTGAACATGGGTATCAGCTTAGACCTAGAGTAAAATGATTAATGTCCCATTTCTGTTGCAGTTGTACACTAAGCTAGCAAGCTTTCCTTGTTGTAATATTTTGTAATAGGATCATAAAAATGAACTCATATATATCCCATACTTATTAATGTTTATACATTTTTGAATTGTTGTGTCTCCTTAGATACCTACACAGTGAAAGGAAATAGCAATGGAGCCCCTTGTGTATTTCCTTTTAAGTTTGATGGTAAATGGTATGCTGACTGCACAAATGCTGGCAGATCAGATGGCTGGTTCTGGTGTGGAACCACTTCGGACTATGATGTAGACAAGAAGTATGGATTTTGCCCAATGAAATGTAAGCTTTTTACATTCACGATTCTTCTGTACTGTTATTCAGCTGCCTGGAAATATGTCCGTAACATGTGCTTTATGGTTCTGTTTCTGTCTCTGTTTAGCCTGCTATGCATTTAAGAGCTACCTAAATATCCAAATATAGTCCCACCATAAAAAACATTGCCAATTACTTTTGGATGAAAGTATGTTAATCGTATGTTGGAATCTCTACATACACCATTTACTTAAACAGAAAATCAATTACATGTAAGGATGTTACATTAGCATAAATAGTATATGCAAAAGACCAAAAAGCAGTAATCTAGGCAGTGGAACTGGAAGCTAGAATACAGTTTATTTGAGAATTAAAATTACTTTGGAGAAAGAGTTGTCTTTGAGACATGAAGGAGCTTTCACAAACTCTTTACTACATCCTAGAGTTTCCCAAATCTGTGTATTATATTTTAGTTCTGTCTTTTAATTCAATTAGAAGTATTTGTGTTCAAAATTCCCTGGTTTGAGTATACTTGGAGTTTAAAATGTAGTATTATGAATATGCAGAACTGCATTTAGAAATGTTGATCTTTCTTTAAGTAAATTGGAGTAATTTATGCCTGCATGTATTTGAATTCTTTTAAATTTGAAGGAATTTTCTCTGGACCTCTGTAAAATATGTACTAAATATTTTGTCTGCAAGTTGCTTCTTCTGTCATGCTGAGAAGGGTAACACTTCTCCCTCCCTTCTTCTTTATTGTTGTGTTTTGCTGTAAAGCTCCAGCTGACTGCAATCAGAACTAAGGAGAAAAATATGCCTTTCCTTTGATGTGAAGAATACTGTTTGGGTTGATCTTAACTGGTTTGATGACAACATACTGCTGTCCTAGCCTGATTTCCATGAGTGTTGCATTCAGTATTTCAGACAAATAAAAATCACATTTTTTTTTCTCCTATGCCAATATAATTTTCAAGATAATAAAAACATGTTGGGAGTATCAATCCCATTAATAAAGCACATACAAAGTTAATTTAAGAATACTCCCTGCCTAGTATTATTTGAATACAACAAATAGGAGGCATCATTAAAATTTTGTTTAATTATTCGGCATAATTCAAGGAAATCCATTCAGATGGCAGTGATTGTTTTTGGAAAAAGCTGCTTTATGCTGATTGCCTGCATGTTTCCTTCCTGATTCTTCAGTACTGGCTATAAAATATTCAAGTTTGGGTCATATATTTTAATGAGAGGCAGGCCATGGTAGCAGAACTTTTAGCCATCCCTACAAAAGAGGGATGAGTGAGATATGAGAGAATTATAAGTTAATAAACTTCAACAACACCTTTAAAAATAGAATCTTTAAGTCTCTGTGCACGTTGAAGTTTATATACTAAGAATAAAGTGTTTGTTGTTTCTTAAACTGTCCAGGGAACCAACAGTGCCAACATGAAAATATGTGGTTCAAATTATTACAGCTGTTCATACTGGGGTAGGACCTTCAGTGAAATAACTATGACTGACCCATTCACTTTTCATTGTGACCAAAACCACCTCAAATGTTCTCCAACGTGAAGAGGGCATGAGACCATACTTGCAACAGTTAATATAATCCATAGAGGTGGAGAAATTTTATCAGTGGAGGTGACATAATTGTGATTATGACCCTTGATTTGGTGATTTAGAAAGAGATGCTGACACAGTAACAGCAGAAGCTTAAAACCCAAGAAAAGGAACTGAGAAGTGTTGCTACAGCAAACAATTTTTAGTAGCCTAGGAAATGCTGCTTCTTTATAGGTTACTCCATGTCTTTTTGAACTGTGTACTGTACTTCAAAGGTGTTGGGGAAGAAAACAGGTTGCACAGAGTAAGACCATCAGGAGAGTTACACAGTGTGTACCTATAGTTCTATTCCTGCAGGGATGAGTCCATTGAGGCCTCTTTCTTGATAGTTGGAAGAGCCATATACTTAGAGAAGGATTCAGAAAGCCTTCTAAGTGATGTATATAAATGCAGGTGACTAGGACAGAAACAAAAAGTGCAGACAATAAATGCATGCTGAATTCATCTATGTAGGGATAGAGTTCAGATTTTTATTAATTTTCTACTCGTTTACTAAGGACAGGTGTGATTTAACATTAATTTATCTTAGATGCTAAAATATATTATTCCAGAAAAGTGATTCATCTTTTGGTTTCTCTGGGGAACTAAACTTTAAACAGTAGCATACAGATTTTCCAAAATCCTGCTCTGCAAAGACATTTGACCTCTTAAAACTGAAATGTCTTAAAAAGCAAATTTTCCAAGATTTAGAAATTAATTTGATTTTTATGAAATGCCAAAATTCTACAGGAGAACACCATATGGAAGTCAGCTATAAATTATGAGACTGGGGAACTGAGGTGGAAGTTTGGATGAATGCCCAAGACTTGTTTACCTCTTCTTTGTAATAATTGTATGAGACTTATAAACCCCTTACTATCAAGTCAGAGCCAGGTTTTTTTAACTGAATTATAGATTTTACTATTTTTACATTTTTCATTTTATCCCAGGCTTGTGCTTGTGCACAGAAATTTATGGTCTTTTAGAAAATAATGTAGCAAAGAAGTTTTGATTCTGATAGTTGTGAAATATTTTGGACAGAGGTTGGTTTGTGGATAATAGTAATCAAATGAAATTTCTCAATTTTACTGAAATGTCATTGTTACAAGTAGGTTATATTTGATGTTTTTTAAAATAAATATAGTTTGAAAGAAGCACTTCATATTACCTATAGATTATTAGATTTAATACAGGAAAAAGTGGAACTGATAAGTGACCTCCTGACATTTAACATGTATCATGCTTTGTCTTCAGGTTTTTTATTTTAATGTTTCCCTCTATTTGCACACTGAAGTTTTCCAAGCACTGTGAATTCAGAAAAGACCTCTTTCTCTCAATTTTTTTCACAGATTATAACTTGAGAAGTTGATAAAGACTTCAGGAATTTCAGTTGTTTTCTCGTTGGCAGACATGCAGTGATTTCTGCTGTGTTAGTCTTTTGTCTTGCAACTTTATTCCCTTTATGTGATATTTAGCTCAGTGTTGGGACATCGTGTAGGTTGCATTTCTGGCAGATCAAGATCGCACTGTTTTCTGTTGCTTGATTGGGGAGATACAATTGAGATGAGCCAGGAGAGACTGCAGCAGTGTCAAGTGTGTGGTACATTCTGGGGCAGCTTCTAATGTTGGGTCCCTTTGGATGATGCTTTCACTGCCATTGCCTAAGTGCCAAGTTCAGGTATTTAAGGGCTTCAGTCAGGCCATGAGGCAGAGGAGAGAGTTATCATCAGACACATGCTTAGGAAATTAGGAATTGAAGGGAAGTGTGCGATGGATTCTGATGATGTCAGCTTTGCATTCAGCAGTTGGGTCTGATTACCGCTGTCATAGTAAGAAAATCCATAGCCACTTTACATAGTAACCCAAATTAAAAAAAAAAAAAAAGGGGTTTCTTATCCAGAAAAAAAGGTCAGCTTGATATACACTTTAGTTAGCGTCAGCCTGGAAGTTCTTAGTCTTTTTCTCCACGTTGACAAATCAACTATTTGGGCATGTCTTTAGCCACTCATCATTTACCTTAAACAACAGCATTTTTGTACCAGAGGAAATGGTGACCTTTTTTCATTCCTTGTCTACTGCCCTGGATCTACTAACACATTGGAGAGCCTCAGGAGTCCTTTCAGACCAGCTCTCTATAGCAGTGTTTAGGTTTTGTGTCTTTTGCTATGTATTTTTTTGTCTGTATATTATCTGGCTCTGTCTTCATTATGAATTACAGTATTTCTTTTACTCTCTACAGTGACTACTAACGATTTGTGGAACACAGATCCTCTAACAAATGTCCAGTACCAGATAAACTCTGAGGCAGCTCTGAAATGGCACCAGGCAAGAAAAAGCTGTCAACAGCAGAAGGCAGAATTACTAAGCATCACAGAGTTACATGAGCAAACATACCTGACGGGTAGGTTAATATTATCCATCAGTTTTTCTTTAAAAACTGTAATACTGCGACAGTGATGCTAATATGGCATGTTCCCTCTTGAAGATTTATATTTGTTTGATTCTGGTAATTAGTAAATTGAAATAGTTCTATTGAATGATTCAGCTGGGAATTTAAGACAGATAGTATTTGTTTTATCATGATTAAATATTGCCATAAACTAACAGTAATATAAAAATTACAACAATTAAGAATGCTGGCAGTAAAGAATGAATGTTGGAATGCAGAAAAATGCAAAGTAGTTTGTAAATTGAGGATTTGCATACCAAGATTTCATCATTTTTACATCCCTTTTGTAGTGTGTATTAGTCAGTGGTTTTGACCTATCTCACAAAAGCCATTGCATCTTCAGTTTATCCTAAAGTATGAAAAGAAAAAGAACTAATTAACAAAAGGATTCATGAATAGTCTCTTTTGGTTTCAATCTCCTTCAATGTTTTTGGAAGAAGTTTCCAAACTTCTCCTATGAGAAAATTCTTAAATTTGTACTTGAATATATTTACATTCTACATTGAGAAAGTCCTCTTTATTACCTTCTCAGCCTGTGTATGCACATGAAATAGTCCACTAATTCATCTACTAAATAGATTAGAAAATATTTTGAATATGTTACATCAGTTGAAAGATAAAATATTCTGTACCATAAGCTATATGTTGTACTCTCTAAAGTCATTACAATCAGAGGATTAGAAAACAGTTTGGGTGGAAGGAACATTTAAAGATTATTTAGTCCAACCTCTCTGCCATGGTATGGGACATCATGGATTAGACTAGGTTGCTCAGAGTCTCATCTAACCTGATTTTGAACTTCCCATGATGGGGATCAACAATTTCTCTGGGCAGCCTGTCCCGAGGCACCACCATCCCCATGGTAAAAAATGTCTTCATTATGTCCAATATAAATCTACCCTCTTCCATTTTTAAACTATTGCCCTTTGTCCTGTCACTACAAGCCCTGGTAAAAAGTCTTTCCCCAGATTTCTTATAAGCCTTTTTTATTTATTGAAAAGCCATGATAAGGTCTCCCCAGACCCTTTTCCTCTCCAGGCTGAACAGCCTCAGCTCTCTCAGCCATTCTTCACAGGAGGGATATTCCAGCACTCTGATAAAATTTCTTGCCTCCTCTGGACTTGCTCCATGGCTTTCCTGTACTGGGGCCCCCAGAGCTGATGCAGCACTCCAAGTGGGTCTCACCAGGGCAGGGTGGAGGGGTAGAATCCCCTCCCTGGCCCTGCTGCCCACGCTGCTTTGGATGCAGCCCAGGACACGTTTGGCTCTCTGGGCTGTGAGTGCCCATGGCCAGGTCATGTCCAGCCTCTCAGCCACAGCACCCCAAAGTCCATCTGGGCAGGGCTGCTCTCGATCTCCTCATGCCCTAGTCCATATCGATACTGTGAATTTCCATGACCCAGGGATAGGAGCTGGTGCTTGGCCTTGTTGAGCTTCATGCGGCTGCCATGGGCTCATTCCTCAAGCCTGTCAGAGGCCCTCTGGTTGCCATCACTCCCCTCCAGTGAGTCAAAAGCACCACTTAGCTGGGTGTCACCTGCAAATTTCCATGTGCACGCAATCCCACTGTCTGTGTGACTGCTGTAGATGTTAATAATATTGGTCCCAGTACAGACCCTAAATGGTCACCAGCTGTTACTGGTTTCCATTTGGATTCTAAGCCATTGACTGTTACTCTTTGGATGCAGACATCCAGTCACTTCCTTATCCATCTAATAGTCTATCAGTCAAATCCATATTTCTCCACTTTAGAGGAATGAGAAATGTATTTTTAATGCTATGAACAATTTATTCTGTCTAAACATCTGTTTTCAATTTAAGGATTTGGTCAAAACATGTTGTTTTTTAAATGACGGTGAGGAAATTATTGTCGAAATTAGTGCTCAAGGGAGCAAACTGACACTGACACAGAAGTTAGTTATTAGTTGATGTGTTTTAATTGTGAACTATTAGATATGGCTGCTAAATGTATGTGAAGATCAGTTTTTCCTTACATAACTATGCTGGCAGTACCAGGATTTCCTGTCATCCTCAGTTCTCAATTCTCTTAACCATATCTTGCATGTCCAGAAGAAGTAATAAAACATGTTAATGTGTAGGTGCCAAACCAGGTACAGGATTCCAGTCCTTTCTAGCGGTTAACTACCTCTCATTTTAGCTTTGCCATGCTTCAAATGCTGCCCATAATTACAGTGTAAGGGCAACTACAAATTGCAATATCCTGTCATGATGCCATCAGTGGAAGCAGAAACAAATTATGCATATTGCACAATGATTTTCTGTGAACTATGCAGAAATACACTTAAATTAAAAAAATCAGCAGTCATCCTGCTGGGCTTCCAAGTCTTATACTAAGGGCAAAGATAGACAATTGATTAATAATGACTATGAATAATTTTAGAGAATTCAGCAGGGCCATCCATAAGCATGATATTTCTAAGCGCTTTTCAGAGCTAGAGGAATAAATTTGTACTTATTTTTTTTTGAAACCTGACTTATCATTGGCTAAAGAACTGAAATCAGATCAGCCTGAAAAATGCCCAAGATAAGCTGTTAAAAAGATGATATTTGCAATGATTACATCTTAATGTAATTTGATAAATGAGAATCGGTTTTTTACGCTGGGAAACTCACGCTTGTTAATTCTATGGAAGAGAAAATACACACTGGAAAACTGTATCTTTCATTTTAGAAAGTGGATTCTTGGTTTTGTGACCCTTTCTGCAACTTTATCCATTTAATATTTTATAGTTCTGAAAAAAAAAAGTTTCATGTTTGTGATCAATGGCAGCAGAATCATTTTGTTTTCTGTTGTAATAAAATTCTCAAAATCTAAAACTATTAAAACTCTAAAACTAAACTGACCAATGTTAGATGACCTTTTTGCAAGTTTAGCATAGCCACCTTAACAAGAATGTTAAAAATTGTTAAAACTTGTACTGGGGAAAAGGGGAAGGGGATGTCTTAATTAGAGTTCAGCTCTTAACTTTTGAGGAGATGTTTGTTGCTGTGGATTTCCAAAATCTTTTTCTGTCTCTGTTACCTAGGTCTGACTCGCATTCTGAGTTCAGCTCTCTGGTTTGGTCTTAATAGTTTGAATTTCAACAGTGGATGGCAATGGGTTGGTGGTGCCCCTTTTCGGTACTTAAATTGGGTTCCAGGTAAGGTTAAATACACTGCTACTCAGTTCAAAAGGCAAAGAATTTGGTCATTGTGTAACAAATATATTTTCTAGCACTCTATTCTCCTGCAATTATTGTGTTTGCTTTGTTATTAAAAGATCCTGATTGTGATTATAAACACTGCGAGTAATGGCCCTTATGCTAGGGATATGCACCAGGCTTAATTTATTATTCATAATGGAAATGGTAGCCTCAAAATCCAAAGGAAAGTTTTAAGTCATCTGTTGACACTTCATCTGCATATCTTCCTAATTTATTTTCTTTCTCTGTACAGAATAAATCAAGTGCTGTAGATGTCTTCATTTGTGAGATTATACTGCTCAGCAGTGTTTTGGTTTTGCATTTTTAAAAAAAAAAAATTATTTTTCTTTTCTTTAAATTCCTTTCCAATTTGTGTTTGTTAATTTTTATATTTGCCTAAAGAGTAGATTTTTCATTTTCGTTTGGGGTTAACCTACCCACAAGTGTAACACATATCAAATGGAACACTTTAGGCTAGTCTACTTTGACAGAAGCACAGTTACTTCACAGCTGTAGTTGCAGTGTTGAACTCAGGTTCCATCACTAAAAATCCTGTTTCCATGCCATCCGTGCCCAGTGCCTGTGTTAAGGTGTTGTTTTGCAGGACCTTGCCTTGTTCCTTTGCACTGGCTGTTCAGGAAGCCTTTGGAGACTAATTTAAAGTAGATGTCAGAGGTTCTGCAGTGTAAACTACAGAAGTAAATACTCTTTACCTTCATTGAGCATTTTGTATGTATTTAGTTATCAGTAAGTGTAAGTGTGTGATCCAGTGTATCACCCAGGGCACTCCTTGTGTGGATGAGGCCAAAATAACCTTTTGGGTGGATAAACTCCTTGAGTAGGTATAAGCTTTGAAGAGTGAATTGAACTACTTCCTAAATAGCTCTTCAGTGGAGTGAGCACACAGGCAAACCGAGGAACTGCAAGTTGCTGTGAAGTTGTGTATTTATAGCTCTGTCTTCCGAGTGCACTGACGAGACTCTGCATGCAAGGAGGAGTGGGGGAAAACCAGTTGTGAATGGAGCCAAAGCAGCAAGAGGAGCTGTTCATGGCTGTTAAAACTGCAGACAACTCTCAGTTGTATTGCAAAGAATTAGATGGGTTTTGATGTAACAAAAATGGGCTCTGCTTATCTTTAACTCTTCATGTTCTTTAATTTCATTCAAAGATAATTCTCTATTGCTATGTCCATGTAATGTATTTCATATTTGTGCTATGTCTTTCATGACTTTACATTAATTAGACAACCTCTGTGCTCTGTCTCATCCACACTACACTGGATGTTCAAGACTGTCCTCTGGAGCTTAGACATTGTCCATTTAGAAAAGGAAAAAAATCCCATAAAAAATAAACACATGCACTGTAATACCTTCCCACAAAGATTTTGAATGTGTAAAGAGGTTGTTAAATTATGAATTTGCAACCTGTGGCTGCTGTGGAAAATTATCTCTTAAGGGAATGAACTTCTCCCTTCAGTCTAAAGAGAGCCACAGTAGTCTATGTGTTACTGCATTTTATGGTTGAAGCATGGACCAGAAGAGAATGTGAGAATTGGGAGGGTAACCATGTTGTGTTTATATGTTCATGCTGTTGTTGTTGTTGTGGTTTGTGATAGTGTTTGTTTTTTTTAAGGCCATCCATCTCCAGAACCTGGAAAAATTTGTGGTGCATTAAATCCTGGCAAAGGTGCTAAGTGGGAGAACTGGGAATGTGATAAGAAACTTGGCTATATTTGTAAACGAGGAAATGCTACCTTAGAATCTTTCATTATTCCTACAGGTAGGTTTGGTAATAAACCCTCAGCAAATTCTTAATGACCAGTAGTTTTCATCTGTAATTGCAATAGATATTATTGCATGTGGTAAAACGTAGCAAAGGACTCTGCAGACTGTGGCTGGACCAAGATTCCCTCTATAACTGAACAGTGTGTCATTCCTTTTGGCTCTGGTTCCCCTATTTCCTGTATAATAATATCTCTTCAATAGTCTTGAATTCTAAACCGCATAATTGTGAAGTTCTCTTTCCCAAACAAAGCAGAACTGTCAGATTCTGATTATAAAATAAGAAAAAATTAATCTAATCTTTTCAAAAGTAATGGTCTGAAGTGCTGTGTACACAATGAAACTAATCCACTTCTTCCTGTAATTTTTATTGCATGTGACTCAGCGCAATTCAGTAGTGGATTAGAGGAATTTTTAAAAATTCTTTTGAATTAGATATTTTTAATAGATCCATATGTCTTATAAATATAAACATATTTATATAGAAATATTTATTTGTATACATATAGATGCATATAAAATTCTTTATGGAATTATTTATATGATATATGTTCAGACACTTTTTCAGAAGAAATTTGATTCTGGTACTTGCCTAAGGTATGTAAGAAAGAGCAGGGATAAGATTTATTTAGACCTGTTTCCTTTCATCTCTCTGTGTACTATAAACACCTTGTAACTCATTCCTTTGTTTCATCACTTCTTCTTTCTGTTCTTTCCAACTTCCTTTCTTTTTCCAGGACATACCTGTATCTCTTAAATCCACTGATACTATTTTGTGTAGGTTTTAAAAGCAGAAGGCTAAACCATTACTATATTTTCAGATCATTTATTAATATGCATCACTACTTGCAAAACAGATGTTTTGGAAAATCAGTGTTTGATATCTGACCTAAAAATCCGTTAGTGTTTTTAAAAATTTCTGCTGCTTTTGCCAACACAGGATCAGCTGAGTCAAAAACATTTAAGACAGAGGATTCTGCCTCATTTGTTTTGCCTTATTGCTAGGAGAAAAACCACAAGAGTGGGCTGATGTCTAGTTAATTAAATATTGAAATATATTTAAATTAATTAATACTTCAGTAATGAAATCAAACTTACTCATTGCCTTAGCTGAGAAAGACTTCAGTGTATGTTTAAATTATTTTTTAATTGAAGATGTAAAGTTTTGTTAATATTTGCATGCAGGTGATACCCAAATAGTTTCATTTTTATAGGTTGTTTTAGATTGTTCAAATGGCTACTGCTCAGCTCTTCAGGTTTCATACATCAGTTCTGAAACACTGATGCCTACAAATACACTATCCAATACTATACAATTTAATACTGGCTGCTATATTATTTAGATTTAAAGTCAGGTTTTTTCGGGGGGTGTGTGTCTAATGATCATTACTTCCTTTTGCATTAAGCTTTTGTTCCTCTCCCACCACCTCCACCCTCCAGTTTAACAGTAATTTGAAGGAAGAGACGGAAGTTTTTAATCAAACAGAAATTGCTGAGTAAACATTGTGACAGATAAACCAGAGATTGGCAGTGGTTCACTTCATAAAATATTTTCCAAAATGTCCCATGGGGGGAAGTCATAAAAGGAGTAAGCATGGGATCATGCAAGGTGTTAAGTGCCCTCAGCTTCTAAAGGTGTAAAGGAAAACTCATGGCAGTTTATATTTTCCTGAGCAGGGCTCCTGGGTGAAGAAATAAGTTAATTGTAAATTCATACATGCACTTAGTTGCTCACCTGACATTAAACACAGAGTTATAATTGTATCTAAAAGGGCAATATGTGGGACAGAGGATCATTTAACAACAGAATGTAATCATGCCTGTGTTCAAAACAAAGTTGGGAAAAATCTTTACAGGATTTTTGCTTTTATTACAGATGGATTTTCATTAAGCAAACAGCATTGTTTTGGGTTTTTGTTTTTCGTTTCTTGTAGCAAAATATTTTTTCCAGCAGGGGGCCACATCATTTTGTACATCAAAGTGATGCAGAATCTTAGGGCTACAGAGCATTTGCTCTGTGACACAGCTAAGTAGATTAATAGAAACTTATTAATTTCAACTGCAAAATGTTGAAAGGAAAGGCTATCTGCCTCCACCAAGTGACTGCCAACATAGATTTCATCCCAAGCCAACACAGTGTAGTGATCTTAAAGTACTGTTTCCAAATGTTTCTTTAAACATTCAATTAGAGGAAATAATTTCTCTTACTGTCATTGCTGAGTGCTGTGTACCTCTCTCTAATCAGACTGCCGAGATTGGGTCTAAGAGAGAAATTTGAATGTCTGAATCATGAGAAACTTCAGCTAGTGCTCTCACCCTTTTAGACACCCAAGTCAATCACAGTGAGATTTTCAGACTTCAGAAAGTTTTGCTCTCTATTTGAGGAATACCCATTATGTGGTTACAGACCAATAAATTAATCAGCCTGACATTTGGGATAATCTTTTTTACACTTTAATGTGATTTCATTTTTTACCTTTTATTTGTGGTAATTTGCATTGCTTCTTTTGCTTAAGAGGAATGATGTCCAGGGAGTAGTACTTGTTTCCATTAGGATGGAAAAGTAAATTTTATGGCTTTGAGTTGTCTAGTATTTTCTTTCAAAGTAGAATGGGGAAGCACAGAGTTAATTTTTGCTGAGTAGTTGAAATGAAGAACTGAAGAGTTTCTTGTACTAAGAAATCCCCAGCAATGTAAGTCAATAAGACTTACAGCAAAGAAATTAGACCGTCGACTGTTTTTTTTTTTTGTTCTGTGGCCTGCAACAAGTTCCCTGCTGTTACTGGGTCTACAAGCAAAAGTTTAGTGCCCTGCCATAGCTGCTTTAATGTTTAGTGAGTGATATTCTCACAAGTCTCATTGGCTTGAGAAAGAGATGCTCACAGACTCACTGAGGCATAAATACCTTTGTGACTCTCTTTGTGGCCGCGTCTGAACTGCTGGTTTCTGTTCTATTCAGTGTTTGCGGTTTGCAGAAGGTTGTGCTGAGTGTCCTCTGATTTATGGCAAAGCACTGTAAAATGCATATGCTCGGAGCTGAGGTGTAGGACAAGTTAGGCAAATGTCTGAAGCATCAGAAAAACTTCTACAACAGCATTTGTCACCTCTGTGTGCTCTTGTTTCTCCCAACATCACCATGTACATTCAGTTTCTTTTCCTGGGTTTCTTTCCCCCACTCTCTATTTCAGTTCTTTCCCTCCTGTGGTAGAATTGAGAGGTCTCTGACCAAGTACAGAGCCCCTTGTCCTGGGGACAAGAAATTTAGTTTTTCTTGAACTTTGTGAGAACATGCTAGCCCTTTTTAGAGACAGGTCTGAAACAGCAGGTACTGTTTATAATAGAAATTTGCTGTGACACTGTGCATCTATTAATCATCAGTATATTCCAGCTGAAACAGGACATGTGCCTCCAACATGGGCTTGACTGGTCATGAGTTTGGATGCCTATTTAAACATTCCTACAGAATATATCCCACTGTTAAACAAACACATTGCTTCTCCTTCTGACACACACAAGTTTTTTTGGCAGCAACATTTCTGAAAACCTGCTGTCCTTGTTCTACTCTATACATTGGTGTTTGCTAAACCCATCTGCTGATTATAAATAAAGAGCTGCAAGAATCATAGTTTGTTTCTACAACAGCAAAACTCTGTTTGTTATATATTCGGGTGGCACTCCTCCTGAGGCTGAATTGTTTGCTGAACAGCAATGTGTTTGTTGGCAATACCCTGGTGTCTTCTACTGAGTTTCTTAAAGCAAGTTTTAAGCATATATCATTTACTTTGACAGTATAATTTTATCAATTAAGCCTCTGAAAAGGATTCCTAAAAGCAGTAGTCCTATTTGGGTTCTCTCGTGATTATGTACAATCACTTATTTCTTTCCCTAGTCTAGCAGATTGGGCTAATCCATAAACCGCCTAAGTTTTGGGGAAAAATAATTCCTCTCATAAATATGTATTGTAAAGTCAGGTTCTTAACAGATAACATGGGTGTTAAAGAGGTGTTGACATGAGCGTAGAAAAATTATAAAGCACCACTCTGCAGACCTCACATTTTAGTATGCATATATGCATGCATATAAAAGTTGAAACTGTGTTTTAATTGTCTTTTCACAGGTTGCAAGCACTTGTTTACAACTGTAGTGTACTTTAAAACAATGTGGTAGTTTCAACTTTCAATTATCCATGCAGATTATTATCCCTGTATCCCTTACAGTACCCCTTATTAGTAGCCCTTACATATTTTTCATCTCTGCTGTTCTTCATGAAGAAAATATATGATTAAATTTTTTTGTTAAATATTTTCTGACATGATGTTTAGTCTTAAGAACAGAATTCTGAAACTCTCTGTGGCATTTTTTCTTTTCAGAGACTAATGTGCCTGTTAGGTGTCCTGATCAGTGGGTGTCATATGTTGGTCACTGTTATATAATTCATAGGGACCCCAAAATATGGAAAGATGCCTTAACATCTTGCAGGAAAGAGGATGGAGATCTGGCAAGCATCCATAACGTTGAAGAATACAGCTTTGTTATTTCTCAACTTGGGTACCGTGAGTATTTTTTCATAATAACATACATATATATATTTATTCTAAGTAAAGAGAGTATTTTTACTATATCTTACATGTTAATAAAATGAGGAGACTATTTAAAAAAAAAAAATTGTCTCAATCGGAGGGTGCAGAAGGAGGTAAATTTTAAATTTCAAAAATCAGAGGAAAAAACCCCACAGAATAGAAGCACAAAACCCAAACAGACTTTACTGTCACAAGAAAGCCGTAGTCAATGATGCAAATTGCATTATCTCCTAAATCCTATTTCTTAGGGTCTGCTTCTGCCTTCTCTTAAAAAGGTTAAAACCATTTTCAACTTTTTCATAAGATAAAAGAATTTTTTCTACTGACCTGGAAAAATAAATGAGGGGAAGCATAGTCTGCTGGTCAAAGACAGTTTGGGAAGATCTCTGTCCTGTTGCCAACACTGCCATGTCCTTACCGGTCAAGTCATGCTGCTCATGTTTCTTCTGAAAAGGAATCTCTCTGTCCCAGTACGTGGATTCAGATGTGCCCCCTATCAAATAAAGTATTAATGTGCTTGGTTTCTGAGCATGCATTTGAGCTGTTACAAGGCAACGTAATCCACAGATGCAAGATGTGTTCATCAGAAAAATGCAGCCATGCTGATTCTGAGGCTATTTGATGGGAGAAACATGTTCCCATCCAAATATGGCTTTCAGTGACTGATCCTATGTGTGCTTTTAGTGCCAGGTAAAGGTGGCTCAGTTTATCCTTCACTGAAAGCGCAGCCATGTGCTGTGAGCTGCAGCATAACAGCAGTCTTGGAATGGAAATCATAAAACAGCTGATATGCTTTACTTTTGTATTCTAGCCACCTCCATGGAAACTTGTGCTTATCCTCACAATCCTGGAAGAATGACTTGTTATTCTTTCATGAGCAACATGAAACTTTTCCTTTTTCAAAAGATATTCTTAGGAAAGGTGGGACCACTTGATTAGACATTAGGACATTTGATAGAAGTTAGGTTTGAAAGGAAACCAGTTGTATTTTCACCTTACATCTGGGAAGTGGGTTATTTCATAGTTTAATACCTCCTTTAAAGACATTTCCTGAACTGACTGTGCTGCACTGTTTTTGTAAAAGTGGGTGTTTCTGAAAAGCAAATAATCCTGAAGGAAACCAGGCTTCTCACAAATGGCACACTAGCTGCAACAGACTATTTTGAAAGCATCCTTTTCAGAGAAGTAAAATTGGAACAACTAAAGAAGCCTTCACGACAGTTTATGACTGTATCTGATCGCTCTTTTTCACCACTGAGAGGGGAACACCATGTATTGCAGTGCCTAGAAAATCTTGTCTGCTCCAGAACTCTGCTCTACAGAAAGAACAGAAGTCTATCTTTGTGCCAAACAATTCACAGTCCCATGATAAAACAAAGGAAGAAGGGGTACAATGAGATGAATATTGTCATGGTAGCTGAGCTTTTGTTGGCATCACCCACAAAGGAGAACTTTAGAGAGGAACATGAAGAATAAAGAAGTGCATTCTGGATGTTTACGCGGAAGTCCAGCATGTGATATGGCACAAGTGTGGCCCAGTGCATGACTGAGAATGGGAAGCAGCTTTACATATTGCTGGAAAAAAACCTCTTGCTATTTAGTCATCCAGCTGTAGAGATGATTGCAAAAAAGCAACAGTGCTTCTAGTGAGGGAAAAAATGTTATGTAGGAAGAGACTCCACAGATTTGCATGGATTATTTAGATGACTTTGATGTAGTAGTTTTGTTAAAGAATGTTGTTTATTGCTTGTGTTACCATGGTGTGAGCCCATGTAGGAGCTCAGGCCATGGATGATGCGCTGCTGTGCTAAGTGCTCAATAAACACAGACGGATTTTAAGAGGTAACTAAACAAAAAATAAATTAGAGAGCATGGATGGCAGTGGGCAAGGAGGGAATGAGAGCATGAGGAGCAGTAGAATTGGAAGAGCTTTCAATTGTGTTAGCAGAGGAGAGTTTAAACAAGAGTACTGAAAGGTAATTTTGGGGGACTTCTGAACAAAAAGTGCAGTCTGGAAGAAGAGGTAAAGGTGTGTGTTTGAAAATGGAGCCTGGGAGCCCGTGAATCTCTGTGCTTCTTAATGGGGGAGAGAAGGAAACATTATGGATGAGCTGTGAGGGCTGATCATACTTAGGTGTAATAAAGGCAGGAGAGCCAAGGGAGGGAAGGAAAAGGGCAGAGAGCTGACCCTCTGTGTCATTAAAGCGTCTGGCTGGGAGGGTGATATTTGCAGTATCTTGGTTAACCAAAATCAGAAGCCTCCATGCTCCTGAACTAGCAGGCAGCAGAAATGTCCCAGGAGAGTTTTAGGTTGTGGTGGTATCTAGGAAAACCTTAATCTGAAATGTGTTAATCAGAAAGAATTGCCTTGGGAACAATGACTTTCAGCTTTTTTATAGGCACTTCTGTTGCTAGGGACAGCAGACAGAAAAGAAACAGTTCCAGTTCCATTGAGAGACCTGCTCCTGCAACTGATGACTTTTTCTGTGGGCTCACAAAAAGCTGATATTTTTAAATTCCATGGGTGGTTTCATTGTCAGGTTGTCTGTGGTCAATCTGGATAGTGTGTTAGAGACTTATGCAAGAATGCAAGAACTTTGATAACAGACTGAACAGGAAAAAACCTCTTAAGTTTGATCAGTAGAAATAAAAGGTCAAAGTGAAGGGAAAAACTGGTAAAAAATAGTCTCCTTATTGTTCATGAAAATGGTAATAATGAGCAAATTCCAGCAACCCAATAGTTTATACTTTGCTTGGAAAGACAGCTATCCAAGGAAAGGACTGGGTGTGCAGTTGGTCAGTGTGAGTCACAGTGCTGAGGACAAAAGGAAGTACCTGCTGCCGAGAGTATATGCTGGATAACAGATTGGAAATAAATGATGAAATGATATTTAAAAAAATGCTGATTGCACTGAACAAAGTCAAAATATCAGTTCTAGAGAGGAATACCCTTTGATAATTATGGAGTTCAGACTGATTATAAATTCCCAAAGTGTTAATCCTCCTTATTCAAATAGTTTATTCAGAACACAACTAGATAGGAACATTATGGTAGCAGTATGTTAGAGTGGAGGAATTTAAACACATGAAACTAGAGATCTCAAATAGTGTGAAGTAAATTCCTTGATTAGCCCTGCAGTTTCCTTCCAGCCAAAAGCCATCAACTAACTCCTTTAACTGTAAAGTAAGAAAAATGAAACACCGATGTGAATTTCATTTTCCTCTGAAATGAAATAAAATATAGGAGCACACATAATGGGAAATCTTGCAAGTACTCTGGTTGTCAGCTCTAAAAGACATCACTGGGTGTCTGAGCATCAGAAAATAGAACACTTCTCTCTTCACTCTTCTAAAAGGAGGGGGGAAAGGGGAGGTAATATTTTATTTAGGTGTTTATTCATATCTTGTTGCAGGAGTTTTGAGTTGGAAAAGAAGATGAACCTGATTGTGTAGCAATATAATTCAGCAAAGGGAGTATTTTGGTTGTTTTATATGAAGTTGAACACCCTTTTTGCATTGCCCCTTTAGGTGGCTTTCCTGATGGCTGGTGTGGGTATATGAGGGTCAGTCTGTGCTCTGTAAAACTGAGAGACTTATTTTCCTGTGACTGCCTTTTAAACTTCCTGAGAATAATTTTTTTCTCTCCCACAAAGACAAAAGTTCACATTATATGGAAGGATTGTTAATTGTATGTTTTAGAGCCATCTGACGAGCTGTGGATTGGGTTGAATGACCTCAAGGTTCAGATGTATTTTGAATGGAGCGATGGGACACCTGTCACCTACACCAAGTGGCTTCGTGGGGAACCCACTCATGCAAACAACAGGCAAGAGGACTGTGTTATTATGAAGGGAAAGGTAAAGTCACATAGCTATTGACTAAATTGTCTTATAATTTCATTTGTCATCTGGGCTTTTTCCTGTGCAAGAGCAAATAATAAAAAAATCATTTTAAAAATGGGGATATTACTGCTTTAAGCAGCCTGTTTTGGAGACAGGAATTAATTTTTTGAGGAAGTATCACTGTTTGAGGTTGCCAGAAAATTTCACTGTCTTCCCTAAGAAGCAGAAAAGGGGTGGCAACTGCCCCCCAAGATCCATATTTCTGGATTTCAGTTTGTGCATGTGGACTTTTTAAAGAATCTTATAATTACACCAGGAAGCAGATGAACACATAAATGTTTTTCTTCAGGAAGTGAAAAAGACATTTTGGATATGTCTTTTTTTTCCTGTTTTGACTGAATATGGGACTCACCTTAAAAATTGCACTGGCAATTTTTATTTATGCTAGCAAGAAATACTCTCTTTAGCAGAAAATAGAAATCTTAATTTTATTTTTCTAGGCAAAGTTACAAATCTTGGATCTAGGTGTTTTAGTTATTCTGCTTTTATCTGCACTGCACATGAGGAGCTGTGAGAAAAGTAATAAAGCATTGAGCAGTGGCATTAGTGAAAGCCTTTCCTGAGTGGCTGTATACCTTCAATTTTAAGGCTGCTTTGAAAAGGCTGTCTTCTGAAATCTGGCAATGATCAGTGACCTAGGACCATTGCAGGAACAGAGACAATATCTAGCACAAAAGTCAGTCTGTGTTGATGTTGTATTTTTCCTTTTTGTGGTAACTAAAAATAGTAAATTCAGTAAATTTTATCAGGAGGGGAAAAAGCATATACATACAAAGGGTATTTTCTTATTTTGTAAAATTAAAATTTGATGGTTGTCCTTTTGCTACAGTTTTGGTGAGTGCACTTACAAATTGGAGTGGAAAACTAAATTTTTTCTCAATATCCTGAGCACTCTACTGAGCTCTACTTGAACACAAGCTTTCAGTCAAGCTCCAATAGGCTTGGGTTTCTCACTTGCTTCACTTTGGTTCAGACTTCAACAGCAACCGTGGCCTATATACATGCAGCTGCCTCATGTGTCACCATCATTTTGGTGCAGAAACACTCAAGTTTAAAGATTGAGATTGAGCGCAGCAGGAGAGGGCTGAGCCAGCTCTGCAGCAGAAAGAAATAGTAATGGACGTAGTCCCTATTAAATTAATTAAGTCCCTATTAAATTAATAGGGACAATGTCCCTATTAAAAATTATTAAAACATCCCTGCTGTATTAGTGGGCATACCCTGGTGAGAAGAGTGTGAATGTATATTTCTTCCCTGTCAACCACACCATGCTGCACATGGTCATTGAGCCAGGAGTCTTTTAAGGATGTGAGGATTTTTGTGCTCTGCTGTCTGTGTGGTGGCTGTGCCAGTGCTGGTTGAGGTTGTAGGAGATTCTTTGCCTATCAGAGTTAAAGGGTCAGGCAGTGGAAAGAGGCTCAGTGCTCCAATGTGAGAGTCAGCCAATCAAGGCTGTAAATGGCACTTGCTTCAAGGGCTTTTGTACTGATTGAGGAGGTACTGGAGAGCTTGCTCAGGCATGGGAGGTGAGTGAGGCAGCTGGCCTTGGTGCATGTGGGTGGTGAGTTTCTAGGAACACATGAGGTTTTATCTCATCTGCCATCCTGTGCCCTTTAGCTAACCTCATCTGTTGGTGTTAACTTTAAAGTTTATGGTATTACACGGAAGTATCGGTGCAGAAAGGATTAGAGGAAGTAAGAGGCAAACAGGCATTTAACGATTTTGGTAGTGCTTTAAGAAATGTATTAGGATCGCTCTTGATATTCATAGCTCCTAGATACACTTAAAAAAAAAATTACAGTCTTTTGGAACACACAGGGCAGCTTAAATCCATTGGTAAAGCTGTGATTTTCATTAAAATGACTTGACTGCCTTCAAACAAGTGTTTCAAGAAAAAAAACCAGGAAGGATCAGAACCTGTTTTATGGTTTTCTGAGGAATGAGATGGCCTTTTCTGGCCAATCCAAGTATTACAGAATTTGGGGAACTTAGATTCAGGTTAAAAATTTCTATTTGTGTACAGAAGCTGGCATTCACTAGATTCTAATTTTCTGCAAACCTAAGTAAATCACCTGTGACACTTCGAACTCCAGCACCTGTTACATTTTTCTAAGAAAGAGCCGGCTACCTCAGGTTGTTTCAAGGTTAGAGGAAAGACAATCTGGTTATTTCTATAAGATTTTAGGGGGAAGGAAAGGCAGGTAGAGACTGCAACTAGCCCTAGCAATATTATCTGGTGCACCAACAGCATGGTCTGGAGTAAGTTCATGCTGCTCCACTATGTCAAGCCCTGAAAAAAAACTGCTGGTTTACCTAATGTTTTCTCTACTCCATGTGGCCAGTCACTGAAATCTGCTGGATAAAGAAATTGATAGAAAAATAGGAATCATTGTTATTTACATCCTCATTCTCACTTTGTATGGTCAGTAAAATTTGGAAGTTCAGACCGAACCACTGGGACACACAAGCAGTTCTTTTGCAAGGAGGCAAGAATATTTACAGATATAAGCAGTGGTGTGTATGTGACAAGGCAAATCTGTTGATGGAATATGACCTGTTAAAAGGGATCTAACATTTGGTTGGCGATTAAAATAAAATTAATTCAATGATAAAGGTCTCAAAGCATTAAAATTTGGGCCCACTGATCATGTGCTGCATGCCATGCTAAAACTGCAGCACTCAGTGCAGCCAGATAACCCATGATCATTGCTCAGAAATAGAGTATCCAGTGGCAGGCTGGCATGCTTTATTCTATGGTCAACAACCACCTGAAAATACTGGATCAGGATGCTGGTCCTTGAATTTGGGAAGGGAGGACACCATCCTCTATTTGACCCAGCCCTCTCTTCCTTCACCTAACACAGTGCCAGTCACTATAGAAGGATCTTGGAGTCCTCCAGCATTGAATATGTATTAAGTAAGACTTGTATCCAAATCTCAGAGGCTCTTTTATTTCCAACAGCAATGGATAGATTTATTTATGGCTGTAGCTATAAATAAAAGTAGCAGCCTGCTGTTCCTTTCTGCTGCTTTAGAAGAGCTGTCATCCTTTCAATTGTATCAGTGCCCAAAATCAAGACAGAAAGCATGATGCAGCTTTTGGCTGAAGAAATTCTGTGGAAGTTGTACCAGCTCGTTGTCTCTTGGAATCAGCTGTCAGCTGACCAAAAAATGCATAACTATAAGTTGACCTTCCCAGCCTGTTGGTGTTTTCCTACCTAAGTACATTTATGTTTCCATTGCTGATGTTTTTGGGTTAATCCCTCATTAGCTGAAGCCATCTGAATCCATCACTTATTTTTATGGAACAAAGCCTGGCCCTGTCTATGAGACCATCTTCTTTTTAAAGTGTTTGGGTTTAGTTAACGAGAAAGCAAGAGAACAGAGATATATTTGCAAAAGGCAGCTCATAAGACATGCTAAGAACTACCTAGAAATTACTGCATGAATTTCCACACAGTTGTGGAAAGGCAGCAAATGATCTTCCTGCAGCTAGAGACCCACAGCTTCAGAGTAGGTATTCCTGTGTTGAAGTACTCTGAAGGTTTTGAAAAGCCTATTTCTCCCAGTCTGAGAAGGTCAGAGATTTGGGTGATTATTTGAAGGGCCTACCAACCTACAACCTTTCTCAGAGACTGAGAAAGACATGGTAGGAGATGATGTGAGAGCCACCAATGGACTTGCCTTGCAGTCAACACAGGACAGGCACAAGCACCAGCTTAACATCCAAGGCTTTTTTGTTGTAGGCAGTAGTGTTGAGCCTTGGGAGAGTTTTTACTGGAAGCAAAGGTTTTGTTGAGACTTTTGAGAACTTTGGATATTGTGGCATGAGTGTCTGTGTATTGCCATGATGATTATTTCACATTTCTGATTTGGTGGGGAAAGAATAAAAAGAATGGGAAAAAAAAAAAAAAAAAGAAATTGCCACCAACTGCTATGAAACTACCTTTATAAAGGTGGAGTCTTTAAGGCTCAGGTTAGAGGCACACAAGTTTCCCTTCCTCTCCTAATACCTTAGTTCATCTGTTCAGCCCAAATGTACATAAAATATTTTGGGAACATGGTGTAATGTTCCTTACTTTCAGTACAACTCCCACTGAATGTCATTGTTTCTTCTGAGAATCTGCTATATGAGGAATACGAATATTGATTCTAACTTTGACAAAAAACTTCTTGCATCTTCAAAGTTTTGTGTAAGTATTGACTGTAGTCTTCTGGTGTTAGTTTTTTCTGATCCAGTTGTATTTCTGTGGGGAGAGATGATATCTCCCTTTGCTCCCACATGATTATTAGATCAGTAGTCTTTGTAAAGATGTTGTACTGCTGTCACCCTCAAGGGATTGCTTTTCAGAAGGGTAAATAATCAAAGACAGTGTAAGTCAATGGTAAATCAGCTCCAGAAGAAGTGAGATAGGAATGAGCCTGGAATGATGTAGATTTTGCTCTCTTTAAAGCCAGCAAAAAATTAATAACTACTTAAAAGTATAAACTAGCTTTCTTTGAAGATTAAATCCCAGTTTACTGATGTTCTGTCTGTATGCTCAGGATGGATTTTGGGCAGACCATTCTTGTGAAAAGAAAACTGGCTACATCTGTAAAAGGAAAGCTGTGTCTGATGCTCCTACAGAAGAGGAAACTATTGACATGGGCTGCCAGAGAGTAAGTGAAGAAAAAACTGTCTGAGTTGAATAGGCTCCTAGGAATGATAAAAAAGAGAAACTGTCACCTGGGTGACAGGTAAAACGGGAGAAATAGGTTCTGTGTCATCATAATCAGGAGTTACCTTCTCATTTCTATGGCAGATGGGGTAGGTGATACATACGAATAAATGTAATCTGTGTCTGTCATTTGGCTCTTGATACTCCCTTTCATTTTCCAGAACTTAAACCAAATCTCAAACCTGTTGTCTCTGCAGCAGGCCATTTTCCCTTGATCGGCATTCAAGCTACCCTAAAGTGTTTGCCTGTAGCAGCAGTTGCACTTCAGCTCTGCCTGCAGTTTTCTACAAAATTATTCACAGCAGGAAGGGTGTCCATGTCTAAACAGTGTTCTCAGGGCTTTGTTGTGGTCTCTGGCAGTGCTCTCTACTTCGAACAACTTGTTAGCAGTGCCCAAGTAAAATGAATCTATTGTGCTCCTTCTGAACTGCCAGCAGATCTATTGTTTATTTGCTTGCCTTCTGATGACATAACACCCAGTAATTACAAATAACTACTGTAATTTATTATGTAATATGAAATCTTATTGAGTATTTGTCTTCCTTGAAGAAATTGCCTTTTCTGCCAAGACTGCTTTACACAGCTTCAGAGAAAGCATTTGATGATTATTCCCAGTATTAGTAAGAGTATCTGGAATCCTTACAAATACTCAACTATTGGAGGAAATAAAGGGTTCCTCATGCTTATGGATGTTACCAATGCCTAAAGAACTAAGTGCATGCTTGTAGAAAAGTCTCTCAAAAGTCAGAAACTGAAAACCATCAGAAGAAAATTTGTGTGAATTGTGGCTGATCACAGCAAACTTCTCTGAGAGCATGTTCCTGAGCAAATG
Source organism: Origma solitaria (assembly GCA_013397895.1). Lineage (NCBI taxonomy): Eukaryota > Metazoa > Chordata > Aves > Passeriformes > Acanthizidae > Origma > Origma solitaria. The sequence goes on from VZRL01000790.1 coordinate 2,830,872, forward strand.
ATATTTGAATGACAAAACTTTAGGAGAGAGTCTTAATGTTAGTTAAGAATAAACAAACTTCTTTGAGGTGTCATTCCCTTTCTCAAAACTCAAGCTGAAGTTTGCTTCTCAAGACCATCCTCACAATTGCACAATGCCTATGTGCTGGCAATAATCCTGGTCTGAACAAAAAAGGTGCACAGCAAAGCCTCTCAACCCTTCGTGGGTAGGCTACACTGATTAAAAATTCATTAGCTATGAAAAGTTGTTTTATGAAACAAAATTCTAAAAAGCTTTGATTGTGCCTGTTTCCACTCTGACTTCTTCAGTTTCATTGTTCCTTTGTCTAGTGGTTAGGTAACAGTGGTATAAATCAGTTTTCTGCTTTGTTGGTTCCCTTTCCCTTTCCCATATGTGATCATTTCAATTTGTTTTGACAGGGTTGGAAAAGACATGGTTTTTATTGTTACTTCATTGGAAATACATTTGTAACATTTTCAGAAGCAAATCAGACCTGTGGAAGGCATCAGGCTTTTTTAGCAACTATTGAAGACAGGTATGTAAATGTCTACTTGTCTTAGGGAATCAGATGAGCATTCAACTTTTAGATTCACCTGCATATCAGAATAAATACTCTGATCTAGGCAAAAATCTAGCTTCAGAGGACAGCTATCTGTACATAGAGAAATTCTCAGTTTTTAAATGTATATTCAAATCCAGGAATCTGGTTTATTCTGGAAGTAGATCATGGCTGTGAAATCAGTGTTGATATAGACGATTATGTCAAAGAAAAAATGGAACTATATTTTCTACTTCCTTAATTGTTGTGGCTAACTTGAGTGAGGAATACAGAATCCAATTTTGATTATTAAATGGCTCTGAATTCCTTTCAAAAGGTAGTTCAAATGAGGAAGAGGATATAATTTTCCACTATCTGGTCTTAGAATTGAGGTGCTTTAAAAATAATAAGTGATAAATCAAATGACGTGAAGTGCTTGGTACCTGAAAATCTGTCACAATTAGTGTGTGCTAAATTTCTGGAGAAGTGGTGCATATTACTGGATGTGAAATACATTACTGGATGGAAAAATAAAAGGTGTAAGAAACAATATATTTTGCTTGCAAATGACTTAATGCTTTATACTATCTCTTATTTGTTTCTATATAATCAAAATAGATATGTTCTAATGTGAAAGCTCCACTTGGCATGAATGGTACCTCTCTAAACATGAATAGCACTGCAGCTGACATAGAAATGGTTTAACTTTAATGTGGTCTTCAGACTACACTTTGTTAAAGGGAGACTTTTTTTATTTGTTCTGATGTCTTAAGAGCTTTCTCTTTAAACACGGTAGTGAACTATGACAGGCTTTACCTCTACGTAGGTTTGTTTCTCAAATGAAACTTGCATAATAATTGGATATAATTTCATATTCCTTAGTTTGATAATTTAAAATCATACTACCTTAGCCTCTGCTTTTGTAACTTTCTTCAGTAATGCTGCAATTCCTTTTTCAGTTTTGGATTTGTCTGAAGCAAGGAGTCATAAAATACAAGAGTACTAGAAACTCACAAATTACAGTGGTTATAAAACATAAGGCATGCCTGGTTTCTTCTTTACCACCAATTTCCTATCAGTCCATGATTATATCACCTTATTTACTAGGTATCTGAAAAGAAAGTAGAAAACTCTGATATTGAGGTTTGCAAAATACTTTGCTAAAGAAAATCCATCCAAGTTATGCTTTCAAGAAGGTACAACGGTAGTTCTGAGAATATAACAAGCCTTTTAAACTTTTAAAAATAAATTTAACAGTATTAATTTTGTGACTGATTTCTTTTGGACAGATATGAGCAAGCCTATCTGACTAGCCTGGTGGGGCTGAGAACAGAAAAATACTTTTGGATTGGACTTTCAGATGTAGAAGAAAAGGGAACATTCAAGTGGACTAATGGTGAATCTGTCTTATTTACACACTGGAATTCTGAAATGCCTGGTAGGTATGACTCTGTGCTGTTTAATGAGTCCATAGCCCAAAATACATTGCTCACTATTTGATTTTTTTCCCTTTGCCCTCTCTTCATGACGTAATGGCCAACGGCTTTCAAATATATCCATCTGCTTTCGCCAAGTGTCCAGTGCAATTGCTAAGTTCCTGTTTAGTGCTGAAATGAGTTTTTAAACTGATCTTGGGAAGAATTAGTTAATTGAGATCCAGTTTCTGATTTGCAACTGTTCCGGGGAAGGCTGTGTCTGTACTCTGGAGGAGCAATCTCTGCAGGCATGGTGCAACCTCCTTGTGAGTCCTGCCTGTTCAGCCGTGTCTCGTAGCACACTTGTCTCTGCATGTTCCGAGTGTGGGATCACAGCATGCATGAAGCATCTCTGAGTCTGAGAGGAAATGGGATTGTAAGGGAGGACAACAGGGCCAAAACATAGGAATGGGAGGGCATTTAATCTCTGACACAATCACATCAGAAAGGGGATGGGTTTTGGGTGTTCAAATTTCTGGTTTGTTTTATATGACTTTCAGGAGGTCCTTTGATTCTGTTTAATTTCAATGCCCAATCTACAATTTCCCCAGGCAACCTGTAACAGTGATTCACCAACTTCATAATAAAAAGATTCATTCCTTATGCCCAATCTGAATCTTTCTTTTAAAGTGGTTATCCTTTGTTCTGTCACTATAAGCTCTGGTAAAAATACTTTCTTCATCTTATAAGCACTCTTTAGATATTGAGTACTCATGCTAATGTTTCCCTGGAGTCTCCTCTTCTCCAGGCTGAGCAACACCACTTCCTAAGCCTCTCTTCATAGGAGAGGTGTTCCAGCCTTCTGATGATTTTTGTGGTCCTCCCGTGGACCTGCTCTAACATTAGAAATATTTTTGACCCTGTACAAAGACTTTATTTCTGGCAAGATAGAACACGAAGTTTTCTAAATTCTTGTAACACCCTAAATGGTGTTTTTGTGCATTCCTGTTTACAACCAGGAAGAAAGCCAGGCTGTGTTGCCATGAGGACTGGAATAGCAGGTGGATTATGGGATGTACTAAAATGTGAAGAAAAGGCAAAGTTCCTATGCAAAGTGTGGGCAGAAGGAGTGACACTTCCACCTGTTCCTACAACAACTCCTGCTCCCCGGTGTCCAGAAGGCTGGGACTCAAACAATCGTATTAGCTTCTGTTTCAAAGTAAGTATGTTGATTATTTCTGCATTAAGGTAGTTTCTATTTGCTTCACATACATGTGATCATCTCAGTTTGTCAGAGCATGGTGCTAATAACGCCAGGGTTGCAGGTTCCATCCCAGTGTGGACCCTTCACTTAAGAGTTGGACTTGATGATCCTTGTGGGTCCCTTCCAACTCAGAATATTCGGTAATCCCAATAAAAATTGGTGTATGTATATGCTATTGTTTCATAACCTTATTTACAGATTATATATACAAGTCTTCTTCCTTTCTACTGAAATGCTCATGGTTTCATTTATTCTGTTAAAGACTAATCTTCAGGTTTGATCTTTTATTCTTAATTTCCAGTTCTTTTAAGATTCTGGTCTGGTGGGTGTCTTGCAGTTGTTTTCTTCTTTTGTTTCATCTATCAGCAATGCAGTGTGCTAACTTGGCTTAAGGACACTCATTCCAAGCCTGTGTTTCACAGAGCACTCCTAAACCCTGTATTCAAAGTGTCTGTAATCCCCACAGAATAACATTGTAAAATAATTGCTTTTGGGTTGTTAATATTTCTTGATCTTGTGATCTATATGGTCTATTTTGCCTGATGGCAAAATGCTCTCTTTAGCCTTTTTCAAGAGCAGAGCACAAGAAGACATGGCTGGAATCGCAGGAGTTTTGTCGAGCCATTGGAGGAGATCTGGCCTCCATTAACGGCAAAGAGGAGCAGTACGTCATATGGCGTTCCATCGCGTGAGTATCCGTAGGGTGCTCAGCAGGTCACCTTCATTAGCACTTGATCTTTCTGAAATACTTATTTTTGGGTGTATGTGTTTACTTCAGTGTAAGCCAGTCTGAATTCAGTGTCTATGTCTGTGCCAAACACACAGCAAAAGAGCAGAGCTGATGAAATAGCAGCAATAACCTCAAAAGCTGGTGCTGAAACAAGATTGGCAAGATATCTGGTTAAAGCAACATTTATCATCGGAAATAAAGCTATTTACTGTGGAGCTGTGGATACTATAAAATTACTACAGATGTCAGTTGTTTTCACATAAGTAAGTGTACAAAAATAGTAACAGCTGTAATATAAAACTGGAAAATGTGTTGATAATTTTGTCCCTTTTATGAACTAATCAAAAAGCAGAAGCAACTTTAGATTAAATTTTTCTTACATAAGTAATGTAAATAAGGTTACTAAGTCCCTGAACTGCAAAAAACAGGTGTGAGATTTCTGAATAAGATGAAATATTCTTAAAAAGCTAACACTTGCAATATGACCAGAAAAACCAGGCTCAAGGATCCTGTACCTCCCTGGCTAACCAAAAAGCACAACTGAAACGTCATGGTCCTGCAAGATGCTATGAGCATACTAGAATTCCAGCTATGTACTTACAGTAAGGAAGAAGTCTCAGATGCATCATTGCCACAAATTGACTGAATATATTCAGATAAATCAGTGAAGTGTGTCTGCTTGCTTGGAGATGAGGATTAGTTTAAGGTGATATTTTTAAAATGTGATTCAACTGCAGAAAATAACTCTCTATTTGGAAACTGTAAATGCCTTCGCAGAGAATATGAAAATCTGAGAAATGAAGCAGCAGTAGCTAGTGAACCATTATACAAAAGTGTTAAGACAGCTTATTTACAGGAGGTGTATCTGATAATTTTCTTGATCTGTATTTCAGCCTGAGTTAATATATAATGATAACAGCTAGAAGCAGTTACATTTTAGTTTATTTCCACCCTGGTTGTTGTTGTTTTTAACAGCATTCAGTACTATGCTTAGAGAACATTCGTAACTGTAGTAAATGATAGATTATTAAAAATATTGTAATGCCCTTATTAGTATTAAGGCCTTTTTTTTTTTTTTTTTTTAGAAACAATGGCTATTACCACCAGACTTTCTGGATGGGTTTATATTACTTGAATCCTGATGATGGTTTTGCTTGGAGTGATGGATCTCCAGTGAGTAATTTCATTTTCCACAGCTGTTATTTTTCATTCCCCGTGCTTCTCAAGTATGTGTAGTGTATGTGTTTCTGTGTAATTTTATGCTTAATCATAACCCTCGCTATCGTGCTCTCTTTAGGAAAGTTGATGAATAGCAATTTCATGCCTTGATTTTTTTGCCTAAACGTACTGATTTTTGATAAGAAGATACACATTGAATCAACAAGGAAAATAAATACATGTAGACTAAAAGGATGTTCTCACAAATGCAAGGATTTTTTGAGTAAAATAGTCCATCTTTAGTATTTTTTTTCTTTGCTGATTGTCTGTAATGGCTTACATTCCATGGAGATGAAGGCATTTTTTTAATGCCAGTTTGACTTATTGAACTTTAAGATATAAAACTGTAGAAACAAAAGTGATTTTGGAGATGTAGATGTACTTGATGCAAGGTTAGTCAAGATATGTTGTTGGCAATTTACAATACAGAAACCTGAAACTGGATTTTTATAGAAAAATTCGAATAACAGTAATACTCTTTAGAGGAAAATGCCAACATGACTATTGTATCTGAATGATATCCTATTTTACTCATACTGTATATTTACTTAATATCAAGATGCAATATGCCCTAACATTGTCATTAAATGTATTTTACAGAATATAGGTCTCATAAAAAATGTTGATATACTTCCAAGTGTGAACAAAAATAATTGTTACCGAAACTGAAATCCATTTGCAATCTGAAAAAAGTTTGAAATGTCAGCATTTGCACAGGGTGATTCTGGTTTCCTCCTATCTCAGTTTTTAAACTGACGGTAGGAACAAGTTGTAGGTCTGTGCTTTGATGCTGTCTCCTCCCTCTCTCCCTTATTTGATTTCCATATAACAGAATCTTCTCAAAACTTCTTCTGTTATAGGTGAGGTATGAAAACTGGGGCTTTGGAGAACCAAACAATTATCAAGGAGTTGAACTCTGTACGGAGATCAGTGGTGATTCCAGCATGCTTTGGAATGACAGGCACTGTGATTATATGTATGGATGGATTTGCCAAATAAGAAAAGGTATTGCTTACTCCAGTGTATTAGCAAAATAAGAAGATATTCTCAGTTGATTGAAATAAAAAATTTCAAAACCTCTTTATAAGAAAAGTTCCCTGTGGAATGTGAAACATCATAGTGGTATAAGGATTTTTGTGTCTTTGTGGTATTTAAGGATGGAGAGCCTTTGGTACCTTGCTGGGACTTCTCACTGATCTTTCTCTATCATTTCAAAAAGGATAATGTGATACTTGATAAACAGGGAATGTTTCATTGAATATTTATGTTCACATTTTACTTTTCATTTAGAAAATTCATGCCTTCTTCAACATATCTGATTATGGATTTTTTTCTGAGTTGATTTTCAAGTTATTAGAAAATGGTTTGCAAATTGCAAATCAATTCACATAATTTTTTTTTAATGTATGAAAAATCCTTCTTTCACTTGCCTCAGGCGCTGTTTTGTCTGCTAAGAATGTGTAGTTTCAGGATGCAGCCTGGTTTCGAGATGCCTTATTTCTATATTCACGTATTGGTTGCTTACTAAATTCTCTTGCAATATGTTTTTGGATGCTTTTTATTTACTGAAGTTATCAAGACAATATTTATAACTTAGGGAACACTTGAGTTCCACTAGCAATGCATCTACCTAAATTTGAGCATTTTAGAAAGTACAAATTTAAGTGTTTTTTGTCATTCTTACAGAGAGGAGCAAAATAAAGCTGTTGCATTAGATTATTGACAATAAATATCAGCTCTGCCTTATATTGGTAAAAGAATTTCTTAGGCATAGATTTTCTTAATAAATTTCTTTCTTCGTGAGATTATATTTTAGTGCAAAATTAGTTGGTAAGCCTAAACTGACAGTTTTCCTGTATTATAAATTGTTTTCCTGAGATGCTAATGATGACATCCAAAATGCCATCTCCATGATGGCATAGCAAAAACAATTGGGGAAATTCTTTGGTCTGAAGTTTTTCTTTTTGTAAAGGATCAGTTAATACCTTGAGCTCTTTTCCGATTATACTTTATCTAGGGAAATTTGTAAGATCCAGGTAGAAGTTACTCTCAACCAGAGAAAGATGGAAAGAGCCTCACTCTGTAGTAGTTAGGGCACCACATGAGATGACAACTGAGCCTGCATTTCTGCTGCCTCTGGTTTAATCCAGAATTCAAGTATTTGTGACCAGAGAAAAGAGAGGGAGGGAGATCCAGGACAACTATCTCAATAGAGTTAACATCTTGGGACATAAACTTTACTGCTTTCAGTGAATTAAAAAAAAATAAATTACCTAATCTAGGTAAAGTTCAAGGTATTTCTGATACTTTGCACTTAAGGAATAGCCTCAGGGAATGAGACTATGTATTTAAAATTGAATAGTATACCAAAAAAAAAAAAAAAATTAGGCTATTTAGTTCCTTCTACATTTTGGTGTTAAATCCATTGCTAACCATAAAAATCAATGTCAGTATTAAAACATGCCTATCAGTCATAGTAAGTATTTTCTCTTCAGGCAGAAAGTATACAATCATAAAATAGTTTTTTTTTCTTACAGGGGCAAGTGTAAAGCCTGAACCAACAGAATCTCCTGCACCTGGTAGGTGTTACTGCTGTTGCTCTTTGTGTGTGTGTGTGTGTTCAAAAGCATTAAAAATTTTATTAAGGAGGATGTCTTGTATCTCAGGAGCAATATTGTTAGCTTGGCAATTATCTTACAGAATACAAGACTACTGAGGATGGATGGATTGTACATGAAGACAAACAGTATTATTTCAGCACAGAGACTGCTCCTATGGAACAGGGTCGTGAGTTCTGCAAAAAGAACTTTGGAGACCTGTCCGTGATTGAGAGTGAAAGTGAAAGAAAGTTCCTCTGGCGATATGTAAGAAAAATCATTAATACTATGGAATAAACCATCCAAAACAAGTGAGCATGGGCACAATTCCTTTTCACCATGGTGTTCGCCCTACAAGTTTTGACAGTGAAATGACAGTAACACTAAGCCAGATTAGTATGAAGAACAAACTTATGATTATTTTTAAGGGATCTGTGGCTTCGTTTTAGCAAAAAGGATTACACTGCTGAGCTATAATTGTGTAGGATATCTTTAGTAGTGGATCAAACCAGCAATTGACATACATGGAACACTCAGAACATTGACTTTAGATCTTGTCTGTTTATCTGGGCTATAGTCTGCCCAGCAGTCTCTTTTTGGTCCTCAAGTTTGCTCCTTTGCCTCCTTTTTGTTGTGAGAATATAATTATGAAGAAAGAAAAAACCTGGGGCATGGATTATGCCATGAGAAAGAGCTTTGAAATCCTATTTCCTATATAGTTGGAGTTGTTTGCTTTTTGTGCTGAGGCCAACTTATTTTTAACCAAGAATGTGTTTAGAAGTTAAATTTGATCTACATAGAAGGTTTCATGAATTGTCTGAAGAGTGACGGTGAAAAGACATAAGGGCATGTATAAATTTACATCTATACTGTAGGAAGGCTTGTCCTTGCAAGAAATTAGTCAGATAAAGTCCACTGCAGAGACTGTGCAATAGGAGCTGATTTCAGTGGCTTTCAGGTAAAACTGTGAGAAGTGTTGATACAGTGACCACACCTTTTGGCCAGTGGTGAAGTTTGACTGTGGGCTCTCAGCTGTGAGCTGCTTTAACTAAAATGTTACAGCTACAGAATATAGCAGTTCATATTCTCTGTCATCTAGAGGTATATTACTCATCAGTAACATAATAGATTTGTATGACAATAGAGGACATTTATTAAATTTTAATTTTTACATTCTAGATATTGAAAAATGGCAAGGAGGATGCATATTTCATTGGTTTGCAACTGAGTATTGACCAACGTACAAGGTAGGTCATGCCTAGTTTTGAGTCTTGATTTAAGCATGATTGTATTCTCAAGCGGTTTAGTTCCATCTTAATTTAGCTCTAGATTATCCAGAAGAAATGCTGCATGTTTTCTAGATAGAATTCACCCAAAGCTTGCCAAAAAATTGCACTGCAGCTCATGTATTTGGAATTTTTATTCAGGGACTCTAGTTTCCTTTTTTTCTGTAATTTACATTGAAAATATAAATGGATGTTCAAACTCTAAATATGTAAGACTTCTGGAAGGTAAAAATACTATTTTTTTCCCATCCTTAACTGTTGAGATCAGACTCTAATAAAAGAACAAATGAAACCTATTTTCTTTTTCTATAACAAAGACAGCTGTTGCACTGTCAGGAACAGCAAGTTTTCTGCAAAGCTTTTCCAAATGTCAGTATACAGCACCATATTGATTTTGACATGTGATGTTTATTCAGGCCTGCATTCAGTTCCATCTGTGTTTTGAAGTGCCTGGGTAGATGCCTAGCAGTTCTCAGTTCTCCTTATAGTCCACAGTGACAAGGAGGAACCTTCAGAGGATAATTAGGATGTTAGGTGAGCCCGCTGAAAATGAGTTTTTTCTCCCTTTATGGTTTTGTAGGGACCCTAAGATCAATATACTTATAAGTACCTTGTGCATGTGCCTGAAGGATGAACCTGGGCACCCCTGTCACTTGCAGACCAGCAGAAAGAGGTCTCCTAATAATTTGCCTCGTTATGATTTTGCTCTTTATTGCCTAAGCTACATGGATTTACAGCTTTTCCAATGTTTGTATTTTGCCTTGTATGTCTTTATGCAGGGAGTAAGTTTGGAGCAACTAGTAAAGAGGCAATTTGGTCAAAAAACCTTGTGCACTTTACTATGAATGGCTATATTAAACATATTGCAAAGTTTTATTGCATTTTTTTTTTATATGGAAGCAATTCTATTTGTATGTTAAAGAAGCATTTTGTTGGATTGTTTTTCTTAAGCTGGATAGATGGCACTCCAGTGAATTATTTGGCATGGGCACCACACGAACCTAACTTTGCAAATAATGATGAGAACTGTGTAGTTATGTATAAGAATTTAGGTGAGTTTTGTATGTGTCTTTCGAGAATTGCATTATTTGTGTGTTTGTGTCACAATATTTTTTTTCTTCTGAGAAGCACCCCTTCCCCCTCTTTTTTTTTCACCTCTATCGCAAAAAGTTATTGAAATAGACCACAGTATCACTTAAAGGATTTAATTGTTTTGTACTCTTGTGCTTCCCTTAAACCTTACACGGGGAAGTTCTGATGGAGGTTTGTTGTTAGAAGTCTGTGGTTGTGATTGCTGGTTCATATTTTTTATTAAAATTGACCTAATGTGTCACTATAAAATTTCTAATACCTGGTTCTACAAAGCTTTTAACTTCCTGTAATTACAGTGACATAAAGTGACATATTTTTCCGAGACAATGATATTGAATGACAATAAACTGAGAGACAGCTTTGATCTTATCTTTCAACTAAAAGCACTTTATGTGAGAGCGAGTGAAACTGATTTCCATTAACCAACTTGAGGTGTGATGTCATACATTTTCCCATTTATCTTACATCCAGGATTTTGGAATGATATAAACTGTGGCTATCCAAATCCCTACATATGCGAAAGGCACAACAGTTCCATTAATTCAACTGTTCCTCCCACAACATTTTCAACTCCAAGAGGATGTCATTCAACTTGGCTTTCTTTTCATAATAAGGTACCATAACAAATACAGTGCATGCTTGATATTTGGCAAAACATCGAATAGAAAACAAGGGAAATATTTAATACTACTGTTTCTTATTAAAATGAAATATTGTTATGCTTATGCAGAGAGCTAGTTGACACATGCATGCTTTTCTTTGTTTGCTCATTCAGTGTTTTACAGGAAAAGTTCTCTTTTGCTGCTTCTAATGAAGCATATTCAGTTGCAGTTGATGAAAGTCATTCACTAATCTGCTCTTCAAATCTTCTGATATGCATTTAGTCAGAATTCCTAAAGTATTAATGCCTTGATCTTGGTGGTTTTTAATCAAAGCATAATGCTTTTTACTGACTATATTTTGTCTTTCTTAATTTTACTAACATGTTATGCTTTGTAGAGTAAAATTTAAAATCAGGCAGACTAAGATCAGTCACACATAATTTAACACTGTTAGCTGACTGTCTATAAAAAGTTGGGATTGCTTATTTTCTAGGGTTTCAAATCTAGTTGTTGAGCAAAAAACTTAAATGAGACTTCTAATTCTATATAGAACTAGGACCCACACAAAAAGCTCATTTCAAGTTGAACATATATTTTCAGATACGTACATTGCTTTACTGCCTTTTTTCCATCCTGCTCAGTTTAAAGCAGTGATTATCAATTGAGGGATATTGGAGTAAAGATAACAGAGAATTTGTTCATATTTTAGTGTTACAAAATATTTGGATCTACAGAAGAGGAACGTGTTACCTGGCATGCTGCACGAACAGCTTGCATGAATTTAGGAGGAAACCTGGCCTCGATCCCTAATGAACAAGTACAAGGTACAATTTTCTAGCAAGTAGATGAGATGACATTTAATCCTTTACAGGTTGGCTGGGATTTTTGTTCTAATATGAACAGGTTTGGATAATGATTGCACATCTGATTTTTGTTCCAAAACATAAAATTTTTAGAAATTTTCCACAAAGTCTTCACTTGAATCTACCAAAATTTAATGTTGGCTCAGATATATACATGTGTATATTGTCCTGGCAGCCAAAGTAGTGTTTTTTCCTGCTTGTTCATGATGCCAGCTGGACCCTGCAATTTCCATTCCAAAAAATGTGGTTTCGCTAGGTGGCATTAACTTGCTGCATGGCTTTCCTATTAAATCAAGCAGAACACTTTCAGGATAAGGACTTGTCTGTGAGCAATTTGAAACAGGTTTGACTGCTCGTTCACACAGCCAGAAATCACCACATAGATGAGCCAGAGGAGTTCCTTCACTAGAGGAGCTAATTGTAATGAACCTAAGAGCTGCATCCATGTCTCGGGGAGATGAGCAGGAAGAAGTTTCCTCATGCTTGAAAAAACAAGGCACATATTCAAACTAAAAGCCAGGGAAGACCTTGATAGATGTTGATAACACCCTTTTTTTTTTACATACTGTTTTATGCTACAGTGATGAAAAACAGATGCTGCACCACACGTACTGTTTGTGAGCTCAAGAAAGCACACTGAAAAATCAACCATTGTAAAACAATGCATTGTAGTCTGAGCAATTAAATAGTTTGATTTCAAACTGCCCATACGAACTTAGTACCACTTATGTTTTCCACTTTTGAAGAGCTGAAGAATCAAACTTTCATTTTTCAAACATACTTATATTCTCATCCTACATAATTTCTGCCATACAGGTTTCAGGTGGTTAGTTCATGCAGAGGACTTGAATTCTAGGTAAAAGAGAAATGGGCAATAAATCTATTAGCACAAAACTATTATTGTTGCAGGAAGTGCGGGCATAAAGGCTTGATTTCCTGTTACAGTTTCTGGCAGAACAAAAATGCTAATATTTGGCAAAGAAATCCACAGGTTTCAATCCTGGAGGAGTAAGTTACATACATTTAAAAATACTAAAGGTGAATGATAAACAGAGCAGGCTAGGTTAGCTGACATTCATCAATCCACTAATCCATTATGTATCAAATACTGTAATAAAACGAACATATCATGGCTTTTGCCAACTGCTGCTGACACTGTTATAATTTTTTTTTCTCTGAAAAGAATAGATTAATTTCTGTCTGCTCTGTTGTGAGCTAGCCACGTTAGCTGAGACACATAAGCACCCACCTGGACTGTGCAAAGCTGTGATAATTGATTTCCTTGTGTTTAATAGTTCTGTTAAGACTCATTTGAAGCACTTTGGTTGTGCATTCTGCTCCCTGCTAAGTCAGTGCAGGCTATTGCTCAGCTGCCCAGGGAGGGAAGAAACACCCTCGTGGTTCTAGAGCAGCACTGCTTGTGCAGGTACTCAAATTGTAGGTGCTCAGTGGTCCTGTTATGTCGCTGGGGAGCAACCAGTCTTGTGGGATTATCAAAAATGTGTGTCATCCCCATGCCTGCTTATGTCTAGTTGTGGGCTAAGATTCAAAAGTGTCCTGAGACGTTATAAAAACCACTTCTGTCATGTTTTTGGGATTCATCCCTGTACCATGTTAGATACTTAGCAGAAGTATTTTACCCCAAGACACAGTAGGATATCTGTTCATCAAACTCAACATTCATCTCCTTTCCATCTTACCTGCTTGTATTGCGAACAGTAGTGATCTGTATTTCAGAAAAAGTATTTAATAGCACCAATCTCAGTGAGGCCAGACATTTCAACTGTTCTACATTAAAATCATTGCTCTTTTTCTTTGCATTTTTTTATTCTAGCTTTCCTCACCTTCCATTTAAAAGATTTTGTTACTGATGCATGGATTGGATTAAATGATATAAATCATGAAATGAGGTTCCTCTGGACAGATGGAACAGGGGTTTACTTTACAGACTGGGCCAAAGGCTTCCCATCGGGACATATGGACTTATATGCATATAATGGCCAGGTAAATAGCAATCACAAATTGTTTATTGAAATTTGATTTTATAGAGTCATAGAATCATTTAGGTTGGAAGAGTCATCTAAGATCATTGAGTTCAACCGTTAATACAGCGCCGCCATGGCCACCGCTAAACCACGTCTCTAAATGTCGCATCTACTCATCTTTTAAATAACTCCAGGGATGGTGACTCGACCACTTTTCCCTGGGCAACCTGCTCCAGTGCTTGAAAACTCTTTTGGTGCTGAAATTTTCCCTAATATCCAAATCCGTTGTATCAATTCCTTGGCACAGCTTCAGGCCATTTCCTCTTCACTTGTTATACTATCACTTGTTATACTAGGGAGAAAAGACTAACACCCACCTTACTTGAGATTGGATTTATGCATTTGTGCTTGTTGGCATGTTGCTGCCTGACTTACTACTTTCATGCTTTTATATATGTTGAATATAACTCCAGGTAGAGAGAAAGGTTTTGAGCCCTTTTGCTGTGGCCGTATCAGCTGGTGACAGGATCTGCGGAGTGCTCATACAAAGACTTGATTCAGTTTTCAGTTCTCTGTGTTTGTGAAGGCTACACAGCTCCTGTGTTCAGCCTGTGCTCTCTCATGAGCTGTGTAAAGAGGGCAGTGGCTCTCCTGCCCATGGCTTTGCCCCAAAGCGCACAGAATGAGGACATCTCCTAGTCCTCTGGTGACAGTTGTGCTGGACTTGGCAGGTCCCTCACTTAGCATGTAGTTTGCAAGGGGCCATTTACAAACATTCCCCTTAAACAGGTGTCTTACATGGAAGCCAAAAGGCAAATTCTGTCAGTCACCATTGCAGAAGGGACACGAGTCCATGAAACCACAGCTGTTCAATTTCTACAAGGAAAAAAAGCAAAAAAGCTGCCATAAAATCACTTCCTCTATTTCTTTGTCAAACAAACTGATCTGATAGGTCACAGAGTTCCTTTCTCTCTGATCATATGTATGTAGACAGTTCTGTACTTGGCAACTGCAGTGCCTTATAGTGCTAAGTCTATTTCTCTTGAATTATGTTTTTAATGTAGAAATCTTTTTATGTATAATGTCCTTTTCCCTGTTTTGGAAGATAGCACCTCTGATGATCTTATCTCTAAAGCAGGAAGAAAATTAGGTAGAATTCAGAGTTGAAAAAAAATCATCAAAATGTTACTTCTGAAAGGAAAAATACATTTTTTCTCTTTTTATATAAGGTAATAGGATTTTTATGAAGTCTTATGTGAAAACTTGTAAAGTCCCTCATATAAATTTCAAATTTAAGGTTTACTTGATCTTAGCAAAAAATGTTATCATAGTTAGTACAAAATACTATGCAACTGTTCAGTTTTAAAGATTTAAATCCCAATGTTTTTCACTCACAAATGAAGTATTTATCTGCACATCTCCTCGTGGACAGAAAAAGCAGCAAATAAGTAAATAGAATAAAATAAATATGGATGTTTCATTGCACATAACCTCTTGTAACCCTGCAGGCTTTTCCACTAATTAATGTTTATTTAATATGTGCTAACCTAAGTTCTTGCTATTGTGTCCATGTCAGAGAAGCTGAAATGTCATAGTAAGGGTGGCACTGAGAGATCAGTGGCTGCCTTCGGGCAGGAGCTGCTCTAATTTTGCTGTGTGTGCTATTACAGCTTGAAACAATGAATTATTGCATTGTCCATTCAGGGTCCTATTATTTTATTTCTGGGGCAAAGTTGACCATTCTTTTCTAAAATAGTTGATCTTACTTCTCTTTAAATTGTCCGTGACTCCTTCTCTCCATGCTGTATGCCTGAAGATTGGGAATACTAGAATTCCTCTGGTCTGCTTACTCACCCCACTGTTGTGCAATAGAAAGTAATTAAGAAATTTATGAAGTTTATCAGGAATAGAACTTGCACAACATAAAACTTGTGCTCTTGAATTTTACAAAGATATGAGATTAAAATTACAGCATTGCTTGTGTCTGAAGATGTAAAAAGGGGACAAAAGTTTCATATTTGCTTTTTCTACCTATTTTTAACTGATATTATATCTCTTTGTCTCGAGGCTGATTGTGTTGCCATGAGAAACAAACCTGTTAAGGAAGCAGGGAAGTGGGCTGATCAGAGTTGTGACAACAACAGAGGATATATATGCCAAATTAATGCAGGTACTTTTCTTTTTTTTACAACATAGTCAAACCTTATGGGTTTGTTCTTTTTTTTTTTTTCCCAGAGAATTGCTTAGATGTGTGGATTTAAACATCATTTTGCTTCCAGTAACAATAAATGCACAAATTGTTCTTCAGGCAGGAACACAAGGGTCAAATGTGTCAGAACTCTGGTTAGTCACTGCTCTCACCTGACCCTTCCCAGAAAATGCTGTGTTGCTATCTTCCTGAGCTGGAATTTGTAGCTGCATCTTTGTGCCCAGAATGACTCTTAATATGACTTTTGTTCCATGGTTTTGTAATTTTCTGAGCATATTGGTTTTCCAAATGTTCTGGAAAATACTCTTTTGTATATGTGGTATGAAGTGCCTGGAGTGAGACTGTAACTCATCTACACTGAACTTGAGTAAAATCAACTCCAAAAAAAGACTAGAATATTTAAATCGCTTACCTGTTTAAGTATATGAATAATTTTTGAGGACTGGTCTGTTGTGAAGTTTTTTATTTCTTGGGGAAAAAATCCTTGGAAAACAACACAGTTTCTGCAAACCATTTCATCTGATGAAAAAAAAATTATGAAAAGAATTATGACCTAATCCTAAATAATTTCAGTAATACTGTTCTTGAGGATTATATAAAATGCTCCTTTACTCTTGACAGAGATTGCTTTAAGCAGCTCTTTTCCTTTCTACAGCTTTGTAATTGAGTTTTACTACTGATGCTGATTTAAAGAATGGTGCACCCAAGCCATGCTGATTACAAATCAGGGAATAGAAAATAAAGAAGGAAGACCTTTGTTTAATTCTATTTGCAACCATAGTGAAATCATACTTCCCTTTTGAACAAGTGTATGGCTCTTTTTTTATCCTGTATTTTACAGATGCTGAGTTTCTGCCTTCTGCAAGTTCCTCCCCACCGAACATTATCCGTTACGGTAATAGTAGTTATTTGTTCATCCATACCAAAATGACGTGGGAGGATGCATGGAAAAACTGCAAACAAAATCAATTTGACCTTTCCAGTGTCTTAGACCCCTACAGTCATTCATTCCTGTGGCTGAAGATATTAAAGCATGGGGTGCCTGCGTGGATTGGTCTTAACAGTAATGTGGTAAGAGCATTAAACTTATTGAACATGATGCTGCTTCCCTCACAGACAAATCAGGAACTGAAGAGTCCTAGTGTCTCTCTTTACTTTAGCTTATTTTTTGTGCTGTCAGAGGAATCCATCCTCTTCAGCTAATCTGATTAAATTGTATATATTGTACATGTTTCTCACACTTTTTCTGGTATTCCACTCTGCGTACTTGCAATAAGACATTTTAGGCTAACATCTTGGAATATCTCTTTGGATATATCAGGTGTAAATATGATACATATGTGATATAAAATCCACATATTTTAAAATTTACAGAAGAAAGCATTTTTTCTAAATAATAATACCAAAATTTGAGAAATTTAAGAAAGTGTTATTGCTATTACTAGAAGGTGTTATTTAAACATTTTTGAGGATAGCTAGCAAAATAATTAATTACTTTGCCTAGTTTGTCTCCCCTTTCCTAGTTTTTTCATATTTTAATACTTTTGGCATATTAAAGGACAATGGTTTCTTCTTTTCTTGGCACAAACACTTGTCCCACACTCACTTCATTTGGCTGAGCAAATGAAAAAACCCCAAATATATGAACGTAACACGCTACTTCCTAAAAACCAAAAGATCCCTCTAACATTAACCGCCAGGATGAATCACTGACTTCACCAGTTTTGGTGGGAAATGACTATGGTTTTAAATGTATTTCAGTAAAATAATCTATGTGTCTTGAAACTTCTGGGGAAACTGTTAATGCAAAAATTCGTCACCAGAATTCCACTCCTACAAATTATTTTAAATGAAATTGTTATTAGTCCCAAATTAAAGGTATTGTTAAGTTCAAAATTAACTCAGAGTCACTTTGCATTCTCTTTTGCTGAAAAGAATTTTTTGCACTGCTGTATTTCTCAACAGATAGCTGTTTATCACTACAAAAATTTCAAAGTTCGAGCCATTTGTGTTTGTTATTGGTTTCTAAAAAAGCCCCAAACCTTTTAGCACAAAGTACTACATAGATAGATAGAGTTTAATCATTCCAGTTGATGTGTTCTGTTCTTAGACCAATGGGCGTTATGAGTGGATTGATAACTGGAGAATGAAGTACACAAAATGGGCTGAAGGGGAGCCAAAGCAGAAAATAGGCTGTGTCTATCTTGACATTACTGGAGCCTGGAAGACAGGATTCTGCAATGAAAGTTACTTCTCTGTTTGCAAAAAATCTGATGGTAAGAACTTGAAACTGACATTGCAATTACAATCAATATCAATATATTTCAAGAGCTAAATAGATGAAATCATTAGAATTTACTTGGGTGGAACTAGGCTACTTTAAAATTAGGGCAAACACATGGGAAGAAAGGGTTAGTGTGACTGTGAATAGCTATCACTTTATATCAATGATGTTAGATAAATTTTGCAAAGCTTAGACTCACATTACTCTGCTATTTATTCTGCTATCGAATAAACTTACTAGATCAAAAACCTTAAAAATCAAAAGGCAATGAATGTTAGGGAGTAGTCACATGGTTTTTAAATTATTTTTAATCAGTTCAAGCTCCCACCGAGCCCCCTCAGCTTCCAGGAAAGTGCCCTGAATCAGAAGGACACAGGTCTTGGATCCCTTTCCGAGCTCATTGCTACTACATTGAATCTTCGTCTACAAGAAACTGGGCCCAGGCATCTTTAGAATGTCTTCGGCTAGGTGAGTATCCTGCTTAATGAGCACATGTTCCTGACTTGTTTTCCTTCCTGTGGAAAGCTGAACTCGTGTTACATGTTTTTGTGATTTCAAGGATGGTCCAAGTGTTGGACAAGACAGTTGCATCCAATTATTGCCTTAATTTGGGAGGTAATGGAAAACAACTCTCTACCAGTGTTACACGCTGTGTCTCATGCGTGTGGGACCAGGCGTGAGAGGAGCTGTGTGGCCTGGAGTGAAGACCTGGGAGTGGAAAACCTGTGCTTTGACTCTGATAGGAGATAAACTGCTTTATCCATAGCAGTCACTAACACTTACTTTAATTAAATTTATATATTTTATGTTCTTGATCTAGTTTCCCTCTTGATTATTGCAGTTTAATGCTATTGTAGTGAGAATTACAGCTCTTTATTCTGGATAATATATGAGTAGATGAGGGCTTTGTGCAGTTCATTCTCTCAACTTCCTTCTCTGGGAAAGCGATGGAGATTGGTCATGCTGGATTTCATCTTTCTGTAGCATTGCTGTCTGTAGCATTGATGGCAATGGTGCTTAGGTGTCTGACCTCCCACGAGATCATGCAGAGATCTCGCTCACTCTGCCAGTGGAACTTATTATAGCTTCATCCTCACAGGAAGTATATATCAACATTTGGTCAGGTGAATTGCAATCTAGGCCTTCACTGATAATAAACCTCCAGTGAAACCCATGGCAAATACAGACACCTGGAACTGGGTGAGACTCTCCCTGTCTCTCCTAATACTCAGGTTCATTCCTGGCTTCTCATGAGCTAGTTTGTTGGCAGGACAATGAGAATACTTTCCACTGTGAAACATCTTTTTCTTTCCCCATGTCTTCCAGGTGCCACTTTGGTCTCGGTTGAAGACTCAGCTGAAGGCAACTTTTTGACCTATGTCCTTGAACCACTTGAAGGGAAAACATCAACATTTTGGACAGGAATGTACAGAAATGTGGATGGTACTTTCTCTACTTTTAACGTCCTTTTTCTTAGTGAATAATTTACCACAAGCTGTTTGACATGAGCGTTGAAAATTTCACATAATACTTCCGTAATATATAATGAAATTAGAAAATGTACCGTATTATCATCATAGGGGAAGCTGGTAAATTGCAGTCAAGAAATAACCAATAATATAGAACAGAAAGACCAGACAAAAAAGTTTCACCTTAGAGGAAGAAAAGTAATTCACAACGAAGTAAGGTACAAAGGGGTAGCAGAGTACAGACAGGACTGTGTTGCGAATTGAGCCAAATTTGAATTTTTCTTCTCAAATATGAATAGACCAGGGATCCCTGTACTTTTTCTTGAGATACTCCAATTTTCGAGTAAGAGAATAATGTGGCTAACATCCCTTCTAGTCGTTGGAATTGCCATTCCAGCATGGCCAGTCTCTCATTTTAGCTGAAGCTGGCTCTCAGAACAGCTTCAATTAAAGATAATTGTTCGTGTCTTTGGAATTGTGTATCACAGGTTTTTCTATTTTCTGCTTCACTTCAAGGAAGATAAAGCAAGACAGAATAAACAACAGGTTGCTTTAATTAAATTTGATGATTATTGTTTTTACATTAATGCAATTAATATTCAATTAGATAGACATTGCTATCTCTACAATAGACTTCAATACTGTTCTGTTCAATACTGTGCTGTTCAGGCAAAAAATCCCAATATAACTGTCAGAGACAGGGTTGCAAAATAGTTCAGGTTACTCAAGGTGGGATTTTCTTGAGTTTTGGAGGAGTATTTGTACAACTGCATACCCAAGTGCTTGAATGACAAACTTGTTAGGGAGAAGGCAACTATTCGGTTACATTGCTTGAACCAGGAATAGCGAAAATTTTCAGTGAAGGAAAGAATTTGAGCCTAGTGATTTATATGCATGACACATAAAGGAAAGCTGAGGCTTACTCATGTGGTCAGGTGGCACAAAAACTGTTTTTTAAAGTGGTTCTAGAGCAGTGCAGAACAACACACTTCTTACAGTGATCATAAACAAAAGAGTTCTACATCTCTTCATTATAGCTCTGGATAGTGATTATAGTGATTGCAGCATAACTGCATAACTAAATTTCATACCTTTATGTATGTATCCAGACTGTATTCAGATGCCATGTCCTGACAAAAAAGGTGTCAGGAATTATGAAAAAAACCACAAAACAAATGCAAAATATGTAGAATCTTATAAGAAACCAAAATGTAACTTCCATGCTGAGTCTAAGAATTTGCTTGAGTACAACTTACAGTCACAAGGGACACATTTATTCTAAACAAACAGCACTATTAAAAGAAAGAAAGAAAAAAGGAACTGGAAGGAAGAAACAGAAAGTCCCCGCATAGCTGAACAACAGTGATCACAAGATTTTGGAAGCAGATCTATAAAAAGGAAAATAATCTGTGTAAAGCTTGTGGAAAGGAGCAGAAACTGGAACAAATGGAATAAAACTGGACTTAGAAAGACTTCATTGTGGGTTTTGAAAAGAGTAACACAAAACCTTCCTACAAATTACTGAAATGAAGAGCATTCTGGTGAAGTTAAGTTATATTTTAACACCATTTATTTCTATAAATAGAATAAATAATTGACACTGCCCTGTTGCTAAAACTTATGGGAGATTCTTCTTGGAACTGTCTTGCTTTTGCAGCACCATAAGCCAGATTAATCTGCCATTTTCCAAAACCTGATATTGTTACCATTTGCATGAAAACTTAAGGGCAACATGTTGTGTCCCAACAAAAAGGTAAATAGTTTAGTGGTCTGTCTCCAAAAGGGGCAACAAGTAAATTTCTCATGAAAGCAATAAATATGGAGCATGTGAAGGTGTGCATATGGAAATTAATACTATCTTTTTTTCCCCACATTCAATGTTTTTTCAATTAGGACAATGGCTGTGGCTAGACAACACTGCAGTGGATTTTGTCAACTGGAATGTTGGAGAACCTTCTTCTCAACAAAATGAGCACTGTGTTGAAATGTATGCAAACTCTGGGTATTGGAACAATATCTATTGCTCTTCCTACAAAGGATATGTTTGTAAAAAGCCAAAAGGTAAGTGCTGCATTTATGAATTAGTTTTATTTATGGAGTATGCTCTTTATATGCTATTATAAGTAGGTGGCTATTACACACAATGCGTTCTAGCTGGGTGTTTTGAATTTTTATAAATGCTAAAGAATGAACATTTCCATGCCAACAAAAAGATAGAATAACTCTTGTCAGAAACAGGAAGTTCTGGAGAGTGCTCAAGTTCCATAGGAATTGATTTTATAAGACTGAGGTCATAACTGTACCTAGTGTATAGACTTTAACAGTTTGCATGTTTTCTGCTAATAATTGTTAAGTAATCACAATGTAAGGACCATGCTTTGCATACACAAATTTGTCTTATCTATATGCAAATGTATTCCTTAGGCTGTGACCTCTGCTCTGCACATGGAGTGGCCATTGTTTATTTCCCTCTGCCAGTCTCATGTGCATGTGTTTTCTGAGCATGATGTAGTGTTTCTATGAATTGAGTGTTTATGAAGAGTGAATTACTTAACAGCTTGGGATCTTTTGTCTCTCTGCTCCCCTGTTGTGAAAAGATGAATGAATGAAAAGCAAAGCAAATAGCACAGTTTGAATATGCTAAACTGAAGGTGTCCTGAAATAACTGAATGTGCAAATCTGACAGTAGGGACATGACAGTAGGGCACGTGTGTCCCTAGAAGTCATCATAATAATTTCTTCAAGCATATATTGCAACAGCAAAATCTCTTACTTATGTTTCTTAAGAAGGTTAAAATGCATATAGTAATTGAAACCCACTTCCCCTACAATACTGGAAATCAGAGGAATTCTGCTATCCTTTCTGTAAATTTGTTCTTATGCAAAATGATTTTTACTTACTCAAATGCTTGTAATGATGACTGTATCTTTTACAGGAAACACTGCAAAATGTAAGATATATCCACCCTTCCAGAGTCTATTTATCTGTCTTTTTGCATTGTCATTGACAAAAAAAGGCTCTTTATTCTATCCAGAATATTCGCAGATGTGGTACCAAGTGTTAAAATAAATGGCCACCATTCCTTTTTGACTATTCAATTCAGCTATTTGTGCTGCTACTGGCATTCACTTGTTTTGATGCTGAGCCATTTCAAAGAGCTGAAGCAAATGAAAGCTAGTTACTTTTTTCTAGGATTAGCTTCAGCCAGTCTAGCCTACTGATCTGGAATGCCATGGAGTCAGCCTAATTCCAGTGTCAATGCAAGGATTAAATAGGAGTCTAGTCCTATATTGTCATAGAAATGCAGCTCTTCTTGGCACAGTGTTGCAGCACTGTCTCAATGCTCCATGTGCAGAATTTAAACAAACTATTCAACAGCTATAGACTAATAAATGGGGTGTTAGAAGCATGGCTTTACTGAGTTTCTCTGGCTGTTTCTGGTTATGTTTGCTGTTTTCTGAAGAGGCTGAAACACAAAATTGTAACTGAAGTCTTCCCATAGTATAGATGCTGTTTTATGTTCCATTTATTGTGGTAATTATTGCCATAGTAATTTGAGTTCTGTAGCAGGTCTATTCCAGAAAGTATCTAACTTTATTTCATAAGTGAGGAGGTGCTCAGCCTGAAGAAGAGAAAGCTCTAGGGAAACCTTATAGCACCTTTCAGTATCTGAGGGGGCTCATGAGTGAGCTGGAGAGGGACTTTTTACAAGGGCCTGTAGTGACAATCCAAGGATGGAAATTCACAACCTCACTGGGCAATCTGTGCCAGTGCTCAGTCACCCTCACAGTGAAAAAGTTTCCTGATGTTCAGAGGGAACTTCTGTGTTTCAGTTGGTGCCCACACCCTCTGTTCCGCCACTGGGCAGTACTGTGGAGACCTAAGTAGGTACTGGTAAAAATAATTTAAATTCCTGAGCTCACCTTTTTCAGAATGAAACATGATGCATTGATTCGAGATTTAGTTATAAACTGATTTTATGCCCACATGGCAAATTAAAGATCTTCATCTTAAATGATGGCCCATTTGCCCAGCAAGCCATATTTCATGGGCCAGATGTTAAAATTTAAATGAGCAACAAACATTTTGTGGTTTGGATTTGATATCTGCTAGGACACTTTGAAGTTCACGAGTAATTTCAAGTGTCTATGCAGGTAAGCCATCATGTTTTGGCAAAACAGATTTATTACGCTTGTTATGTTTATACGACAAGTACTGCAAGAATTTTTAATTATATTGAGGATTGTGTTTGACCATGTCTATCCTCAAGATGCTGTATAGATTTTATTGCAGTTTCACTCTGATGTCTGGATCAGTCTTCATGGAGCTTTTTGATATTTCTTTTCTGCCAGTTTATGTGAATAATGACATATTTGACAAGAATACACTAGACCATTGTGTTATGTCTTAGGCATACACAATTTTGTAAGAACTAAACCCAAGTGTTTTCAGTATTTAGTGGTTTGTATAGCCATATATTTATCTGGCTGTGATTTTCAGTATCTTCCAAATACAGACATAAATAATAAATAATGTAGAAATACATAAAACAATAATATGAAAGCATTCTTTTTCAATGTTTTCAAGTTACAGCAACTGAAATGCCACCAGCATCTGAAATGCCACCAGCTGAAATACCTACAAAGGGTAAGAATATTATCTCTCAAGTAGAAAAAAATAGTCCCACATAAGATCAAAAACCAAAAAACCCCTATTTTGTATTATGTCTCTTCAATTTTCTGATATACCCAAGTACTGTAACTGTTTCCTAGGATGCTATTGTTTCCTAGTAGTATACAATATACTCTATTTGGAATTCAAATGCAGATTTTAAAAAATAATAATTTGTGATATAGCATGTAATGCTAGTGATTTAAAATCAAGTTATTTTACATTGCTACCTTTGTCTTGTTACTTGGAAACAAATGAAACACTTTTTCTTAAAAGATCATGCATTCTAAAGAACTTGTTTCCAGTAATCAGATAAAGAGTACGCAGCAATCTCTTGATTTCTTCCTGTTTGTTTTCAGCGATGACAAAGGACGAGAAGGCTTCCATCCTGAACCACAGTAAAACAGGAGTTGTAGGTATTGTTGTTGCCATCATCCTTGTTGGAAGTGGCCTTGCAGGCTATCTCTTCTACAACCGAAGAAAGAATTGCTTGCCAACAAATGACAGCTTTGAGAATAACTTGTATTTTAATGGTGATACGGTCCCTGAAATTAGTGACACAAAGGATCTTGTGACCAACATAGAACAGAATGAACATGCAACACTGTAATGTAACAAAAGGAAATGTAATGTAATATGTAATATAAAATGTAATGTAATAAAATAAAATGTGCCTTGTTTTATTAAAATTACGCAATTAGAATTAAGCCAAAGCTATTTTCTCACGTGCAATTACTGTAGTAGCCTGTTTCTGTGTGTGTGTAATGTCATATACTGCAGTTACTTTATTTTCTTGCCATTTTATAAGGTGTAAGATTTCAGATCTCAGGACGTAATGATCATACTGTTGAATGTGGGTCTAAATAAAAGTGATCATGTTGACTAATTATTAAATGGAACAATAGAAATGGATCTAATACAGGAAGTAAAATGTGGTTAGATTCACTTGAGGATCACACACAAGATTTGAAGTTTCAGCATCAGAATTATTTCAAACCATGGTATTGAACAAAGCTATTCAGTCAAAATCTCTCTAATTCTACCATCTTTCAAGCATTCCCATGGATTTAACTACAGGCATAGTCACCAGAGGACAAGTCTGTATTTGGGCACATCCTCTTTGAATCGTGTTGGGAAAAAGACCTTTATGACATTTCAGTTCCCATGACTTCATACAACACAGAAAACCAAGTATGTAGTTCTTGTAATCTATGAATTCTAGGATTTAATCAGGTAAAATCTGGAGGCAGACCTCTGGAGTGGAAAAGTGTGGTTGATATTAACCACCAGAGTTTTGGCTGGCCACAAGTGGGTTTGTTGGTGAGAGGTGATGAAGGTCACGGCAAAACTTCCTTCTTATCAGGACAACAGTTACTGAGGAGAGGGAGGAATGTTGCCTATGCATGTTCTGAAGGTTTCTGGGAGCAGAAGGTTTCTGGATAGCTGTTATGGCGATCACATGTTGGTGCTGCTCTCTATGGATTCTCAATAAGTAGCATAGGTTTGTGGGGTATGTGCTGCAAGTCAAAAACAATTTAGCTTTACCAATGTAACAGTTACTACTGATTTTATTTACTTTCTAAAATGGCTAAATGAGCTACTATTTATGGAAATCTTGTATTTCCCCAGTGTGGAATTTATATTCCTAATTTTTGTAGATCCTGGAAAATGTAAATCATGCATGATTCCTCACTTGCATACAAAGGTTTGCAAGGATTGATTTTGTGGTTTCAGATTTTGCTCTGTGAAATAAACAATAACTAGCTTTGATTTTTAAAATAGGTTTTCATTTTATAGTCTCATCTATATAAGACACTGTAACATGATAAAGTGAAAAAGGAGATGATATCCCTGTGGGGACATTCCATCAAAAATTGCGATCAAGTATAATATTAACCATGTTTTCCTGAATCTCTCCCAGTATTACCCACTTATAGTCAAAACAAAATTTCCTTACTCTGTTCCTGCTGTTGTTTTTGTTTTTAATGCACAGTTGTTTAAGCGTATTTTTCAAGGAATAGTACCTTTAATTTTTTTTTATGCCATCTGACATGGATCATGACAGAAAGCTCTTGACTGATTAATGATGCTATGTCATGTTTTTTCAGTTTTATGGAGAAGTGGGGCCAGGTAGAAATTTTTGTGAAAGGGACAATAAAAGGCCAAGCGAGCCTGACTGGAATCCCAGCCTCGCTGTGCTGGCTGTTGAACAAACAACAAACAGGTGCAGTTGGTACCTAAAAGAAATTCAGTCCTGTTCTGGGGCCCTGCACAATCTTAAAATGGTATCGGTACACTGAGTTGTTCTTCCAGATAACCTTTATTCCCACGCACATATGCAAAGGTATGATTGGAAAGAAGATAAAAAGAGAGGGGATGTCTTGGTTCTGACTCTTTGCCATACTTAACAGTTGCATCATTAAAAATGTGTCAAGGAGGGAATCCAGCTACTGGAGCCTGGATGGCTCTGAGCTCATTCATCCATTTATTCTTCCTGAAATCCAACATCACCTTTCAGTTGAAGAGAAATAAAAATGTCATGCTGGTTAATAGCTAGCAGAAGATGCAGATGCTTCTGTGAAATGCTGTGTCTGTTCTGCTCTCCTGTCCAAATAGGTACAGAAAAAATAGAGAAGGCTCCAAATAAGAAGCCCTATTCTGAAGATGGAGCTACTTAGTCTGTTCATTTTAAAAAGAGTGTGAGTGAAAGTGACTTGAAAGATTTTCAGTGGAGGAGGAAATTTAAGCTGTATGACTTATTGTCCCTCCTATTTCAATACAATGAAATTGAAACAAATTTCCCATTAAATATATTAACATGGAAACAATAGCATTTACAGCACAGGAAATCATTACAGTTCCATGTGGTAAGCAGAAGATGGGCACTGATACTTTATACTCAAGCTCTAATAGAAGTTTTCAGATGGAAGGTAGAGAAACAAACAAGCTTGAACACTTTAAACAACATCTAATTAATATAAGATCAAATGGAAGGCTTTTACCTAGGAACAGAGATAGGTAAAATATTCTTCTCTATTTGGCTGGAAAAAAGACATGTGTCTTATTGGAAATGATTTGTGTTCATATGGACACACTATACTTTTATATTTTATGTATTCTGATCCTTCGCCAAATCTTTCAACCATTTTCTACTACTGACTGCTATTCATATTGAGGTTGGTCAGGTGCCACCGAACCAAACTGTTGCTTTTGTGATCTCTTACTTTGTTTCCCAAGTAGATGACACTAATTAGGGAAGGTCTCAGGCTGTATTTTGCATGCATATATATATATATATATATATATATATATATATATATACTCACAGAAGAATTGGGTTCTTGCTTTTCTGAAACATACTTGCTGTAAAAAAAAGGAAAATAGTCTCTTGATAAACAAGATGATGAATAGTATGACCAAGTGAATATGAATACAAAAGCAAATAAAATTTTTAACTGATCACGAATAATCCACATCTATAATCCTCAGATGCTGCCAAGATTTCTTGTGTTTGATCACGAGGTTTAGAAAAATGAAAGAAAAATAAGGGATTATGTAGCATTAAAATAGAGAAATCGAAAGGTTGTTAACTCTTGTTTGGTTGGTTTTCTTTTTTTAGTCTAGAAAGTTTCTCCTGGGGTTTAGAGTATGCATTTTTAAAAAAATAAATGTTTACTGTTGGAAACTGTGATTGTACTATATGTGGGGATCCTGGATTGAAATCTAAATAATCATGGGCTAAATAATCACAAAATTACTTTCATATTTTAACACCAGTGGCTTTTTCTGAAAATGAATTGTTTAGCTTCTGTAGGGAAGCATTCTGTTGAACCTGGATGGGCATTTCTGTGGCACCCGAGGAATGACTTGATGGCAATATTCAAGAGCATGTAAAGTTTTGTCGCTTCACATTGCTATGTTTCTTGATACCCTTGTGTTTAATTCTCATTTCCCCTTTTCTCTGAAAAAGTTTGGACTTCAGAAGAAAGGTGGTGAATCTGCACACTGTGAGTGTAACTTCCTGCCTGGGAGCAGAGATTGCCAAAGGAACAATGCTGACTCAACACAAACCCCAGCAGCTTTTGTTCCTCGCCACTTTTAAAATGTCAGGCTGTGCCTTGCCAAATGGCAGATCCTGGAGTGCATCTTTGCAGCCCTCTGGTTTTCTTTCCCACTTTGTGGGTGCAATCTGATCAAACACACACACAAACAAAGGTAAAGCTGTGGTATGTTTTAGTCTTTTTCAGCCTCTCTCTCATTGTCAATACCAGTCCTTCACCAACCACTTCTTTTTTCTTCAGAAGAGAACTAGTTGTTTTTCATCTGTTTTAATTGTACTTGATGCCTCCTGACAGCTTTGGATATTCTGAGATGTTTTATACAGCAGAACCACAAGACACATTCCTGTTGCTCTGAACGAGGAAGGAAGGAAAGTTGGAAAATTGAGGTTGCACTTTCAGACACAGCAGTGTTGGGGAGTACCAGAATGCTTGACCCCAGTCTCAGTGCAGCCATCCTTACATATGGATCATAACTTTCTGAGTAATAGGATTGTGCAGCTTTGTGGAGCAGCCCTCATTTCTCCCACCTTCCTCAGGTCTCAGTATACTTTTCAGGCTCTCATTCTTTGCATGGCTTTGCTTTAGCTGTGTCTGCTGCCCTTCAGGTCCCTCCATTCTCCCTCACTGTTGTGGTTTTGCTCTACTCTGATTCCCTGTGTACCTTTTTAGACCCTGTGGGTCGTACATCTGCATCTGAGTCAGAGCAATAGAAGCAAAATCCCACATCTTCATGAGGGTGTCCAGGGTTTTCATTACCTGCAGCAGCAGCAGCAATTTGGCTGCAGATGCAAACTGGGGAAGGTATCCCACACCAGCCTCTCCTGGAGGTGTGGGAAATAAAATTTTTCAAAGTCCATAAGCAAAAACCGTCATAAAGCTTACACAGGAGTCCCTTTTCAGAATTTTGTCAGCATGCCTGTAGGGTGTATACTTTATGGGGTGCAAAATTTCATAGACTAGTGGGATGAGACATGAGGCAGTATTCCTTAACAATTTAGTTTTCCTCACTATCAATAATTGAAAATCCAGTATTTTCTTGTTACAGATTCTCTTCTTCCTAGAATTGTGTGGTTTCTTTCCCAAATTTCTTCAGCTGTTGCTATCCATTGGGTAATTACTCCTGCATATAGTCAAGAATGGAGCAAAAGAAAGAATAGGGAATAGGTTCCCAAAGAACACAGATCCTACTTCCTTCAGCTTTTTTTCTTTTCTGTGGAATTGCAAACATGGAAAATTCTGGTTCTCTCTGAATCCAAGGTCACAGTTGCTTGATTTGCATGGTGTCCCACCTGATTTTTCACAGTACGGCACTGCACTCTGGCTTTTCTCATTATGTATTAATATAGATAAATCTTCCTCTTCTTTTTTTACTTCTTTCATTTATTTCTGCAAATGAGACATTAATCTCACCATTTTATAAAAATAATGATTCTGACATATAAGGTATGTCTTAAAAAATCCACACTAAAATGTTACCTGTTAGATCTCATACTTCCACGGCAAACTTTTATACAGTAGAGAAACTAGCTTAGAAAGCAAAGTTTACTCATTAATGTATTATTTCAAAATTACTCATGTGACATGACACAGTTCCTTATTTGAAGCTCAGAACTTCCCTGTATCTGTTGGGTCTTAAAAAGGGTTTGTTAATCCACTTCAGTGCAGAGGGGTTTTCTTGCAAGGCACTGATTTGGTCTTTAGCATCAATACGAGGTGAAGGGGAGAAAGCAGTGAAATATTTGCTATGTCTATCTACTTGCCCCTGATTTTTCTTCTCTCCATTAGTACATCTCTTCAAATGGCAGGTAAGTCTTTGCCCTCTGCTGAATGTGGAGGTTTTTGAGTTTTTTAACTATTCTAGATGGTCTCCCTTAGTGGGCAGTGAATTTAGGTCTAGTTACAGCATAGAATTTGAAAAAGTTTTATTCAACCCTGAAGTTTATTGGTATATGCATAGGCATTCTCTTTCCTTGACCCAGGTTTCAGCAAGGTGTGTGAGTGAAATGAATATACCAACAGATATGGGCATAACCTTGGCAGTGCTGATTCTTGAAACGGAGAAAGCTGAATGCAGGCAAAAGCTGGCTTCAATTTGCTCCATCAGAGGCGAGAAGAGCTCAGAAGTACAGAGCAGGGGACTGTCAGCATGCACAGAACTGCTGGCTGATGTGCGCTTTGAGTTTCTTAGGCAGCTCATACAGACCATAGCATACTGATCAGTGGATATTGAAATCTTGTTTCCATGCTGACAGCTTTAGGAAGGACCTTAAAATCCTCTGTCCATTAGATTTCACACCCTCCTGCTGCTGAGAGGAAAAAAAAATGACACTGTGTCTTTTTCCATGGGGAGTCCAGTGCTAGTGCTTGAATGGCAGCAGGGACCAGCCAATGTGCCAATAATCTAATCCATCACAGGATAGATTCTTCTGTGCACGCTTTTGGGTGAGAGCAAGCCAGCTCCAACCCATCTGCTGCTAACCTTCCCAAGAGCCACTGCATCAGGAGAGCTCTGCCAGGGAAAATGCTGTCTGGCTTGTTCTGTAACCTTTCAGAGCAGCACTACCAAGGCTGTTCAGCTACTCCCTGGCAGCTTAGATATCGAGAGGGTTATGAAGGCCCACTTAAGTATTTTGGCCTTGGCAAGAAACCTTGGGTAAAACTCAATGGCACGGCTGAGTGAGTCGGATGATGTTGCCTGTCACTTAGAAGGGAACAAAAGGATGCAAGGTGAGCGGCAAAAAGAGTGAAGGTTTGGAGCAGGCTGAAGTTGTAGCCCTTTATTGTAGCCGATCTTAAGAAACAAAACCCTACTGTGCAGCGTCTCCCATTTCTATTTACAAATGTAGTTATTAATAGCACTTAGGATATTGGCTTAGTTTAACTGTGCTCAGAACTGATGACGCTGCAAGTTGTGGCTTCCCTCCTGAGAAACCTACAAATAAAGCTCTGTGAAGAAAGGACATTTTGCACAGCTGCTAAAAATCTCCAAGATAATTAACCAAAAATGAAAAATACAGCATTTTCTTGGTGAGCTGAAAAATAAAATGTCATTCTGGGCCAAACATAAAAATCATTTAATTTTGAGTATGTTAGCCATTTTTAATAGCTCTAAAGCAAAAAAAAATCCTTTTACATGAAGAATTAAAGTCTGTTTAGTATGCTGTGGTGGAACTTTGAAGAAATGATGAAATATAATGGAGATAATTTTTGACATGCATTTTGAGACCACTGTGGTTTAAAGAGGGATATGAAGAGCAATTTCTCTTGAAAGAGTTGCATTTTCATCTTCTGTGTCTTTTCATTTTAAGAATATTTTTGTAAATATCCTTCAAAATTATGATTAACCTCACTTGTTTTCTTTCTCTATGAACTATATATACTTCTTTTTTGTAGCAGTCTGTCCTGTGGCAAGTAACTGACTTTATCTCCTAAGAAACCTCTCCTCAAATGTTTGCGTTATCATTTTATTTTATAGGTAAGGGAATATTTTCAATCTATAATGAAGATAACAAGCTCTGTGCCCAAGCTCAGAACTCTGGCTCAGTCATCACTACCACTTGTGATGAGCGCGATGAGTTTCAAAAGTTCAAGTGGGTCTCTCCCACGCAGCTGCTGAGCATGGCGCTCAAGCTGTGCCTGGGAGTGCTCTCCAAGGACGACGAGGCTGCCATCACCTTGGAATCCTGCAACAGGACAAACGAACTCCAGCAGTGGGAATGTAGAAATGACACAGTTGCAACCCATGGCAAGGATTTATTTCTCAACTATGGCAAAGGGAAGGGGAAGAAAATCAGGCTGTCCAAATCATCCAGCAAAGGGAGCAGGTGGAAAATCCATGGAAGTGCGGACAGCGTGTGCTCTCAGCGCTCTGAGGGTGAGTACTGAAATTTCGTCTCTATTTCTTGGTAACTTGACTGCCCCTATCTACAAAGCATTCCACTGCCTGCTTGACAGACAGTAACCATTTTCTTACAGTGATATCAGCAAATAGTTAGCAGAGGAGCTATAAGTAGGGGGTAGAAATGAAAGGTGAATGTATATGCACTTTTCAGCATATATAACTGTATACATTTCTGCATAACTCATAAAATGCAATTCTTTCAAATGATAGAATAAAATGACAAAGGCCTATAATTGAGTCATAAGGAAGAATGGGAATTCTGTTTGTACGTCAACAGCAAAAGGAAATCTGTGTGTCAAAATATGTTTGATCAATTTGTAGGAGAGATCATTGTGTTATACTTAGTTTTTATTGTTGCTATTATTTGATTTCGCCACTACTGATCTCTAAGAAGTTAATTCCTAGTTTACATAGATGGAATCTACCACTAACATTATTTACCTAGTGTTTCCCAGGCCTAGTAAAAAGAAAAAGTAGAAAAAAGCAAAATGAAAAATGTGGCTTAATGGTTTAGGATGCAATATTTTATCACCCTGGGAAAGGACCACTAGAGAGTAAGATCTCCTTTTCATACCATTTTATGCTTCTTGGGCTGTGTAGAATGGGTACTCAGGATCAAGTGATCAATCTCCTTTCTGTTGGGACACTGGTAGGTTGGAAATTTAGATAACAAGGGAATAAATTTTTGTTGTACAATATAGCTGTTCCACAGGAATTAAATTTGTCATGATTTCGTACTGACAGCAACAAATTAGACTGGATAGTGTTGGAAGGGTCACTTCCTAGCAGGGTCACTTGATAATTTAAGATATAACTTCCCCTCATGAAGACTAATAAAAATATTGTGATACCTCCTTTCCAAGTTTTTTCAACCATACAGGGAAAAAAAAAAAAAAGGGAATGTATACGTTATGCAAGGACAGTAGTATGTATGCCATGGGAGAAGCTGAGTCACACGGACATCTGACACAGTAGTCCAGAAAGAAATGCCATGAGAAAGTTAGGCAGAAATTAGTCTGAGGCCCAATTAAGTGTCTGAGAGTCTTAGTTCTGAATATTTTGCCATTGTCATATTTTGCCAATACCTGATTGGCACAACAGCCTTGTAAATGTTCGGGGTAACAAAGTACTGGTGTGTTGAGTCCTGCACAACTCAGCTTGTCCATGGAAAGCTGCCTGTGAGTGTCACTGTGGTGAGCACCTGACGCCAGCTGACTGTTGAGTATTGGTCTGCTTCCCTCCATAGACATCTACACGCTGGGAGGAAATGCGTTCGGTGCACCCTGCGTGTTCCCCTTTAAGCACCAGGGGAAATGGTATACTGAGTGCATCCCTCGGAGGGATGATGCAGACTCTCTCTGGTGTGCAACTTCTTCAGATTTTGATAAAGACCAGCTGTTTGGAAACTGTCCACTAAAAGGTAATTAATTTATAAAAATCTCAGGAGAGGTGTTAAGCGAAAGTGTTGTCAACTGTCATGGTCAAAATTTTCTTGGGATGTGGCAGCAGCACTGGGCAGAGAGCTGAATTCTGGCTCTCCTGGTTCACTGGTGAGCTGTGCAATGAGGAAATGAGGTATCTGCTCTTCACTCTCACTGTCCTGCAGTGTTCCCAAAACTGGAACACAAAGGGAATATTCTGAGGGTGGTGACTGGGACTGATGGATAAAGGAAGAGCAAACCCCTAGGATTGGGTTTCAAGGCAGGAAGAAGTGCAGTGGGTGAGGAAGGTGAGATATATCAGGAGGCTGGGGTGTATTATAGGATGGAGGAGAGAACAGGAGGGTTTTAGTGAAGGGAATGGTGCAGGGCACACGCAGTGACCTTCACCTGCCTTCAGTGCTCCAGCGCTTCCATACACCTACAAATCCAACACAGCTTTCCAATAAGGCCAACACAAATTCCCTGCCCCTTCATCCCCACTTCACATGTGATTGTGCGGAAACAATAATTTCTGTCATGCTGGGGAGCCTGGAACGCCATAAGAGGGGTCTGAAGGCAAGAAATAGGTGTGGAGACCAAAACATCTGTACCATGAATAGAGAAATACTTGTAGAGGTAGAATGTGTCAGTGAGCTAGTTAATGTGGACTGAATTTGAGAGAAGTAGATGAGTTATATAAATAAAAAGGAACAGGGTCAATGTTGAAAAATTAAGTTTGTAAGGATAAATAATTCCTTATGTGATTGACATATTGTTAATATTTATTGGACAATGTATATTTATGTGAGGCAAAATATGTGTAAAAAATTATCAAATACACACAGTTATGCAGTTTTAGTCTGCAGCAAAGATTTTATTTTCTGTGTTAGTAAATATGATTATCTTGTCAAATTGCTGGTATCATCTTTTATAGACAGCACCCACAATAGCTTTTGGAAAACAAATCCTGTGACAGAAACCCGCTATCAGATAAACTCAGAGTCACTTTTGACATGGCACCAAGCAAGAAAAAGCTGCCAACAGCAGAATGCAGAATTATTGACTATCACAGACCTTCATGAAGAAATGTATTTATTAGGTAAAGTAGAAAAACCCCTAGAACGTAAAAAAAAAATGCACTGTTTAAAATGTTGATCAGCTCCAAATCTTTAACAAGGATACTTATATTTGTCTCGTAAAAATAGGTCTCAGTGACATTCTTAAAAGATCTTGTCCCTTTCTCACAAAAACCTGTATTAAAATAATGGAAATAATCAAACTTATATTTAAAAAATCCCCCGTTTTAAAATATTATTTCCAGTTTTATTGAATAACTTAAAAAATCAGAGACATTTAATAACCTGACTGTTTGTTTCTTTTGGCTGTTTAGGGCTCACTAGTGACCTGGGCATCAATGCAAAGCTCTGGATTGGTCTCTACAGTGCACTTGACAGTGGCTGGCATTGGGCTGGGGGCAGTCCTTTCAGATACCTCAACTGGGCTCCAGGTAAGTGCACTTTTCTTAAGTGATGATCAACATCTGGGCCAAAATTGCCTTGCCTCCCCTCTTGGCCATTCCAGTGATGCTCTCTTGTCACATCTCTTGGGAATTATCACTCTAAAGAATAATACCCTGGTGGCTTAGCAGCTGCAAAAGTCTTGCACATTCCCTCCCGTGAAGAGGTGAAAAGTTTCACAGTTAACAGCAGGATTCTGCTCCTCTTTTTTAAAGGAAATCCCTCTGTGGAATCTGGAAAGATATGTGGGACCTTCCAAGGCAGGAATGGCAAATGGGAAAACCAGGCGTGTGATCGGAAACTGGGATATATCTGCCAAAAGAGAAACACCTCAGTGGATTTTTTCACCATTGTCCCAGGTATGCTTGTCAAAAGCTAAGGCTATTTTTACAGTCAGTGAGACATACTGTGAAGATGTCATGCAAGAAATGGCAACACATTGTCAAAGGATTACCATTGCTGACCTGGGTCAAATAGTGAGAAGACTAATTTTCTGTCTCATTTTAAAGACAATGTCTAAATGTTGTTCATCATTTTAAAAAGAGCCCTGGGTACCAAAGAAGGCAGGATTAAGTGTTTAGCCATGTTATCCAGATGGTGAAATACTGATGAATATCCTGTGCTCTGAAATATACTCTAAAGCTATGTCCTGCTAAAAGATGTGAGCCAAAGTTCATGCTTCCCTGCTCTCTCTGACCCTTTTTGTTCTATTCTGAAAGGAAAAAAACAACAGAATATGCACCTGGAACCTTTCCCCAGTTGAGTTCACTTTCCACTTGAGGCCAACTAGGTCTTAGCTATGTGAATAAATAGATGTGCAGTTGCTTCATCTGGGAATTCCCAGCATGCAATTAATTTCACAGTACCTCCCTCCTCTAATATATATGAGTATATAAGATTATATAGCTCCGGGGATGCATGGCACATGCATATGCTGTACTTTCTGGCTGCATCCAAGGTTTCTGACCCTGCTAACCTCCAAACCATGCCTGGATGTTGCTTAGGGGAATGCAAATTTTTCCAGGTCCAAACCATGTCCAGGGAACATCAGACAAAGCGTTTGACCACACACCAATGCTGGGCACACATCTTCCCCTCTTCAGTTTGCTCTGTAGGTGCAGAGCATGTGAACATTCCAAGCAATAGAAGGTGGGCTGGCCATACTAAATTCATACCAAGAAATAGGTGGTGAACAAAACGTGTGGTATTTCTGTGCAGCTGGAGTTCCTGGTATAACATTTCTGGTATAACATAATTACGTCTGGACTCTAATATATGATTTGGGCTGTGTAGGAACTCCAGCTGACTCCTGAATACCTGGTGTTTCCAGAGAAAAAAAACCTAAAAATCTACAAAATTCACCAAGATAGAGTACCTGAGTAGGAAAAGAGGCTGTTTTCTGTAGAACATGGCTGTACCCAGAGCCTCACTGAGAGGGGTTTAATGTGGAGTTGTGCCTTGCACACTTGCATGCCAAATTACTCAGTATTTACTTAATCTTGTAAAATTATTCGTTGGAAGTTCCAAGCACAAATGGGAGGGAAAAATCTGTTTTGTAATCTCTGTACCTTCAGACTTTGGCTTCTCTCCTCTTCCAGTATGTGCTCCAAACTTTCAAATTCATGTCAGAATAGGTAATTTTCTTTTTGACATAAACAAAACACTGAATAGGACTGCTCATGAAATAATTTTTTTTTTAGGTGATTTAAAGCCTGTCAAGTGCCCCAGGGACTGGGTACCCTATGCAGGTCATTGCTACAGAATTTATAGAACACCAAAAATATGGAAAGATGCCCAGTCTTCCTGTAGAAAAGAAGATGGAGAGCTGGCCAGTATTCACAATATTGAAGAGTACAGTTTTACAGTGTCACAGCTTGGGTACAGTGAGTACCTTTCCTTATATTAAACTGGGATTATGCTATTGCTATTATTCATTTAATCATTGTAACCATGGGTTTTTTTTCTAAAGTTCTTCTTCAGTCAAAAGTGGATATGAGACGTAATTTTTTCATTATAAGATATACCCATACCTACCATTATCTTTGTGTTCCCAGAGCCAGATGATGAGCTGTGGATTGGTCTAAATGACTTCAGGATTCAAATGTACTTTGAATGGAGTGATGGCACACCTGTGACTTATACCAAATGGCACCATGGAGAGCCAACCCACACTTGGAATAAGGCAGACTGCATCCTTATGAAGGGAGAGGTAAAGATCTGTCCCCTGCTCTCACACTTGCTTCTGTCCTTTCTGCCCCCAAAAAGGAAAACATCTGTGATTTAAAAAAAAAAAAATAATTAAAAGCCGCAAAAAAGAAGCAAAAAAGAGGAATTATGGTTTTAAAAGTATTTATGACCTCAGTTTAATTTAGGATATCTCAGAGTGGAGGGAGACTTGAGACCAGATCTAGGATGGTGTGTGATGGAGCACCAGAAGCAGTGCACTGCATGGCGATCTGGTCTTCTCTGAGACAATTCCCATCTGAAATTGGTTGAAATATCTAATCATCCACATTGAACATGACTGAGCACAGTGGAATGGATTCTTGGATCAGGGACTTTCTCATTTTTCCTCTAAAACAATTAAAATATACGGTGTTTAGAGGTACTTTGGAGGCTCATATTACTGAAGGCACAAACCCCAAATTTTATCTCGTTTTATACTCACTATTAAAAAAACCTGAAATGTTCTGGAAAAAGACTTATACAGGACCTTTTTTCATAATTTCTGTTTAGTTTATCCATCATTTCCTTGCCATAACCATCTGGTTATATGAACATAATAGATGCTATGCTGCTGAGAATAGAGAGGAACCAAATATTTCCTTCCTGCTCTCATCAGTCCCAGAATATTTGATACATCCAGCCCTCATTGTCACACCTCTAAGGACATGTGGCCCTCACTTGCATGTATTTGGGAATTTTGGAGAAAAACCAAGGCAAGGCAGAGAGCTGAAACAGTCTCAGCCTAGGAAGAGAGAAGGGTTCTTTCTGAGGATGGTGAATATTCTTGTTGGATCTGAATTGTGTCTAGCTTTCACTTCTCTTTGCGGTTTCTTCTTAGGATGGATCCTGGGCTGACAGTGCTTGTGAAATGAAATTTGGCTACATCTGTAAAAGGAAACCCTTGGCTGAAGAATCAGGGGAAGCTGAAGTTACTTACCCAGGCTGCCAGAAAGTAAGTGTAAAACAAAAGTAGCAAAAGGTCATTGCATACTACTTTCACTCCCATGATAATAATTAAGACAGGAGTAAATTATTTTGACTGTTCTTGCTGGAGCCCAGAAAACTGTTAATTTCATGTGTATTGATACTTCTTAGACTAAAAGGGAAACTTTTGCTTTATTTAACTGAAATGTAGATTGGCTTCTTTTGTTTATTCCCTTACAAGTGTAGTTCACTGAGCTCTCTCCTACACCAGAACTGGTCGCTGCACCCATAAAAGCTGCTCTCTGCAGAGCACTCATTTCAAGCTGCAACTCACGTGTCATGGGTTGCACGCCTTCTCAGTTCAATCAATCTGCCACAGAAATCAGGAATATTTGAGCTGACTGTTTTGCAAATTGTTTGTAACCTCTTGCAGCACCTACTCGTGCAATGGGAAGGCAAAGCAAGGTTTACACAAGGAGATGCGAAGTGGCTGTGACTGTGGTTGCCATGCCAAGGCATAACCACGGCTCACTGTTTGCAAAGACCCCTGGTGTGTCCTGTACCAAGGGACAAGACACAGAGTTATGCTTGTGAAAGCTATGTTTGATTATCCTCTTGATGTCTTCTCATGGCCTCTGAGATCAGTTTTGACTTGGGGTGTGGTACTAACGTGGC
This sequence comes from Origma solitaria, assembly GCA_013397895.1. Classification (NCBI taxonomy): domain Eukaryota; kingdom Metazoa; phylum Chordata; class Aves; order Passeriformes; family Acanthizidae; genus Origma; species Origma solitaria. Next base: position 2,869,821 of record VZRL01000790.1, read on the forward strand.
TTTTGGAAGTGAGCAGAGCTGTGCAATCTGACAGCCTCTCTGCACATCTCTGCTTCGACACTGACAGGGCTGGATGAAGCACGGCTTTTACTGTTACTCCTTGGTGCAGTTGCCAACAACATTTTCAGATGCAAAAAAAATTTGCGAAGAAAATAAAGGTTACCTGGCTACTGTGAGAGACAGGTATGGAAACATAATTCTTGTCCTTTAATGTGTGTAACCGGGATGGAAGGGTTAAACAGAAATTTGTTCGTTCTTAGCAGTTACGTATAATATCCATCTAGTGTGACACCACTCTTTCCCAGGAAAATTTCTGGTAGAGCTGATGAAGTACTGCATAATACTTCATGGGCTTTTAGGCCATCAATATAAGCATTCAGGACATTGCTACTACACACTTACACAGTTGTTGCCTCCAGGAATTAAAAAACTGGGTCACCCACACAACAACACCAGACTGACAGTTTGTTTTAAAAGTTTTTGAACTAAAAATAAACTGATAAACATGGAACTATTTATTTCTTCTGGATTCAAGCTTTTCAACCTTTTTTTTCTTTCTTTGAAACAGCCAGATATGGAAACTTGCCCATTTTAGAATAAAAGTAGGTTTTTTCCTCCATGGTAACAAGATTTAAAGATCTAGACCTTGTCATAAAACTCAGTAAAACACTGTAGCTCCTATTTATACAGAATGAGAAATATATACTCATTAACTCAAGTATTGTTTGGCCGGTGTTGTTCATTGTGCAGTACAAAAGGTGAATAGAATCATCCTAAATTCTAGACATAATTGGCATTAGCAAAATGTAAAATAAAATTATTTTGCATGATAATTAGAACTATAGATGTTAGATAATTACCCTTGCTTCATTTCATAGGTATTGACAAATCACCTTAACTTTTCCAGATTTGCTGCCATGAACTGTTTGAAAAAAATGAACAAATTCTGATAAAATGTGATACAACAGTTTGGTACTTACTCTTCACAGATATGAACAAGCTTTTCTGACCTCTGTAATTGGATTCAAACCAGAAAAATACTTCTGGATTGGCCTTTCAGATGTGGAAGAGCAGGGGACATTCAAGTGGGCCAGTGGAGATCCGGTCACCTTTACTCACTGGAATGTGGGAATGCCTGGTAAGTGCCACGGGGGCCATTGAGTTCCTGCTCTGGGGAACCACAAAGAGAGAGTTTGAAAGCTAAAAAGTGGTTTAGAAACTCTTTTGGCATAAAGCAGCAGAAAGGACGATGCAACTTTCCATTTGTGCTAAAGGGATCAGATCAGGGCTTGTGATAACTCCTTTCAGAAGATCACTTGGGGCTGCATGTGTTTGTTGGTATCATTCGCTCTTTGTTATTTGATGGCTATTTTAAAGTGATTTCTAGCATAATGTAAAGGGAACTTACATTAAAAATATCTTTTAATAATTTAATAGGAAGGCACATGAGATATTGTGAGCTATTGGTATCCAAACACAGTTGGGAACAGGTTACCCTTAAGTGACCAGCAGATGTTTTGAGAGGATGTAATCATCAATAAGATTTAACAACTTGTGTTTTATGAAGGAGAGGAGTCAGGCTGTGTGGCCATGGCAACAGGAACTTCAGCTGGATTATGGGATATTTTGAACTGTGAAGAAACGAACACGTTTCTCTGCAAGCAGCTGGTGGAGGGAGTGACGCCCCCTCCTCCTCCTCCAACAGCGTCCCCTCTCCTGCTGTGCCCAGAGGAATGGCAATCCACTGCTCAGAGCAGCTTCTGCTTCAAGGTAAGTGTTTAATTTCTGAATGCAAATGCTTGCCATTTAAATATTAATATGTTTTGTGCGTGCATGGAAGGTGGATTTTACCCTGCATACCTGATAGGCAGTCTGTGGTGACATGTGTCCAGCCATCCAGGTGGTGCAGCTGGGAAATGTTGGAAAAAGCTGTATGTGTATGGAACTGAAGTTTGAAGCCACAGGAACTCTGAGATGACAGGAAAAGCAAAGTTGCAGTAATCAAATTTGATATATGACCACAGGTTTATGGCTGAACAATTAAATAGTAATAGAATTAGACCAAAAGATCAGAAGAAAGACAGAAGCCCAGATTTGTGTTTCTAAATACCTGTAATACCCAGCACAGTATTTAGCTGTCCACTTTTTACAGATTTTTCAGGGAGGAAGGGAAAAAATGCGAACATGGTTTGAAGCACGAGATTTTTGCAGAGCCATTGGAGGAGATCTGGCATGTATCCACAGAGAAGAAGAACAAAACCTAATAGCAAGATTGTAAGTATCTGCAAAGCCCATAATTTAAATATAAGAAAAAGTATTTTTGAAATTACCTTTCTGTAAGACATAAAGGATTTCTGGTGATCAATTTCTACCTTACAAAGATGGTGAAAAACGTGGCAGAAAATAATGGGTAAAAAGAGGTGAGCAAAAGGTTTTCTTGACACACCCCTGAGAAGGCGACACCATGCACTAAAGTATCCTGAACATAAACAAAATTGAGAGAAGTATGACCAAAACTGGTTTCAACTTAAGTTAATTCAAGGGATAAAACTGATCTTTTTAGCTCATTTTTAGTTGATCAGTAGATAAAATACTCTTGATTAAAAGAATATTTTGTGCTGGTTTCCTACCTTAATTAAGGGGGAGAATTGGATGACTAAGGAAAGCCTGACCTATTGATGTACTTATATAAATGTTTACATCAAACCCATGAGTGCAGAGAAGTCTGAATTTGGATGTCTAAGCTACTTGGTGGAACCAAGACCTTTAAATATATTTTCATTTAACTCAGTATTTGTGAACATACAACGTATGTGATCTTTCCTATAAAGTTCTGTGTTTCACTGCTTCCTGCCACATGTAGTGCCAGGGCATTTTTCCCCACATGACAATTGCATGATTGCTTTACACGACTGTCACAAACAATACCTGAAATATCAACTATATTGTATTGTGTAATGTAATGCTATACATTCTTCTTCTCTGTTTCACGCTGTGTCTGATTGTCTGTATTTGTAATCATTCAGAGACAGAGGTTATATTCACTATTCTTACTGGATGGGTTTAAGTTCCTTGGAACCTGATGGTGGATTTACATGGAGTGATGGCTCACCAGTGAGTAAATAACTTATTATTTCAGCTTTTTGACTAATTTTTTATGTATCTCTTGGCAGACAGCTCGTATGACTCCTATATAAGATGCAAGTGACCTTAAGTCTTTAGTACCTGATTCCTCTCTAGGAATCAGTTTTAATCTTCTGATATTTCATAGTTATAGATAAAAATACAATATTTACAGTGATGAAAGGTGATGGAATATCATTCCTGATCTAAGCAAGTCTCATTGTGCTAATCTGTATATTCCCATTTGTCATTTGCCCTAAGAAATAATTTTGTACATCTACACAAGCTCGGCTTTGGTGCCCTGCTTGTCTTCAGTAGATCAAATCCGCCAGGTCCAAGGCCATATGGCAGCACCAATGGATTCTCTTAGTTTGGAATGTCTGAGCAGGATAAACAACCCAGAAATCAGACAACACAATTCTTTCTAGAGCTTGACAGGAGAACATCAACTCCTGGTAAGAAATGGGGCAAGAACTTCTTGGCTTACTAGCATGGCTTATAAACACCCAGATGAATTATTATGCTATTCAAGGGTCATGTACTTCTTCTTAAAAGGTCTGGTACTAGAGAACAAGATGGACCATAAAATCAAATGAAGTACATTCTTCTTTAACAGGATGGTACAAGACAATTGTTTCCTTTTAAAAGGAAAATAGTAACAAAGTTATGTTTCCACTACAGGTAAATTTTGAAAAGTGGTCACATGGAGAACCAAACAATTATGATGGGAATGAAAAATGTGGTGCCTTTACTGGCTATCTCAATATGGACTGGAACGATTTATTTTGTGAACACATGCTGGACTACATTTGCCAAATTAAAAAAGGTAAGATAACTTCCTGCCTTTAGCAACTTTTAGAGGTAGATAGGAACATCCTTCCCTGGTCAGATCACACTATCTGCATTATTAGAGACAGCTGTGCCATCAGTCACAATAAAACAGTTTATGCATTTCATTTCAGTAAAAGCAATTGAAAATGATTAATTAATCAATGAAATACACAGGAAAATTTGGGATGTTTATGCAGCATGCTGGGGAAGTGAAACATAACAGCCTAAAATTGGGCATAGTTTCTGACAGTTTAACTTAAGATCAGCTCTAACATGCTGCCTTGCTGCATGTAACACTTACCTTCAGATACTTTGAGAAATTCTGTGACAAAAACAAGCATATACTGAGTAACCCTTAAGATTATTACTTGGAATTAAAATGCTAACTGCTGTATAAATATAATTGAGAGAGAGCTGAGAAACATAATATACTCAAACATTGATTTATATTGCAGGAACCTCATTGAAACCAGAGCCTAATTCCACATTCAGTGAGTATGGTGTTTCTAAAGAAAAAAATTAATTAACATGTAATGAAGTTAATTTCTATTGCAGACTACTTAATGTCTTAATTTGCAGATTATGAATACGTTGTTGGTGAAGATGACTGGATAATATATAAACACAAGGAATATTACTTCAGCAAAGAAGCAATGTCTATGGAAAAAGCCAGAGACTTTTGCAAGAAGAATGGTGGTGACCTTGTTGTCATTGAGAGTGAAACAGAAAAAAATTTTCTTTGGAAATATGTAAGAAACATATTTGCTTCAAAAATACACCATTTTGTTGTGAACTGAGGCACCTTTTCTTCAGCTGGTTTGTGAAATACTAGAAAGCAGTCCCCATCATTAAAAAAAAAAAATCAGTGCCACCTTTCATCCTTTCATGGGCTTATCTACTTAGAAGCTTTATTATAATCATTATTTTGATAAATTACTATATGTAGACAAATTCTCAGCTTCCTGAGAATGCTCTCAGGATGCAACTTTCAAAGGCCTTGCCCTGTTTAGCTGAAAGCTACAATTACTTATGATGTTGTTTTTCTTATTCATTCTTTTCACAGAGTTCAATAAAACCTCTTTGTCAAAACAGATCTCATATTTGCAGTGAAATGCTCAAGTTAGAATATTTTCTAATAGGAAGAGAATGACCTGATGATGATATACTGTTTTGGAAATAGTTTCCTACTATTAAGATAAAATTTGATTACATTCTTTCCTCCACATGACTAATTCGAAAACCCCAGAATTTATTTGTAGTCTTTCAGGAAATTCTAACTATGCTTTCCTAAAACTCTTGAAAATACTGCTATAAGCCTGCTTAAGAAGTCGTTCTTGCCTTCTTAACATAGCTTTTTTCTCAATTTCTTTTTAATATAATTTTGATTTTTTTTCTTGTTATATACTGGAAATTGGAGAAAAATCTTGAATTTTGGTGTTTGGGCACATAATTCCAACATATATATACTATGCAATTGCACAACAGAATTATACAACAGAAACTAGAACATTTTTTAAACTTTTTAAAAATTTTATTTGAAATCTGTTTTATTACAGCTCATTAAATGTTCTTGTTTGTTTGTTTGTTTGTTTGTTTGTTTTAGATTTTCTATAAAGACTGGGGAAATAACTTCTATATTGGCTTAAGTGTGAGCCTTGACAGAACATTCCGGTAAGTAAAAACAAATTAATTTTGTCAGACTCAAAATGTGAATATTTGACATGGTTGTCTCTAGGAGAGAGTCGAAATTCTACAATTGACATGACCTGTTGACAACCATGTCCTGACATAAAGTTTTAAAATGGGATTCTGGTCCTCAGCAAAGCAATTCTCCCATCATATTTTCACTATCTATTTCCACCTATTTTGGTTCTTTACTCTGTTTTTGTGTTCTGAGGCTGGGATGTTTGACCACTGTAAGTGAGGCATCATCCCCTCTTTCTAGATGAAAGAAAAATTTGGTTGGTGGTCTCCAGCATATTCCAGGTGGTATTTGCAGACATTACTGAATGTTGAAATTATCAAAGAAAAAGAACCCTAAGAACCTGCAGTGAGAGGCATCAAAGTGGTTTTTAGAGGAGAAATATCAATACTGGAGAGGCCTTATCTGCATTTCCCGATGATTGTACCCTCACAGTTTAGGGCAGGACAGCTTCAGGTGACAGGGAATCAATACTCTTCTGCAAATGTCTTCGTAAACAAAGTGCCCTGGAATTGTCTTAAACATCCCCTGAAGCCTTAGATGTGTTGCAGACATGTCTCCTGTGGCACTCTTCTCTCCTGCTGCATCTTTTCCTAGTGCATTCTTTGGGAATTCAAAGAAGAATATTGGTCAGATGAGTCTCCGGCTCTGCATTTTAGTCTTTCTTCTGCTGTCACAGGTTGCCTTTGTTGGCCACAAACCACAAACCACAGAGACTCTACAGTCTCAAACCCTGGAGCTTCTGCTTTCTACATCACATTCACGGCTCAGATAACTGCTGTTTTCCCAGCCCTCTCATTTTCCATCATTAGTTTCATTCTCTTCCCTGCTGGATGATGGTGCCACTATTTGCTTTGTATTCTTTCTCCTGGTTTATGATGTATTGGTTTTCCCAGTTTGACTCAGGAGGTTTGCAAGCAGCTAGGCATCCTGATGAATTCCTAATTTGTAATTTACTTGCAAAAACACGCATGCAGTTGCTCAGTTTCTGAAACTGGCAAAACACTGGATTGTCCTGGAGCTGTTATTGTCTGAAGATTGTCAGTCTTGGCTGATTCATTACTTGACTTCACTGAGGCCTTTTAATTTTTCCTGGCTACTCTTTGAAAATAACTTTGTGAGTCACCAAGCTAAGAAATGATTGTTGCATAACTGAAAAAAAAAAAAAATAGAAGCTGAGAGGTGTATAATATTAAAGATTTCCTTTGCTTAACAAAATGGTTCCAAGTGGTTACCAGTACATGGTTCAAGACTCTTTCTTACCCTACAAGATCTTATATTGCTTTTGACCCAGGAAAGTGCTGAAATGAGCTCAGGTGCTTTGGAGCAAGCCAGATCCAGTGCTACACTTGTGCATTTCTAGCACACTATCAATGTTCAGTGACCAAGAACAGTCAGGACCACCAATTTAAGATGGTTAGTTCAGATCTGGTACAAGTCAACACAGTAGGCAGTTGATATGAAAATATTTTTTACTGATTCCAGGTGAAATGTCTTGGTTTCCTTTCAGCAGAGAACAGCATGTTTGTAAGCTAGGACAGAGGAAACTTAAAATACGAAACTCAAATGTGTCCTTTGCAAAGAAATGCTAAATAATTCAACTAACAATTCCCTCAATTTACCTCTTTCAGGTGGATGGATGGAACATCAGTGAACTATGTTGCCTGGGCTCCAAATGAACCCAATTTTGCAAATAATGATGAAAACTGTGTGGTGATGTACACCCATACAGGTGGGTGCTGTAATAGCATTCAATCTGCAGGATGTGGTGTAGGCTTGGGAGGGCTGCAGGGGCAAGGCTGGGTGGGTGATCATAGTGAGCAGGCTGATGTTTCAGAGTGTTCAAAAAGCAAAGGAAAATAAATTGTAGTCTCTCCTTTTATTTATGTACTTTTAAAAAAATTGAACTCCATGTAGCTAACACATTGAATTACACCTGCAGTTTTGTCAGAAAATTCATAAATGAACCAATCAGGTACGTATCAGACAATTGGCAGACAGAGTCAGTGTTATTTCTCCTCAACCTCTGCCCATTTTACCCTGTGTCCTCTCCAGGACCTCAGTTATCTGCTGTCATTTGTGCAGTTCCTAAAAATGGAGGGTTTGGCCATGGTTATTATTAAGCAATGTTATACAATATTTTAGTTAAAATAAATGCAAGTATCCTTTAATACAGAGAACTGGAAGTAATTGTGTTTCTACTAGCCAAGAACTTAGTCTGTTTTTGGAGCAGTAAATATCTCCTACTTTTAAACATTTTGAGTCTCAAAATCTATAGCTGAGGTGATTTTCCTAGGCTCTCTTATAGGTGAATGAAAGGATGTGAACACTTTTGGGGTGTAAATATTATGTCCTGGTTTGGAAATCTTCTTTCAGATAAGATGAATGATGTGCTTAACTTCTCTGAATTAAAATGACAATATTTTCATTAAACATTAGGTGTGAGTATCTCTGCTGTAAGTAGTCACCTTGTAACTGTCTGCAGTTAATGAAATGTATGCAATTTTCTCATTCACTCCTGATCTGTAAAACAGGGATGATGATGTTAATGTTACACTCTTAGATCACACTCCATCAGGCAGAAAATGCACCAGAGAACTCTAAGACTGTGAAAAGCTCAGGTAGTAAGGTAACCAGGACTGAGTGCCTTACGTAGAGTGATTCCAGAGACCTTACAGATCTCAGAAAATTAAGCATTTGAACTAGAGCTCCCCTTTGTCAATGCTATGGTTTTGCAATACTGGAATATCTTTGTTTCCAGAAAAATTATTGGCATTATAAATTTTGCTGAAAGCCTGAATATTTCAAAGAAACAGAGAGCTACTTATTATTCCTGGGGGAGAGAAATACAAATATTGTAACCAGTTTTACTGCCTACAATAGATTTCTCTAGGAAATGACACTTTTTATCTCAAACGCAGTTGCTTTTCTTTTTTTTTTTTTAAATTCTGATTTCCTTTTAGGTACATGGAATGATCTCAACTGTGGCAGTGTTGAGTTATTCATCTGTGAAAGGCTTAACAGCACTGTCCGTCCAACTGTTGCTCCCACTTCACCACCACCAAAGGGAGGGTGTCAGGAAGACTGGCTCCTCTCTGATAACCAGGTGCAGTATGAAATGCCAATATGCTGTATTTCAAAAAGAGTAGAATGAATAACATCTTTGTATCAGTTTTTCAATTGTACCAGGGTTTTCACTTATCATAAAATATGTCCTGTTCGTGTGTATTTCAAGACTTCAAAATTACAAACCCTGAAGCAGAAATTACAGCCTGTGTTGTGATCACAGCACTTATGAGGGAGATCTTGAAACATACAAGAAGAAAGCTTCATCTTATAACAGTTCCACAAAAGAGAAGTTTCTTATCCATCTTTGGCAACACAAAACATGAGCAAAAATATATATTCACATTTACTCTGCTGAGCTTCTCGGGCTCTCACATGTTTCCTGGACATTTACTCATCCTTTGCCTACTCTGCACTGGCTCTTAAGCCACTGAGGCACCTTCCCTTGAGCAAACGAATCGGTTTTTTACTATAAACAAACAACTTCAGGTTTTTAAATGATCCAGCTGTAAGATTTGCTGCTCTTTATTACGTACAACCACTCTTAGCTTTCTCAAAAGATAAAACTTCAGGATAAGAGACTGTATGAAAAATCCATAGATTTTTTATTAATGATGCTTTAAATGCTACAAAACAGCAGTTGTATGCTACAATAGCAGTAGCTAGAATACGCCTAGCAATGAAGATAATTCTCAATTGCACTGTTTTTTTTCTGGCTCTGTCTGTCTTCCCTTCAGCTGAGCAAAACTACTGCAGTTTGATAGAGATCCATTATTTGAGATCCGCTGGTTGTTGTCTCCTTTTCCTTCCCTCTCTCAATCCTGAGGAAAAATCACAAACTCAGTGACTTCCATTACATGGTGCTCTCTCAAGCTAAAATCTCTCTTGCTTCCTCACCTCCTGGAAGAGGAGCTTCAAAGGTTCTTGCCTTGACTCTTCCCTAAGTGTTTGTACACCACCTTCCATTTCGCTCAACTTTTCCTTAAATTGCCTGCTTAACTTGCATGCTTTTGGTAACACATTTAGATTGCTTGACTCTGACAAACCTAAGTCTAATGACTTAAATCTCATAAGATCATATTATAAGAAATGGTAAATTCATGGTTTTCTTTATAATGTCAGAATCATAGTCTTTCTGTGATTATCCTGTGAGAACCAAACCTGGTTTGAAAAATAGGGTGACAGAAGACGAGATGTTTTTCTCCATCTTTTTTGTTTTCCACCCTTTTTTGTTTTCTATGGTTTTCTTCAGCATTTCTCTCACAGAGTTGCACCTCAGAATTGTACTCAGAAGATTTAATACAATTTCTGCTGAGATCAATAGACTGACATATTCTTTTCTTTAAGTGTATGCTAAAATATTGGGTTTTATAATAATTTTTTAGTAGAGATCTCTGTCATTAAAATCTAAAAACAAGCTAGAAAGTACTGTTACATGAGCTAGCCCCTCTTTTTACTTAAAATATCCAGCTTATCTAGTTTGCTACAAACAGAGATGTTTTCATTAGAAATTAAAACAGCATCTAGACTCAGATTTGGCACACTTTTCTTTTTACAGTGTTTTAAGGTATTTGGCCTTGATGAAAATGATACACTGACATGGCATGCTGCACGGAACAACTGCATTGATCTTGGAGGAAATCTGGCTACTATATCAAAAAAGGAAGTGCAAGGTACAAAGTACCAGTGTTTTGACATTTGACATTTGATGAGACACCATGTAATTCCTGATAAAAAGATAAAAAAAGATGTTATAGCTTCTACCATATATACTCTTATTTATTCCATATTAATATGAAGTTGTGCTAAATGAGAAATTGGACCTTTGGGGAAATGCTTGCATAACTTTTCGTCCCTTGATTAACTTTTAAAGTCATAGTTTGGGGGTTAATTTAGGACCTACTACTGAAATATAAAAATTTTTATTAGAGGCTTGTCATACAATTAAATGTCCACATATTATTTTTTTTGGGAAGTAGATGATCTTTGAGGTCCCTTCTAACTCAGGTCAATGAGATTCTATGATTGTATGTAAAAATGGCACACAAGAGGAGTAATATTCAAACCCAAATCACTGTGCAGCTAGCTGCTGTGCCAAATGCTGTGGGTGTCAGTGGAGGACACGTCCTCAGGCAGCAGAAGGCTCCAGTGCTGGGGTTCCAGCTTCCCCCTGTTCCCTTTGTTCTGCTGCACCTCAGCACCTGCTGCTCTTGCTGCTCAGCATGTCGGAGATTTTTTAATAGGCCTCATGTTTACTCCATGGATGTGCTGCCTCAGGTCCTGACGGCTGTACATGGACCATCTCCCACCTCGCTCCATCACTGCTAGTGATTTATACTTCTTTTCTGTAGCAGAGGAAGGAAATTATTTTGGTGGAAAGTCAGTCTAGGAAGGAGCTAAGGAGAGCAGCATCTGGCATTCAACAAAGCTGAGATCTGTGTTCATACACACTTGGTTATTAAATAGTTTTATTTATGTTACGTTTGTTTAAAAATGAAGTTATTAAGTCAAGTTAACAAAGAAGTTACCAAAGAAGAAAAGGGAGTGCAGTGAGTCTGTGGACTCACTTTCTATGTGCCAAGGCTTAGTGTACTCATGTTAATTTCTGCAATACACTAGAACATATTACATGCTTCCTCAGATGATGAACAACATAGAAGAGTGTACAAATGAACTCCTGTTTTATTAAAAAATTGCCCACCTTTGAGCTGGTAAATACTTTTTTTCAATTTTAACTTTACATGATTGATGTGAAAAATCTATTAAAATCTGTTTATTTTATTTTTATCATGAGAGTGCCACCTTATTATTAAGAGAAAACTCATCCTTGTGGTTCCAGGCACTCTAAAGTCTGTGGTGTTGGGGAAGAGTGCATTCAGTTTCCTTCTTTATACAATTTTTTCTTTTTTCCCTTCAGCTTCCCTTATGTCCCTCTTAAAGAATGCTGCAACTGATGCTTGGATTGGACTGAATGACATAAATCAGGAGCACACATACTTATGGACAGATGGAAGGCCAGTGGACTATACAAATTGGGCAAAAGGTTCCCGAAGTTATTATAGTATGGTAAGCATCAATTTCCCTTTATCACTTAAACATTACAACTTTGGTAGATGAACAAAATGTATGTAGCTACTATTGTATTTTCTGTCTTTTCCTTTATGAAGATTTTTAGTAGCCTTGTTGCTTTTTAAAAGCAGACTATCCATGTGGAAGATCTAGCTACACATATTTTTTCAGCTTCCGTATTGGTCATGGTTCTGTATGAGTCCAGACAGAGTTTTGGAAGCATTATGCAAAACTCAGACAAGTGAGTGATTTCCCTCACTTTACCATGACTCATCAGGATATTTGAATAAACCATAACAAAAACTATATAATTTTGGGATGCGGTGAATATTACTTAGATTTGATGAAAATAATCAGATAATTGCATGTATTGAGAGTTCTTGGAACTGAGCTTGTCAAGACAAATGCATTGAACGGAGTACTCAAAAGAGGAAGTCTGGGTCTTCCTTGCTTATTTTTATCTTCGTCTAATATTCCTTCTGAAAGATCCTTTTTATATGCTCTGAAACGTCTGGCATGGCTATACATTTTTGTGTGTTATTGTAAGACAAAACTCTGTGTTATTCAGTGATTGTGAAATAGCTAATGTACAATACTGCCCAACAGCATTATTTCTATACTCCTGTGCTAGCTTTACCAAGTTTCTCTCTTTCTCATAAGAGAATTGCTTCACATTCAGCTAGAATGGAAAGAAGTTCTTTGAGGTCCAGCTGCCATCAGGCTGGAGCTGGGTTTTGGGATCTGCAGGACTTCCCCATCTCACACATGTCTATGCTTTCTGCAGAAGGCTGTGACCATTCCCTTCCAGAAATCACTTCACATACAACTCCCTTCTCCTGCAGACAAGGCCTGGGCTAATGCCAGGAGTGGATTTGAATAAGTTTATAGTGATGTGAGGTGGAGACAGCTGCTGCCTCCTCCTGCAGGAAGCCAAGCTGCAGCTTCTCGTGCCGTGGGAGGGAAAGGAGGAATGTAAATGTCCGACATGCAGTAGAAAGGGTTTGGGAGGTGTCTCCCACAAAAGGTTTTTCTGACAAACTACCTCTACGTTACTGCACTGCGGTGACCACTTTGCTTCCTAGTCCTGAACTGGGGCAGAAAGAGGAACTCAGCCCTCCAGGTAAGCTTCAGTGCAGAGGAGCAACTCCCGATAACCTCCAGGAAAACAGCAACAGACCAGTGAGCCTCACCTAGAACACACACACATGAACCCTCACACATGCACACACAATAGAGGGTCATGCACGGGGGTTACGGACACCCAGACAGTCCCAGACATGCCCTCCTGCCTCTGTGCTGTGCTTTGCAATTCCCTCTATCATCCAAGTGCAAAATTCCCTAGGGCTGAGTTGCAAAGGCTTGTTGTCATGTTATGTGCCTGACCATGGCTTGTATGAATTTTATGACCTTCATATTATTTATCTGTATGCGCCTGCACATGGTACATGAGGCTGTGTATCCAGAAGCAGAAATGTTGCCTACCTATCCACATATTTTTTCTTGCTAATCTCATTTGTCTTGTAGGATGATTGTGTCTATATGATGAAGAACCCTATTGAACAGGCAGGGAAATGGAAAGATGAGGGATGTAAAGCAAGCAAAAGTTACATATGCCAAAAAAATTCCGGTGAGTTTTCTTTCACCACTTTCTAGTAGACCTGATTTATTGTGGTAATTTCAAACTGGTGTTAAAAGTGACTTTCCTGTAATTCCTCCCTAACATAACTGAAATTAATGACAGTATCACATGCACAATGGGCCATTTTATCAAGACAATGACGCACTTAATTTTTTTTGAGAAAAAATAACTTATAGGAAAATAACTTCTAGAAAAAACAACTTAACCTCTAAACTTTTTTTATTTCAAGGAGTAGACCAGTAAATAATAAAAAATATAGATCTGTGTATCATCATATGTTTTACTATTTTTGGCAATCAAAGGTGGCCGAGTGCACTGTTTTTATGTCTTCAAAACTGGAATTTTTATTGTTATGCTAGAAACACTGAAACTTCTTTATTTTTTAAAACTGCCCTGCTTGATTTCCTTTACATTCTTTCTCAGACAATTTCAGCAGCAGCAGTTGCATCCCTCTGCTTGCTCATGGTGTGTTCATCATACCTGGTTCCTTGTCAGAAATACAACAAATGTCAATATATAATGAAAAAAAGGAAGGAATTGTTCCTTTTAATGCCCTACATTGGTACAATATGGTTTGTGTAGGTCTGGTGCTTACAAGGCTTATTTCTGGGGATGATACAGATACTCCTGCTGAAAGGTCATTCTGACAAGTATTAGAAAATTTTGTCACAGTATATGAAAATGTAACTTTCATCACTGCACGGATTGTTTGGACATACCTTAATTTGTTATTCCAGTTTCTCTTAATTGTGTGACAGCTCCAGTGTACTAGATTTTCTCTCAGATTTATAAGTCTGAGCCAATATAAAGTTAGACTGTTAGATTGGCTTTTTTCGCTTGTTGCAGACCCCAAACTGCTGAACTCCCAACCCACAACTCCAGCGTTTGGCTTTAACAATTATGGTGATGACCGCTATGCAGTCATTGACTACAAACTGAGCTGGGAAAAAGCAGAGAAGAACTGCAGGGACCAGTCTGCAGAACTGGCCAGTGTCCTGGATCCTTATGCTGAATCTTTCCTGTGGCTACAAGTATTAAAGCACGGGCAGCCTGTATGGATTGGCCTTAGCAGCAACATGGTGAGTCCACCAAATGCTTGTGACAGTCATATCACTACTTAGATGAGCCAGTGGTCACATCCACAAATGCGTGGCAGGAATCAAAATCTTGCCGAGGATCCCTCCACTTGAGGGGGCTTACACATTTAGATGTTTGTCCATAGTGTAAGCAAGCACCACCACAGCCCACACCTCAAAGGCCACCAAGGATGGAGCTGCAGCACTGAGCAGCTTCAGTGGTAAAAGCAGTGATAGAGTTCTCACTTCCTACTCCATGGTCTACCACATAATCCTGTGGTGGAGCAGGGCTTGCTCTGAAGGCACACTGTGGAGCACACCGCAGGAAAAAAATGGGTTAAAAATAGTTCTTTCTTTGTGAATTGAAGTTTTTGTTTCAATCCACAGCCCAGCAGTACAAGAGCCTGTGCTGGGCAATTGTGGAAAGAGCAGGGCTCTGGCAATGGGGACTCCTCGGACTGGGTTTTGGAGCTGAAGCCAGAGCCTTGTGCAAAACTGCCAACAAACTCAGCTAAGAGTGTGAAGGGCAGAAACAGGAAGCAGCTAAAAAATCCCATGGATAAATATAATGTAGCTGGATATTTTTGGATCTGAAGCCAGAATCAGGTGGAGAGAGGCAGAGCAGTAGTTTGGTGGGACACAGGTCTGAGAGAGGGCACAGGCGCTGAGGTGAGAGGAACCAGAGCCACACCTCAGTGAGAGCACTGGGAAACTGGGATTAGACAGGAATCTGGAATGGAACGTGGTCAAGGGTCTCAAAGGAAAGAAGACAGGAAAGGAAATGGCACAAAGAACAGAATGGGAGCCTGTCTCCAAAGATCACAGGAGGAAGGACCTAGGCTGCACAGGACGGGGTGACAGAAGATATGGATGCGACCCATGTCAGTCGTCCTCTGCAAACCCTGGTGAAATCCACTGACAAAACACACGCTTGGCTCGTCTCTGGTAACTGGTCCTTGCAAGACCCACAAACTTACCACCAACTCAGTTAACATGGGTGGCAGGGGTCTGTGGTCCAGCCCCAAGGAAAGCCTCTAATTTTTTCTCTCCAGTGAAAACTCTGCTTTTTCTATTTGCTTTCTAAATACCTAGAGAAGCATATGTTAGGGGAATACTGAGAATATTTTCTCTTCAATCTATATTTGATCTGTGTGCATGTGTGGACTCATTTGATAAAATCCTCAGCTGTATATTCACATCTGTTACCTCAAGGCCCTTTGCTCATTTAGGGCATGAGGTGGATGGTGTGAATTGAATAACAGGCTGCATGCTAAACAAACATCTGTAGGACCAGTGCCCTACCTGCTGTGGAGAGTGGACCAGTTTCTTATGTATTCATGACATAATCTAGCGTGAGAAACTGTGATTCTCAATTTTTCCTAATTTTTACATACATTCAAGTGCAATCTTAACGTTCTTCCAATCTAATTCTTGAATGTGACAAAATCTTTATTGTCATTTGCTTTTAGAATGGTGGCCAATACGTATGGTCAGATCGAAGGAGGAGCAGGTATCTTAACTGGGGCAGTGGAGAACCAAATAAGAACAGAGCCTGTGTCTATTTAGATTTGGATGGCTTTTGGAAGACAGCAGCTTGCAATGAAACATTTTTATCTCTCTGTAAACAATCCAATGGTAAGTTCTGAATAGGACAAATGTGATATGGATGGCTGGAATTTAGGTTAATGGCATTATTTGAATTTATTTTTTTCACATATGCAAAGGCTGTGATAGACAGCGCATGCCTTGTGAAAAACTCTTACTTTTTTAAGAAATAACTCTTAGATCCAGTCTGCCTTGTGTGATTTCCTGACATCTCATTTCACAGGCCAGTCAACACATGCACATCATAAAGACAGCTGCAATATTTAATGCCACATGCTATAGTGGTTTTTTGCATCTTTGTTTGTCAAGAACTACAGAATCAATCAACTTTAGCCTAACTATAAAGATATTGATAGACTTTTACATTTAAAAGTATCTTTTGAAATATTGTGTGTTAAGAAACTTCTGTCAGTGTAGCAACCAAATCAATTAATTTGTTTGATGATTCTGCTCAAATACTTTAGCACTCAAATATTGCATTCAATTCTCAAATATTTCAAATTATATAAGAAATTTATGATTTATGCACCATCATTCACAACAAATTCTATACTCATTTGAGCCCTGTTTTGGATTTAATCAGGTGATGCAATAGGCTATAAATTCTGCTTTTACATTGACTAGGATGTATGATGTACTAGGGCAGGTACAGACAAATTCTCTGACTGACCTTTCTAAAAATTGGCTAGACGCAAAGACACCGACTTGTGTCGAGATCTCTTATGTATGCTGACTCATTCCTCATTCTGTTTCACAAGTTTTAGGTAAAAATTGCCTTGTTGAAGGTAATTGCAGTTAGACTGGTGTAAGCTTCCTTTAGCAGACTGGAGAACCAGCTCCAACCATTACAGTTTGTTACTAGTTTGCACATAGTTCAATACTTTATTATTGGTTAAGTCTATGGGATATTCCTTTTCCTGGAATAAATGTCAAACTTTTATGGCTGATATGTGGTTCAGGAGTATTTATTTCCCTTGGCTTTTAAGACTCCACTAAACCTGTGTGTCTTCTTAACAGAGTTAATCCCTAGTGAACCACCACAGCTTCCTGGGAAGTGTCCTGAACCGAAGCGTGGCAGATCTTGGATTCCCTTCCGTGGGCATTGTTACTACGTTCACACCACCTCTGAGGAAAGCTGGCCTGATGCTTCCATGATGTGTATTCAAATGGGTAAGTGCCCTTTTTTTATTAGGGTGTTTTACAGGTCGGTTGTGTGCTTGGCTTTTTAACCCCAAATCAAACAATAGTACGTAATGTGTGCATGTGTATATCAATTACAAACTACACCTAAGTTAAATTTATTATCAAGCATTTTTACTATATGGCAATGCTGATCATGAAGCATGCAATGATTTTTTTTCTGAGATAATTAATTTATAATGAAAAACCTTGCTGAAAGTATATGTTATATTTACTTTATATTTTAGGTGCTTCTCTGGTTTCCATAGAAGATTCAGCAGAAATGAACTTTCTCTTACTTTATTTGTCTCCCCTTGCAAGTGACTTCAGAAAGTTCTGGATAGGCTTGTTCAAAAATATCGATGGTAATTATTTCACAATGCATACTGAGATGAAAATAGATACTAAATAAACAGAGTCAATACTAAGTACCACTAGCATACTAAATAATAGTACCAATATGCTAAATATTAAATAAATAATCAGGGGAAAAGTAACTAATAAATATTTAATAGCTTTTCTGCTAAACTATGTAAAACCTAAACCACCAAGAGATCTATGCTTTCTGTATTTTTGTTGCAATTAGTGTATATTTGTCTGTAAAAGGTTTTAGCTTAGCACTGCAGTAGTTGACTAAAAATATTTCTTATTGCCTTTTTTAACTCAAATTACTTGACATTTAACCACTGTAGGATTTTAAGCAAAATGTTGTCTTGTCATTAAATGCTGTGTTAAATTAAATTTATTTCTAGACAACACAGGGCACAGCATCTCATGTGAGATGCCTAGAAAAAATTATTAATCTAAATTTCAGTGGTTTTTTCCATAAATTTTTGGTGGAACCTTTGATTTTGATCCAAATATATTTAATGTATTTGGTTTGTTTTTTTTTTTTTTAAACTGCTATAATTGCAGATTTGATACTGTATTCTATATCATCGTAATTCTGAAGCCAGTTTTTCTTGGCAGACTTTGAGGGTAAACCTCCAAAGTGGCTCTAGACTGGGCTCCAACCTGCGCTCAAGTCTGTGTCTCACCACCAGCAGGGCCAGGCTCATCTGCTCTCGCTGAAAAAGAGCACTACAAAAGCGGTGACTTGTTCCTGACCTGTCCGCTACAGTGCCACTCTGCTCCATGCTGGGCAAGCAGGGGCAGGAGGGAAGTGCAGCTGCAGGGACGGGACAGAGGAAGTGGCTTTGAGGCAGCTGCAAATTGTACTGGGATATGCTGCCATGAAAGCACACCCTGAGGGAAAGAGGATGGCTATTATTCCTGCTTGATGGGAGATGCTTGACAGTCAGCAGGAGATGAGATGATTAAAGAGAGAGCTGATTCAATTTGCAAAGATAATTGATTAATCTAGCTCTACTAAAATAGTTATTTGCTGATCTTGAATACACATAAAGCAAAACTCCTGAGCATTCTGTAGGCTTGCACTGCTGACACTGGCTTGTACAGGTGCTTTGCTTTTTCTTAAGGCACAGTCCTGGGCACAGGCTTCAAGGTCCTTGGGTAGCCTCAAAGGTCTACCCTTACATCACTGACAGTCGTGAATGCTAATGAAATTAATTTTGTGAGTGTTTGCGTTTGTTACGCTCCCACCTGAATAGCTCTGTTTGTTAAAAGAGTGAGAAAAAAGTGCTCTGTGATACCAATTTAAGCAACTAAAAAATTCCACATCTGATCTGATATGCCAGTGTGACTGGTAGACTAGAAACTATTCTCCACTTCGTTCACTCACTAATTAATACATTTGATTTTAGGAGAATGGATATGGATGGACAGAAGTGCAGTAGAATATGTCAACTGGGAGAAAGGAGAGCCTACAGTAATTTTTGATGAACACTGTGTTGACATGGATGTCTCAAGTGGAACATGGAGGACCTACTACTGCTCTGTTGACCAGAATTTTATTTGCAAAATCCCCAAAAGTAAGTTCCACATTTTTGTGCACTGGGTTATTTTAAAAGTAGTGATTAATATACATCAAACCCAACTGTTTACACGCTGGGTACACCTTATGCATTGATGTTGCTGCATGTGCATCTCAGTCAAAGCCAAGAGTAATTCCTGTTAAAAATTGTGAGAAATAACATTGGAGAATAATCTGAGTCACTGTTCCCACCCTTCAGTTTAAAAGCCTTGATTTCTGGGCATTTATTGGACCCCAGGGTAGGGAAGAACATATCACCTCTTGAGAGTGCCGAGAACATTCATAGTCACTATGGTTAGAGTGCAAGGAGCAGTAGATGATGAATAGATGATTAAAGTAGTGCTGGGAAGAAAGGCAGACACTTTCTGATAGCTAAGTTGAGGGGAAGCAGTACAAAGTCGCTGAGCTCCTGTAGAGAAAAGGCAGGTGCTGCTGATGGGGACAGTGCCACCATGGTGAAGTGTGCTGGGATCTGCTGGACAAGCAAGCAGAAAGCATCAAGTGAGGGTGGGCAGAGGGGCCCAGTTAATTTCTCTGCTGACAGAAGCACAGTGAGACATGCCAGGACAACCAACAGCATGTTTGATTTGTAATGGTTACTTGTGGGCAGTGGTTTTTTGGATGACAACCCATGAGCAATCTGACAGTGGCAGGCTGGGGTGAGTCCTGCTTGTGAGCACAGCAGTGCTGCATAAAACATGAAGGACATAAATCTGCACTCATGCAGCTGTCACGGGCCACGGTGTGTACACAGCCCCAGCTGGGCTCGCACACGTCAGCTGGGAGACAGCTTGAAACAGATCCGCCACGCAAATGTAGTTGATGCAGGGGAGAACCCATCCTGCCTGTGGATCTGCACCTCTTGGCAGGTTGGCAGTGGAGCCATCCATGAGCTCAGTAGGGCCCAGTCAGTCAGTTCTGCAGGCAATTAACTGAGTCAAACCCCCCAAGCCATGGAGGGAGGAAAAAGAATTTGCCCAAAAATACAGCTAAAATGCTGTTGAGCACAACTGTGCTTTTCGTTTTTTGCAAGAGTAAAAGATGGAGTTCTTTTGTGTGAAGTATTAAGCTTTACACTGTGGAAGTATAAAAACTTTGAGCACCATCTACCTTTCAAAAGAGGTGCTCAAAGCAATTAATAGTGAGATGATAATTAGTCTTCTCTTATACCAGTATTTTCTTCTTTTACCAGTATTTTTAGCACATATATTTGAAGGATTCGGCCTCATTTGTCAAAACACATTTTAATATCTTTTTCATATACTTTCACATAGTTTGTTCAGATCTGGGTCCCCCAGCATAAAAAAGACTCAACTGGGTTATTTTTAAACTTTTTAAAATAACTCACTTTTAAAATAGCTTATCCAGCTGTGTTCAAAGAAGGACTATGAAGATGATCTGAGGGCTGGAGTACCTCCCATATGAAGACAGGCTGGGAGAATTGGGATTGTTTAGTCTGGAGAAGAGAAGGCTCCTGGGAGACCTTACAGCACTTTCCAGTACCTAGTGAGGGCCCACAAGAGAGCTGGAGCGGGGCTTTTTCCAAGGGCATATCTTTTTACAAGACAAGGGGGAATGGCTTTAAAATGAAAATGAGTAGAAAGAAATTCTTTACTATGAGAGTGGTGAGGAACTGGAACACATTATGCAGAGTAGTTGTGGATGCCCCATCCCTGAAAGTGTTCACGACTGGGTTGGATAGGGGCTTGTGAGCACCCTTGTCTCTGGAAGGTGCACCTCTCCAAGCCAGGAGGGTTGGAACTAGAAGATCTTTAAAGTTCCTTCCAACCCAGAGCATTGTATGCTTCTATGATTATTTAAAACTTGTTACAAACACAAAGTAAAAATTATGTATGCAGTATTTATTTAATCTTTGAACAGTTGTTTCAAACTGTATAATATATTTATTTTTTAATTTTAAAGTTGCTGAAGTTGAGCCAACCCATGATTCACTTGTCCACAATGGTAAGTTGGTTTCTTTTAAGCCTGTTAAACATAAATTTCGATAGGTTTATAGGCATTCATTATTTACAGGTGGAATTTCCTCCAGGAAATTTCATTTTAACACCCATTTAATTGTCACAGATTATTTTATTTTAAATCTGTTTAAAATGATAAATCCTCTCTCAAACTGGATGCCTTTTTTTCTTACAAATTTTATATGTAGTACAATGCAATGCTCCTTTGAACAGATTAAGCCAAATTCTGCATTATCCACCTGTAACAGGGATCGATTTTAGCTGCTGTTATGGTTGTTCAGTACTTTTGTTTTCACTCAGTTGCTTTTTTAGGGAGGTATTTGTTTTATGCAACAGCAGTCTCTGGGCATTTGTACCAATTGTTCTGTTTTGTCTTCCACAGCACCAACAGACAAAGCTGCTCCTACATCAGCAAGTGGTTTAGGAGGGATGATTTTTATGCTGATCTTCCTTCTGCTAGCTGGCACTGGCCTCACATTGTATTGTTTCTATAAAAGAAGACGCGATCGACAAATGTTTACAGCTGGTTTTGACAATGCCATATACCATGGTGACCTTGGAACTCACGAATCGAATTGTCTTGTGACCAATATTGAAGAAAATGAGCAGGCAACAATTTAATAGGCAGGGTAGTCTTGGGCCTGATTTTGAAAAGAATTAAAGTGTTGGCATACGAGAATTCTTAAGGAAAGCAATTTTCTCCTATGGAAATTCTACTTAATTTTGCATGGGGTGCTTCTTGCTTTCTGTACTAGCAGGAACAAGCAAACTTGCAAGGCAGATGCAGAGATCTGCTCACAGACTGTAGTACCTGGGAGGGCTGTTGAGCTTTCACATAGACCTGGAACTGTGTTGTGTAAGCCAACACTCAGGCAGCTCCAGTCTCTGCGTGTGTCCAGCATCATCTTCAGGCACAAGAACCATGTTCACCACAGGCAATTGTGCGAACATGATCCTTAGCATGTTCCAAAAAGTATATCCAGATGCGTAGGTATCCTGAAAATGTCCTATTGATCTCCAGCACAGACCGGCAGAATTGCACAGGTTGGACAGGATGTCCAAGCTCACCTGGTGCGGATCCCTGTTTGAAGCAGGACCAGGTCCCAGTCTCAGCCAGGCAACCTGCTCCAGTGCCATGGGTCCACATCTTTTTGCTACTGAAATACCACAGAAACCCTTTGTGTTGCCCATAATACCAGAATTAACATAATTTGCTCCTCTGTGACTGATGGAAAGCAAAGTGTAAATTGTATTTCTTCTGCTATAGTTCTGTAACATGTGCATTGAACGATGAACTATAATGAGAGATGGCAATGTATTGTGAATAGTAGTGGCTTATCATTTAAACAGTCAAATAGGGATATCAAAGGATGCTGCAAAAGCATGGGGAAGAAGGAAGAATTATACTTAACTGAAAACTTACATTAAATATGTTCCTGATATCTTCAATGACAGTGTAGATTTCATAAATTTTTAGGATATTTATTCAAAGCCTATTGAAACTTACCATTAGAAAGCATTTTCTAATTTCTAACCAAATTCTCCATGCCCAGATCTGTTTTAAACCTTTGAGTCTCACTCTAGACTTCCATCATGATGGAGCTGATGGCATTGCATCTCACACTGGTCTACTGGTGTATTCTCAGGCTTCATAAACCCTAAAAAAAGGCTCACATACAGGTGTATTTTGTTTTCATTTTCCTAGTGCATTTTATGCCAAATGCAAACAACCAAATGACTCAAAGCTCTTAGTGCAGCGGATGTCCTTATTTAATTTGAAACTTTTTGATATTTTAATCTTTTGACAGATTTTAATTGTGTTTAAGTTAAAATATTTTTTTGTCTGTATGAAATACATGTAAATAAGTTTTTATTCTGCATTGGTTAACTAAACAGGAATTAAAAGGCTGATTCTAAGTAAAAGTATGTCTCTTCTTAAACAGAACAATTTATTTTAACAGTAAAAACAGGAAGGAGGGATGGAACTCTTAGATTTTTATGCACAAATGAGCATTCACTTTTCCTAGTCTAGCATGTTCTTAAATGGTCTTTACCAACCTGGGAAACTGTGTCTCATTCTTTTTTTATCCCTAATATTTGAAAGTTTACTCTAGTAATTGTCTAATGAAAATGTTATAATTTAAGACTACTTTTGCACTGTTCTGCTCTAGTAGTTTCTGAGACAGATTCGTATATATTGATAGTTCTTTTGTATCTCCTCTCAATATCTGCTGACAGCAACACTAGTTCTTCCTTTTTCGTTTCACTGGCTACATCTTCTAGATCTCTTATCCCTTCTGCTGTTCCCTTCTTGACCCTGTGCTGTGGTTTGTAGGTCCTACTGACAGTACAGTGTGCCGCTGGATAAGGTATTTCAGATGAGATCCCAGCAACACTGAGCAGATTCAAAAGATTTGGTCCACTCTTGTAACACCTTCCATAAAGGACCCTTCTGTCTGACTTTTCTGAGTTGGTTCTACAGGATGTATAGTTTTGAATAAGGAAGTGGCTACCAGAAAACAGTAGGCCAAACCCAGGATTTGGTCTTACAAGCAACAAAATAGCATTTATAAAATGCCACTCCACATAGACAAGATGTTGACAGCACTTTCTCAGTTGCTTGCCCTTCCTTTCTCTATATTATGACAGTATCTCAGAGAGATGTCCTGCATTTTCTCACTAGTTTCGCTATATCCCTAAACTATAATATAAATGAAAAAGTAATTGATTCTCTACTTGAACTTATTACATAGTAAGAAATAGTAACTGCCTTTAAGGAAGGAAAAGCTGTGGAAAAATTCACCATTGTAACTTTCTGTAAGGTCAAACAGTGACAGAGCTATGGCAGACAGATGTACGAAGGAGAATGGAACCTTCTCCTCCTCCAAAAAAATACCAATTTACAGAGAAAGTTTTCTAATATCAGTATCAGTACCTATTCACTTCAGGTCCCTTGCTAAGCATGAATCTGAAAAGAAGCTGTTGAACTACAATCTAAAAAGAAGCTGTTGAACTACAAGTCTACTTTTGTCATTATGTTTCTGAAACTAGGGGACTGAAAAAGGAAGTGAAGAGTAATTTGGAGCAAAATGTAAGGAAGTTCTATAAATACAAAGAGAATAGATAGATAGTTGTGAAATGAGCTAATGCCTTCAGGCCAGATTCCAGTGGGTGAGAGCCAGATTTTCTGGGGTCAATAGGAAAGGTGTAAACTGCTCCATAAGCATAAAATTGTCCTGATGTCCCTGTATCCGGACAGAGGAAGAGTTAGTGCTCATTTTGCCTGTTCTCAGCTGTGTCCTTATCTGACATATCCAGCTTTCTGGGCATAAGTTTTTGCTATGCACCACTATTCACTATCTGTTATATAATCTTTTTAAGGATTTGGTTAGTGCTCTAAGGATGTGGTTAGTGGTTCTGGTTTCTCTGAGGAAATATTTGCTCTCATTTCACGAGAATGTACACAGTGCAACCATTATACTGACTTTTTAACCAGACTCTTGATCTAGACATTTAGATGAAATCTCTCTCACCTACTTTTAAAACTGACTGACATAATTGTGCTTTATAGTCAATAATCAGGAATATGTATGGAGGACTTGCAGTTGTTCCATGGTCCACCAGAAGAGGCTAAAGATGGCACAGAGGTTCTAGGCATAGGAGGGAATAACATTTGGTAACTGGAGGAATAAGGGCTTGTGCAGTGAGAAACATTGACTGAGGCTGGAAAGAGGATGGCACACAAAAATACGATGCAAAGTGTCCAAACAAAGAAGATTGAAGAGAAAGGTCTAAGTAGAAATGAAGGAGTTTGAATTGAGCCAAAGTGCTGGCCATCCCTGGGAGAGGCAAGGCTGAGCTTGGCAAAGCAGAGGTCTGGGAAACGTGGATGCTGCAGGGAGAAGTGCAGGAGGATAAGGCTCCTGGCTATGGGGAAGCAATAGAGGATTGAATATGCTTTGCATATGAGAATCAAGGACAAAGTCTACCTGAAGTGAACTGTTGCCCAAAAAGCACCATTCAGACCAGGAAAGAGGGTGTGTGTGTGTGGATTGGGAAGGTCTGGAGGGTGTAAGATATTTTCACATTTGTTCCTATTTGTCTGGGAATTCTTGTGTCCTTTGGAAAGGCCAGAGCTGGGGATCAGGGTAGAAGGCAGGCTGCCTCTCCACCTTGCCCTGCTCCTGACGTCCTTTACAACGAAGAGCCTTGAAAACGTGGGGAGATGGTTTCGTCCCTGAGAGTGGTGAGTGTGCGTGGGGTGGGGGTGATGCTGCACAGCATCATGCTGGAGGTGCAGAGGATGGGAGGGAACCCGGGGTTTTCCTAAGAGGAACAGAAAGTGGACCTGTGGGGAAGCCTCTGGGCAATGGAAAGGAAGAGGTTTCTGCTAGAGTGCTACAGAGGAACTGCGTGGGCTGTTTTGCAACCCAAGAAGCCACTGAGAGAAAGCTTACAGCAAGCACTTTCTCTGCAAAGATACTGTGGAAAGTGGAGACATTTGTTTTTAAACAACCTGTTAGAGAACAAACACCCCCTGGTGTCCTGGAACATGTTCCGTTTACAGAAAAGGTGCTGATAATTCAACCTGCTGGATCTGCCTACTGTGGGGCACAATCTCAGTGGGTGCTGGGAAGCAAGAACTACAGGCAAAAGAAAGGTATATTGGCCTGTAATTGGTGGGGGGAGTAAGGGGGTGAATAATCAGTCAAAGGGCAAACGGAATAGTAATATTGAGGTTTGATTACACATTTCCCATCCGCCCAAGGATTTCTTCTCCACCCCATGTTGCAGGAATTTTTTTAAATTGTTTTTAATTTTTTTTTTTTTTTAATTTCTGGGCAGTGGGAAGAGCAGCCTTTTCTCCTAGTAATAGTATTTTTCATTTCAGAGCCACCACATGAGATGGTCATGTTTGTCAGGCTGCTTTTGAAAGTAAGCTTCTGTCAAAGGCACTGTTTGCTGTGTACATTGACTTAATGATGCATTTAAAAGCACACAAAATTTAGGGTCTGTTTGGAGTTAAATCTGTTTACAGCAAAGTTTTAGCAGGAAATGGGAAATTAGAAATATGTGACTTCCACAAGCTGCAAAGATAACGAAAGTCTGGGAAAGAGGAGACAATTTATCTCCTTGACTCTCTGTTTGCCAAAGCAGGTACATTTAGTGTACATAACAGTGAAACTGTTCATTCTTAGTTGGATTACAAATGAAAGGGAATTGATTATACCATGAAGAAATGGCTACATTATAATTACTTTACTGAATATGTGAAATTCAATTATATAGAAACGTAGCATAGTGACACAAATCAGGAAGGGATTTTAAATAAATGAGGAAGAAAGATAAAAAGGAAGGAAATCCTTAAATTTTGCTTGAAAGCCATTTGCATTCACCTAAAGAATCACAAGAGAAAACCACAGTCTATGAATTTTCTTCCTTCAACAATTTTCCATTGCTTCTTGTGCACTTTTATAATTTGACTGAAATTGATCTGGCTACTAGAATCATTTCAATTCCAGAAATTTAATATTTTCTTATAACTCTAAATATTTTTAAGTTGTTTATTTCCCACAATTATTCATATGGAGTTTGATAGTTCAAACAACTAAAGTGTCATTAAGAGTGAATTTTGTAAATGGTTTCTTTCTGTTCTCACATTTAGTGTGTTCAACATAGATACATTTTTCTATGGAAATGTCACTCTTGATTGTGTGTTGGGTAGGAAGACCTGCAAAAGATGATATTTAAAAGCACGGGAGAAATTGAACTGGGAACAAGTTTTGGCTTGTCCCGACTTGTCCAGCCCCAGACACTGAGATAGCCAGAGGGCAAGGCTTATCAGCCTTCGTTAGTGTTAATGGCCGCTCAGCAGGAAACAAAAGGCTGCTCCTGGGTGGACCCCGAAACTCCCAAATCTTATAATTTCAATGGGAAGCTGAAAAACCAGTTTTTAGGGGTTTAATATGTAACATCTATGGTAATACAAAGACTCTCATAGGCTATATGCAAATAATGTAGAGTTTGCATCTTGTACTGGATTGGTGGGTGGAAATTAGAATGTTCATCAAAGAACCTTTTTATGTTATTGGAAGCAACACATTGTATTCCCTTTTCTATCTTCTCTTACTTCCCTCTGGAACTCCCCCGATCCCCCTGCTCTGCCACAGAGCTGCGCCTGGCGGCCTCGTGGCAGGGTTCTCTCCCTTCCTGCCCTCTTCCCAAATAAACCTGCATGCTTTGAAACTGACTGCAGAGAGAGCTGATTCAAACCGCCCGCAGAGGTGTCCCACAGCAGGAGGCACACCCCATGATTTCTTCCTTCAGTTGTGGAAATACTCAAACCCCACCTGGAAAAGGTCCTGAACAATGATTAAAAAAGTAAATATCTTTAAGGCCCTGCTTTGAGCAAGGCCTTCGCCTAAATGACCTTTAGAAGTCCCTTTCAGTGGGAACTATTCTTTAATTCTGTGGTCAGTAGCGGTGTACAGGATTAGGAACTTTTGATGAGCTGAAGCAGAAAAAGTGGCAAAGGCAGGGAAGACACAAGGCCACCACCTTAGCAAGGAGCACCTCTGTCCTGGCTGCACGGCTGGTGGCCACGTGGTCAGTGCTGCCAACCGCGCCAGGCTAAGCTTTCCACTGACAGGAGATCAAAGCACAGACACCACAAGCACCCTCCATCAACTGCATCAGTCTATTGCAACTAATGGTAGGGAAGGGATGATAATTATCCCAGGCTGCTCAAAACATTATTGGAAATGGCAAGTGCCAGCAGCAAGTTCAGCCTTGTGTCTTTTCCTCATCCTCAAAGGTCATCTACCCCTTCGAGGTTGATGGCTTCTGCCTTGGGTTTGTGAGACTAGTTTAGCTGATTAGGTGGCTTTGGCTAATTAAAACCCTTAGATTTTACCTTAGGGGTTAATTGCAATGCCCAAAGGAACAGGATGAGGTCAGTTACAACCAAAAATTTCATCTTTTAAGGTCCTACCTGAATTTCAATTAGTTCTTGGTATCTGTCAAGATCCTCTAAAGACCATATAAAGTCCATAATCAGAGAAATTTGGAGACAGATGTTATTTTGAAAACAATATACACTGAAACTAGTCTTAATGCTGCATATTTTTATGCAGTTTAAAGTCAGAGATCAATTCAATTTATTGTCAGAACCCAGCAGTTCTATCAATTATCTTTCTTAAACACACTTGGAAAAATTCTAATATCCTGAATGGATTTCTAAACCTTATTGAATTGTGCTTGAAATGGCATCTGTAGAGTGTCCTGAAGTGACAAAGAACAGCAGAAAGGGCTGATGGAAAGAACGCATATGACTCATGTTCTGCGAGAGGTTTTCTCCAGCCTTGACAATGTAGATCCCTGCAGAATCCTATCAAACCTACACAATGGGTATGTCTACTTGAAATGAGCTGGAAAATTTGATTTTTTTTAAATCACGACTTAAAACCAGCTCTACCAGGTCATATTCAGGGCTAATTTAACCTAGAATCCTATCCCTGATGGTGTCCAAAAGCAGGTTCTTGATGAAGAGCCCAACAGTTGACAAACATCAAGTGGTACCTCTTTATTTACCTCTCTTGGCCTCAACATCTGGAGCTCTGGGATTTCCTGAGCCAGATGTGGTGGTTTTGAATTCCTCTGTATAAGGAAACGGGCATACAATTAACCTTGGGTTTGAATTTATTCTAGCAGCTCCAGAGTAAGTCCTCAAAGAAACAAATTTTAATGTGTGATAAATCTGAGGTATTTGTTCTGATTTGCATGGAGTAGGAAACAAAAAATCCACATAGACAGTTATTAACAGGCTGGCTCATAGACTCAGTGTATACTGTTACAAAATTTTCCTCTATACATAAGCCTCCAGGACACCAGCAGTGCAAAACATATTCTCATTGTCATACTTCTTGGAAAAAAATAAAGAATTTTTTCATCAAAGGCTTATTTCTTTTTTCTTCCTATTGAATCCATTTAGATATTCTAATACTTCACATGTATCAAGATAATTTCTGACAGAAGTCATCTTCACTGGGTTTTTTTTAATACTTCAAAATTTTAATTTCATTTCTAACAAGTTCATCCTATTAAATGGCCCACAGAACAGCAGTGTAGTGTAACTTACACAATATGAAAATATGAAAATATTTTCTAGTGGTCTGTACAGCAGAGGGCAGAGATATGATTTCTTTGAAGAGACATTTCATTTTTTCACTCAAAGGCATTCTATACTTGTTATGCCAACACAGCTTGACTCATGGTTCTTCAACTGATGGCTTCTAAATGAAACATCTTTGAAGAAAAATACACTTTTTTGTAAATAGCCTATTGGTAGACTATTTTGGTTTGCTTCAGAGAAATAAATGTAGATTAACCTCTTTCCATGAAGAGCCATGATAGCTCTATGTGCGTATTATTTTTACTATTACTTTCATTAAAAGAAATCTTCTCTGATCGGTCTTCCTTAAGAATCTTCAATTTTTCATTTAGTTTCTCAAGCCAGTCACTGTATATTTTTTCTTAAGTTCATTCTGCATTTTAGTCTTTGGATGCCTCCTGCCACTGCTCTGTGCCCAGTATTTGGACTTCATCAGGAAACGTACATGCCCAGAAACTGCAGGACTGGATGTCTTCTAAAAAGGGGTGAAAATAGCCCACATACATTTTTGTATGTAAAGATGCCTGAAATGAACAGCCACATTCATGCTAGTGTGACTAAAAAAATACAATTACTGATAAAGAGTAAGAATGAAAGAAATTTGGAAGAGCCTATTTTGTGAATTCGTCTGTAGACATCATGAACTAAAGGTCCTGTATCACTGGTAATGCTTTAGGAAAAGTCCTGAAATTGCTGAAATAGGGACAGAGATGGCAGTTAAAGAAAGGAATTCTTATTACTCTATGCTTTAAAATATCCCCATGATTTTTACTGTATTCAGGGAAAGCTGTCTGCCTGCCCTTCATTAGTGAGTGAGTGACTTTGCTGCAGCTCTGAGACACCACGAGACCAGTCAGGGACGTTCCCAGCCTCATCAGAGGCAGAGCAGCTGCAAGGACAGCACACGAGGATCTCTGGCACTTGTCTTGCTCCTTGAAGCAGGTCAGCCTGGGCACAAGGCTTTGCTGGCAGACAGCAGTGAGGTTATCCCAGGTCAGCTCAGGTCAGTTGTTCCGGCGTGTGGACCAGAAGCAGCGTCCCTGACATGGTGCTGCACTTCAGAGATGCAGCATCTTTTATTTACCACTGAGTGGAGTCCTTAGCAAGACTACAGATGTGCGAGTCTGGATTCCCCAATTGCTGTGTGACATTTTGCTCAGAGCAGCTTGGCAGTGAAGCTGTGCCTGGCATCGCCTCCAGATTGTTCAGGGCAAGGGTGAGTGTTGGCCTCATCATCAGGGTACCACAAATAGAGGGTTACCTTTTGGCACCATTGTCAATTCCAGTGTCTACCAAGTATTTAATAAAGACTTTTTTTTTTGTTTGTCTAACAACTGAGAGAGATGCTTATAAAACAGTATTAGTTTCAAAATATGTCTATCTTTACTCATTATAGTTCACTGGATTTTTCTTTGGACAATGTCTTATATCAGACATTCACCTTGGCTCTCTTGTGGCTGTGATTGCTATAGTAACACACTTGAAAAGGTGGGTTAATGCTCCCATGTATTCATCTCCCATGGTCAAGTAGATGAGTGCTTCCCATAGGTTGTAAAAGTTGCAGCAGGTCCAAATCAGATGTGAGGTTTCAAGAAATTTGGTTTCCAGTTCTTCAGGAAATTAATTACATTGTAAGTGTGAAATGAAACCACAACAATCAAACAATCCAAAGAAATCGATTGTGAAAAGAAAGTAAGGAAATACAAGCTAAAAGCAAATATTTTCCTCATCTTCATATTTCTGAGTGGCTGTGGGTACTGGTTTGTCATCCTGCAGTCACTCATATGGTCTCCCAGTATCAGATTCTCTTCCAAGACTTCTGTCTACCTCTCAGTACCCTGCTGCTTGTCAGTACCTCAAACCCTGTAATTGTCTGTTTTCCTCAATCTCTTCATCGTGAGACTGATGGGCAGGAACCCTCAACAAGTGCCCATTACTTACAGGTGTCTGCAAAAGAAAATTGCCATGCAGGAGCACACATGGATCCAGTCTCTTCCTTCACATCACTCCTGGCTGTGTGAATAGACAGAGTCAGCAGAGAAGAGAAAAGCACAGAAGATGCTTCACCTGGTGTGTGTGGAAAATGATGCTGGGAGCATGGGAGCATGGGAGCATCCTTCCTCAGTGATACTCAAAAGGTGAAATTCAACAAGGCAATTGCAAAGATAACAATTATAATTCCTAACACACAGCATTGTGCAAATCTGTTGTCATGCTGTAACTGTCAAGTTCTTACCTCGCATTTTACTTCAGAGTCTTATAAAAACAAACATGGTAAAAATCTTCAGTACACATACACACTGTGTTATCTCGCTGGAATGTGCCAGTTCCATGTCACACTAACTGTGTTGTCAAACAGTGTGTCACTTCTGATTTTTAAGCTTCAAAATACCTTATTTTGAATTTAGGAGGGATTGCAAAGACGCTTGAATAAACATGTTCTCTAGGGTTCTGGATGCCACTGGAAGAAAAGTGCAAATACAATTTCTTTTTTCAAATGCTAAAGTAAGCAATAGAATGCATGATGTAATTTAAATCTTAAAGGTCTTAGAATTTTATATATCCTGTGAATAGGAACCTATAATCATATACATAATAGAAATAGGGAACTGAAAAGGTCCTGCCCAAAGACAGTGTCAGCAAAAACTGATCAGATGCTGAAAGATGATCCCACACCGTTGTTAAAGTTTCCAACAGAAGCCATGATTTCATTTCTCTCCTGGGCAACCTTGCAAAGCTTCTGTACTAAAAATCTTGGAGTGCTTTGCAGTGTCGCTGGCTCCTCAGGACAGCTGGACTACAGTGGCCCACATCATAAGCCAGGAATAAGCTCTTGGTTGCTCCAGGACAGGTTAGCAATGGCTGTGTTCAACCTGCTTCATGGGAATGATCCCTGGAATGCTGGACATGCCCAGCTGGACCTAGAAATCCCTTCAGGGGAGTGTTCACTGTCACGGGTGAAGGACACACACCTACACTCATTTACTGAGTAGACAGCTCTGCAATATTGCGTTTTCCTGAGCACTATTTAATTTAAATTAATTAATGGTGACTAGTTAACAGCTGGGCTTAAACCATGACATGGAGTTTAAATAAATTAAGTACACTTCCCCATTATTTGAGCTGTCAACATATAGAATAATGCCAAATCTTTCCATAAAACCCTTGTCAGTACACCTACCAACTCAACATAAGCTACTAATTACTGTTCTTTTTTTAGGACTATGATTTCTTATTATCTAGTCATCTTCCCATGATTAGCAAATACTACTGCTTTTTCTGCTACTTTCCCAGGAATTCAGGTTAGTTTGCTTGGTTTACAATTCCTTGGTGTTTTTATACATTCAAACCTTACTTAGTTTCCCCCAGTGTTTACTGAGAATTGCAAATTTCTCCGAGTATTCTAGCTTGTCTCTAAGAGTTAAGAATAATCAAATTCATCTGCTTAAAAAAAAGAAAAAAGAAAAAAGAAGTCATTTTTGAGGTTATCCTATAGCCCAAACATCACATTTGGTTTTCATCTTTAATCTATCCTGTTGTTTTATGCAGAGTTGGGCAGAATTTGTGTAAACTAAACAATGGCCATGGTATAGGAAATGATCTTGCAAATATTTCCTTATCTTCCGTTGTTTACATGCCTCCTAATGAAGTGTCTGAAAAAATGCTGTGGAAATGAAGAGCAGACTTTAAACACTGCAGGCTATGTTTCGGTGTGAAGCATTAAGCTCATGAGCGCAGCAACGCTGCCTCATGTAAAATGAGAAGAAAAATGTATTCTGCACTGAAGCTTTCCAGAGCAGACTTAAGTGTGATAGACTATGATTCTGCCAAGAAAAAGTGATATTACTGAAAATGTGGGCAGGGGCCCAAACACATTTTAAATGCACATTGCCTTCATAATATGGAAAATCAGCTAAATTAGGAGTACTCTGTACATGCAGTCATACGAACAGCATCCAAAAAGTGTACTTTGAGGGATGATGTACCTACTTAGACGAATATTTAGAGATACGCAGTCACTGAAAAAAGCGTGACATTGGCTGGATAGGCCTTTGGCTGGGAGCTGGCTCTGACTTGAATTTGAAACTTCGACCAATCCTCACCAGCTTTCCAGAGGAAGTTCAGATCATCCTAGCAGTTTTACTGCAGTGTAACATGACATGAGGTCTTGTATCTGAAGAACTGAAAACATTTTGCTAGATGCCGTATAGACTTCACAACACCGTAATTTTGTGCAGATGCAAAAATTAGAGGTTACATGGTTTGACTGGAAAGGAGGAGCACCTGGTAGGTTGCACTAGGGCAGAGCTGAGACCAGATACACTAACCTTTAATTTTTTCTGCTCCTGGATGTGTTCAAAATTACGACATCACCCTTCTAGCTCTTTACAAGCTCGGATGACAGTCTGCCTAAATATGGATTAATTTAGGCAGGGAATATGTGCCTTTCTCTCCAGAACAGGCAGTTTGGCAAAAATAGTGTGACCAACACAGTGTGCTCAGGACATGTTCAGGCTAAGTAAGGTGATAGTTTCAGCATTAGACAGGCCTGAAAAGTAAGTAAACTGAACTGATGACTGAGCCCTAGGCAAATCACTTGATTCAAACCACAAAAAGAAGTAAAAAAGAAGAAAATGCACTGCAGTGATATTACAATACTCAGAAAATGCCTGGAAGAGCTGTGAGAGATTTAGATGCCCCTTATAACAAGGAAATCTGGAAACTATTTCAGATTAAATCCAGTCCTTACAGCTACTTACAAAACTCCTTTTGCTGTTTTATGTGAACTAGTGTCCGCAACTTAGCAGAAAAATACCCCCCAAAAAAATAAACCAAGCCCTACAGATCTTTTTATCGTTTTGTAGTTAAGAGATTCCTTTGGTAACAGTCCATGTGAATGTCTGCTCTCTCTATCTGCTTCTGTGCTGTTAATTATGAAATTTCCTTCCTCTTACAGAAAATAGGTTTGATAGGGTTTGTGAGGAGGGGAAGAACTCCAGTGTCTTATTTGCCAGTGGATGCAAAGAAACTTCAGTCACGACATGTCTGCCCCCACTAGAGACTGACAGATAGGTCAGGCCATGAATCTGTATTGGGCATTAAAATATTTTGCAGATGTGGAATTTTTCACACACCCTTGTTACCCATATTTAAAATCATGTTCTGGATGTCACCAATCCACACATATAGGGGATGGAAATGTACATTTTTCTGCCAACTTTCCTGCTTCAGCATGTTTCTCTGAGGTGTTCAAGTCAAATCTGGCATTTAGATTTGGTAGAGAATTTTACAAAATAAAAAGGATTTAAAATCCTTAAAAAATTATCACAGAATCATTGAATACCTTCAATTGGAAAGGACTCATAAGGATCATCAAGGAAAATTCCCTGTTCTTCACAGGACACCCTAACCCTAAACCATATGACTAAAAGCATTGTCCAGATGCTTCTTGAAGTGTTTGCCCATGGGAAATATTTTGAAGGAATACTTTCTGGAAAGTGATTTTTTTTTTTTTTTTAAATAAAAAAGGAAACAGTGATAAAGCAAAGGAAGAAAACAAAGACTAATCACAGAGATAATATAAAGAGCAGGCATTTTCCCAGTTATTTTTACAACTATATACTGTTATCCAGGAAGTATGGCTGGACTAATTATTTTTTTCTCACACCATCCATTATTTAAACAATAGTCCAAGAATACACATTGATTATTTCCAATGGTTGCTGAGGCTCAGTTAACAAGAAGCAGTTAAAGGGTAGTACAAAAGGCTGATGAGTCCCTCTGTAAACCAGCAGTCGTGGAGCATATGTTGCTCTGCTGTACCGCAGCCAAATAATGAGGGTCAGATGCTTGTGTCAGGCAGGCCTATGCAATATCTGCAGCTGTGACATGCACCCTTGGGGCAGTCTCCCAGATGGGGGACTCTTCCGCCGCTTGCATGTGGCCCCTGGGTCCCCATCACAGGCAAAAAGGGCTGTGACCTGTTGAACTGCTGGTGCTCACGCCGATATTTATCAGGATGGTGATGACTTTGCCTCTGCAGTTTACTCTCTGGCTTGAGCTTGC
Organism: Origma solitaria; assembly: GCA_013397895.1. Lineage (NCBI taxonomy): Eukaryota > Metazoa > Chordata > Aves > Passeriformes > Acanthizidae > Origma > Origma solitaria. Next base: position 2,905,259 of record VZRL01000790.1, read on the forward strand.
TGTTCCTGTTTTAGCTGCCCACTCTCTTTTTGTGGCAAATAGAAGAAATTTTCAAGCAGTCAGCTGCTTTTTCTCTCTGAGGAAAGCAGGGCAGGCTCTCACCTTCCCTTTTAAGTCAGGCTGATGTTGCATAATGGGCTGAGAGATTTGCCCTTGACACCAGGGCCTTTCAGCTCTCACTCCCGCTCTGGCTGTAGTTCAGCCTTGCCAGGAGCTGCTCCAGCACACTGAGAATAAAAGGAACACACGTGTGCTTGGCATGCCGAAAGAGCTCTGTGTAGGACAGGCAGAGCTAGAGCCAGCTGCAGGGCGAGGGTGCCCCTGCCCAGCTGGGCACAGAGAGGCCACCGCGGGCACGGGGGGAACTGAGCGAAGCTCTCAGCCTGAAATCCCCTCTCCTTCATCCTGCACTTTTCTCTTGCTCTTATTCCAAAGGGTAATTATTATTTTTCACTATATTTGTTTGCTTTCTAAATCGAGCCTTTCTAAATTGAGTCTATGATTGGACTGAGGACCTACAGAGCATTCCTCCACCCCAGGCATTAGCACCTCATGGGGCTGGAAAAGCAGCTGAGAAGCCACCAAACAGATGGGCCACCTGTGACCATTTCCCAGAGGCAGTTTCTCGTCTCTTATCATGCTCTTTGCCAGAGCACCACAGGGGCCCAAAGCTTGTTTGCATTGAATTGCATTAGCTTGGAAGTTAAGGTTGAACATTGCACGTCAAGGTCATAATTATGTTTCTTTTCATATAGTGTACCTGACTGTTGAATGGAAACCTGAAAAATAATTCTTAATTTCTAGAGATAGAAAGGTAAAGTGGAAAACGCTGAAAACTACTCCTGGTGAAAGAAAGATAAGTGACTCTGGCTGATTTCTGACAACTTCTTTCCTATTGTTTTCTTAAATTCTCTACTAAATAACATGCCCAAGTATTTAATTATACTGTTAAGATTTTTCCCCTGCTACCTAATTCTCCCTTTATAAATGGATTCCATTTTTTTCTGTATTTCTTGTCCTTTTCTGAATAGATATATGGAATAATTTATGACCTTCCTTCATGCAGCAACATTTTAGAAATTTGCAGACTCTCCTGCTGTGGTTTTCCCTCCTGTGGGCTGAGTTCTTCCAGAATGTCCTCAGAGGTCACATAATATTTTATTACGCTTCAAGTGATATTTTCACATCGCAGGCTGGTTTTTCCCATTTAGAAATTTTTCTAAACAAAACAAAATATTTCCATATTTTCATATACAGTCAGGCCTTTCCACAATTACAGGGACAGTTTATAGTGGTCAGGAAAGGAGCATTAGGAGTCCTGTTTTTCTCAAGTTTCCATCTTTGAGTTTGGAAACCAAACTGCTGAGTGCTGGCTCCCAGTAGGATATTGATCTGGGTAAAAAGCAATATGGGGTATTTCCTAAAACTGTGGAATACCATACCTTTGGTACGGCTCAAACAAGATTTACTTAATTCACAAGCAAAAGAAACATTGTTTTTACAATAAGACATTTTCAAGTAGTTTTGGGTGCTTGTGTCCTAGTTGCATTTATGTAGAAATGTAGGACAATGGCAAGCTCCTGTAGAAGGGCAGAAATTTTTGTAACGTCCTGCAGAATGAATCTTCTAAAATTCACTTCTGTCTCATCTCACACATGAAAATATGAGACTTCTGTGTTTTCCTGATAGTATTTTTTTATTCTGCATAGGTAAGATACAAGATTTAAAATATTTAGGCTGAATTTGTGTCTCTGATATTTCACTGTTGATTTGATCCTATGAGCTCCATATGTCTCCTCAGGAGAGACAGCGGGAAAGTACTGAGATATAAACTTTTGTGGATCACCTGCTTTCCCAAGGAAGCATGGTTTGCCCTCAGTGAGAAATCATTCTTTTTTGAGGGTGAAATTTGTGCCGTGTGGTCTTGTTTTTTTGAAATGTGGCATGTGACAGAGTGTTTCCTTATTTAGCACTTGGAGCTATTTGCCCAACCATCCAGACTCCAAACTGAGGAGCATCGGCCACTGTCCTCTCTTCGGTAGGACTTTATTGCCAGCAACTCTCACCATCCAGGTTTTACTGAAGGGAAGAAAAGGAAACAGCATTTACAATTATGTTCTCCGTGTTCTTGCTTGTTCTCTCACTTGTTCACAGTGCTTTGCAGCTGGCGGGTAAGTGCCTCCTGCTTGCTTCCTCTGAAGGTTCTCATGAAAGTGCTTCCAGTGCTCTGGATTCTCTGGGTGGTTGTGGTTCTGTGGTACTGCCAACATGTACATTATTAGTTTGGGGATGGGGAGACACTTAATGACAGGCAAGAGGCAGGGAAAGATCTCACAGAAAAAGTAAATGGGGAGAGAAGGAAGCAGAGACTCAATTCTTAATGGCTTTATTCATATATAGTGGCACTATCATTTCAACGATCCCAGAAGATCAGACCTAAGAAAATAATGACATATGTTTAAATGCCTTCTTTAAAGTTATTCAATCATTTATTTCTGTGTTCTGATTTTTGAGCTGCTGGTGTCTGGGTAATGGTTAGGAAAATCAGGCAGGGTGAGAAAAATTTGTAGAGGTCAGAGGTCTACAAGGCCATGCAGCTGAGGGTAGATTGGAACGAGGTAATGGTAATAGCAGCATGGCTGAGGGAATTCCCATGACTGACATAAAACCATCCAACAAGCCGTGCTCAGCTCAGCTGCTGCTGCTGCCCACCACTGATCCATGGTATGGTAACATATAATCATGACATACATTTTACATTGTCCACTTTATTTTTAATCAGTAGAAGTGATGTTGCTCTGGACCTTGTTGAAAAATATAAGGTTTTTATCTAATATGAATGCAATGACATGTTGTTCATGTGAATGGGAAGCAGAACCATATCACATATCCACTATACATATATTCTATATTAACTATTTGCTGTGTATTGTTTTGTTTTGCAGATATTGAGATGTTTTTAATATATAATAAAGTCAACAGGGTCTGTCTTGAGGCATCTATTGCACAGTCAGTTAGAACTGCCACTTGCAATCAAGACAATGAATCACAAAACTTCAGGTGGATCACAGATCATCAGCTTATGAGTGTGAAACTGAAACTATGCCTGGGGGTGCCATTGAAGGAGGATCAGGCTGTGGTCACGCTGTATCCCTGTAATCAAACAAGTGAGCTCCAGTGGTGGGAATGCAGAAATGAAAGCCTCCTTGCAATCCGAGGAGAAGATTTGTTTTTCAGTCCTGGCAATGAAGAGCATGATAACATTTTGTTAAAGAAGGGGCTTAGTGCAAAGAATCAGTGGAAGATCTATGGAGCCATGGATGTTTTATGTTCCCAGGGATATGAAGGTACAGAAAATCAATTCTTTCGTCCTTTGCATTAATTCCTTTGTGAGTGTTAGAGTGTTTAGGATCTTTGGCTCTGACTATTCTGACTCCTTCAACAATCACTGGAGTTTTAGAAAATTTGTGCACTGAGATACTTAATCTTGAATTTAATGTTATATTTATATCCAAGCATGTCTTATACATACACATTTTTTTAGTCTACGAAAAATAGTGCATTAATATTTCAAGTACTATAAGTGTTACATGTACTCTCTCTATATTTTCTAAAAATATATTATTGGTGTATGTATATATGTGTATATACATACATGCTCCAACACTATGTATAAGTAGCCTCTAAAGGCAATATTGCTCACCATAGTGTCCTTATATTATTAATAGAGTGCATAAACACTGATAAGTTTCTTATACAATCACATGGATATGAATTATATCCCCATGAAAGAAGCACAATATGGCTGAGCTGAGAAAGGTCTGAAAGTATGATTTAAGTGGAGGAAGAGTGGCTTTTTTGACTTGGCAGATGAGGATGCTCATGGAATAATTATACTCACCAGTGTCATTACCTTTTCTGAGAGGTGAAAATCAGCTGAAATCTGATTTTTCTCAATGGCTTTCCCACAACTGGAATGAATGCTCTAAAAGCCATCTCGCAGGATGTTTGAACACTGAACTTAGCCTTGCATATGGGAGCTGCTCCAGTGTATGAGATACTTAAATTGTCACTGGAATAAAACCAGAGAAAGGTAGTCTAATATATGTTTACTTTTTTCTAGGAATCAAGACCTATAAATTTTAGTTCCTGCTCTTGTGCACGTGTTATATAAATCTTAACATTGTTTGAAATAGAAGTATCTTAGGACAGAGCTCTGGAGCATTATTAAGATTGTAAAAACATATTGGACAGAAATTTAATTGTAGACGTTGTCTATGATGTATTATTTTATGTCAGAGTAGCACTGCTCTATAACATACAACAGCAGCTTAAGTCTGAAAAAGTGTTGAAACTTTTTTTTATGATTATGGGAAAGGAACCATGGAAAGCACTTTGAGATGCAATTCAGCCTTGAGCTTTATTTTTTTCCTAGTTTAGTTGCTATCTTTCATACTAACATTATCATGTTGTCTTCCCAGAGACCTTCACACTGCTAGGAAATTCTTTTGGGGCCCCGTGTGTGTTCCCTTTCATGTACAAGAGGCAGTGGTTCACGGAGTGCATGGCCGTGGGCCGCACGGACGGCTGGCTCTGGTGCGCCACCACAGCCGACTATGACACGGACCAGCGATACGGATTCTGCCCATCCAGAGGTGAGGCACCTGCTCCCACGCAGCTCCCCTCAGCGTGGTGTTGGCAAACCAGCATGAGCAGAACACGATTCCCTTTATAATAACCACTCATAACTTACAAGAATGTATTTTAGTATGTGATGCGCTGCCACATCCGGCAGCTCGCTATGCAAGGAAATAACATGCTGCATAAAGATGTGAAGAGAGTGACTGCAGAGTAGAATAGCACTCCGTTCCCACTAACTGTGGGGGTGTTGCTGAGCAGCACAATAATTTTGAGCTCCTCACTGTTTCCCAGCTGGGATGTGTGCTGTCACTGCTGTACAGCCCTTCTCCAAGGACCCTCATTGTGATGGATGTGGGCACAAAAAAGAGCACTGTAGGAAGATTGATGTTGATGTTAATGTTTCAATGTGCATGATTCTCATGTGAATATATTTTTTTACTAAAGTGGAGTGTGTCGTTTTATGCATGCTGTTAAGCCCTGCTCATATTGCCTGTGAATCAGCCTTTCCACCCATTTGACACCTACCTGACATTTCTCTGCAATTTCAATCACTTTCTTCTATTCCTGTGGTCATTTCCCCCCCATCTCCCTTTTTAGCTTTTTACTTGCCAGGAGAGCTTTGCATTCATGATGTTGAAATCTCCACCTGACACATCTCAACTTTCCTGTATATTTCTCCCCATGGCTCCTGTTCAACATTGTCTTTTATTATTAGAATGCTCCTTTATTCCAATTGAATTAAAGTTGACTTTCAGCATGGAACACATCCTTTCCAGGTCCCTGCAAAGATACCTCAGACACTGAGCCCTGAAGGTGTGTGACATAGAGTCATTGAATAATTCCCTTGTGGTAATTCCTGATTTATCTCTCTCCATGGAACAGAAAGCAGTATAGGCCAGCTTTACCTGTCAGTTTACTGGTTTAATTTTGTCCTTCCCCATCTACTCGTAACATTGTCAGTGGTCTTGAAAGAGCAGTGCAAATGATATTTAAGGAGACCAATGAGAACCTGTCACACAGGGCAAAAACCTGCAACTCAGTTTTCTGTTGGCAAGCTACTATGGCCTCTGTTGTAATTATTTTCTCCACAGATAAAGACAGCACCTGGATTACAGATCTGTCAACAAATGCTCACTACCAAATAAATTCTGACTCAGCTCTCACATGGCACCAAGCCAGGAGGAGCTGCCAGCAGCAAAATGCAGAATTATTGAGTATCACAGATATTCATGAACAAACATACCTTAAAGGTAAGGCAGTGAAGCAAACCCTGGGTTACACACAGGATCTGTTATAACAGATATATCAGGCCATTATAACAGCTAAGGATTATTTAGTGTGATTTTGGCCATTGCCTTTGGACATAAATATGTGTGAGCAAGAAAACAGAATCCTTTAAAATTTGCAAGTTCATATCAAAATTGCTACCAAATTTACATGTAATTCAAAGTATTCCACCATACTACAAGTGTAGCAGTTTGACTTCATATTTGCAATTCTTATTTTATATTAAAACTTTTTTTTTTTTTTTTTTTTTTTTTTTTTTTTTTTTTTGGTGGGGGGAAAATCCTAAAAAGTAAATTAAAGTTTTACTTTTGGTCAAAAGAAAACTCTAAAAAAAATTGAAAAGAAAAGAAAAAGAGATATATCTTTATTCCAGAAGAAAGACGTGCTATGTGTCAAATGTGTTTTGGCAGCTGTATTGTTTATTCATTCACCAAACTGAAAAATATCAGTTATTTATAAATACCAAATTGCAGCTTTAATTATCCATGTATAGCTGAAGGAATGATATGGAAGAAACCATTTATTCCTGGTTTTAATGATTAATTTCACTTCTAACAGCTTTATTATTATTATTGTTTATACTTATACTCACCAATATTTCTACTTAAACGTACAGAATTTAGCCTATTCTACAGAAACAACTTTATTTTGGATATACTCTGTGAATATAATCTATGCTCATTTTGTATTATTTGATAGAATAAAATGGAGTTTCTGTTTGTTTGCCTTTTACTGTGTTCAAAGCTTTGGCATATTTCAATTTACCAGGTATCTCAGTATCTACAGATATTTGCAGTTAGAAATTTTGGAATTGCAAGTCTTCCTAGAGACATTGTTAGTGACCATTGCTAATACAAGAGTGATTTATAAAATAATTTATCTTCTTTTTGTAACTTAGAATTAACAGAAGGCACAGATTCTGCACTGTGGATTGGACTCAACAGACTGGATTTGAGTAGTGGATGGGAGTGGATTGGAGGCAGCCCTTTTCAGTACTTAAACTGGGCTCCGGGTAGGTGTGACTTTGTTTGATTCTGTATTTCCAGAGAGAAAATATACCACAAATACTGCTAGAAATTTTATTATCCGATAGATATGCCACATGTATTTTAGCTTTTCTTGCTTTTATCTTTAGAAAAATCTGTTTTTCTATAGCAATATAAGACAGACACCTTCAATGTAGAGCAAAAATATTTTAGCTGTGAAACAACACTGCCTGTCTGAAAAAGATCCAGTCTTCCCTTTCTTGACCAGCAATTAAAGCATGAGTAGTTTACAGGTTTGTATCCACTAACCTGACTTACAGACTACATTTCATACAGACATTTCCACTACTAGAGACCTACCTTAGCTCTTGCCAAAGCAGGGAAAGACATGACCTCCATCACTTCATCCAGGAGTGGTATCTCATGTGCATTTTAGAGCTCAAAGCTCTGTTTGTCTTTCAGAAAAGTTCATTTTTTTTCCTCTGCACTTTTCCCAAAGGAAGCCCCTCTCCAGAAACTGGAAAGCTCTGTGCAGTTTTGAATCCTGAAACTAAAGCTAAATGGCAAAATTGGGAATGCGATCAGAAACTTGGTTACATTTGTAAGAAAAGGAACTTTACTTTGGTTCCTTCAGGTATGTTGATATGTATTGATAATTAAAGTAGAAGCTGTTATCTGAATTGCTCAGCATATTGACAAAGATGAACAGAAGTATTTTATTAGAAATAGAAACTATTTCTTGTTGCTGTGGTTTGCTTTTTATGACAATTCCAACTTTTCTAGTCTGATCTCCAGTTCCACAATACACAGAATAAAACAGATAAAAGCAAAAAATGTCCAAGTAGTCCATTTTGTCTGTGTTTCAGTGGCCACGTCTCCCCTTTAAGTGCACACAACACTGACCATCAAAAGGGAGAATAACCCAAAAATTATTTTTCAGAAGAGGAACATTAGTAAAAAGAAACACAAGAAAGAAAGATAGAGCACTTATTGTGGTTCTAAGTGATTTTCTATGATTTGTGCTTAACCAGCATCCAGATTAGCAAGTTCAGAGGTCTCTGCAGAAGTGGTGATAGACTGAGACTATGGAAGATCAACACATTGAACTGTCCCTGTTGGTGTGTCCCTATGTATTCATCTAGCTATAAATCTGCCTTGATGACTTTTACTCTATCAATACACTTAATCCTTTAAAAATTCATAAATCTTCTATGTTAGCTGTAGATAATGTCTGATTTCTCCAATATGACAAATAAGTACTAGGTGATACAGAAGCTCAGAAAATAATTCAATTACAAAATTAATACATTTGATTAATACATTAAAAAATAAATATATTTATTGCAGGCATTTGACTAACCTTAGAATTTGCATTAGATGCTATTTGTATTAAAAGGCTTTCCTTTTCCCAGCTAAAAATTGCCTGATTTAGAATCACATTTATGTTTACCACATTTTGTGTTCATCATTTCCTTATGACGAGAATTTCAAAAGAAAATTCTTAGTTTAGAACTTTTGCACAGATGAAGTGAAAATACTTTCAGTGCCATGTCCCTTGCACGGCAGTTGAACCCCTCTGAAGCCTTGGCGTGTGTTCCTAGGTGACTTTGGGCGTGTGACTTGCCCAGATGGATGGGTGCTGTATGTAGATCACTGCTATAAGATCTTCAGGGACAGCAAAGGATGGGAAGCAGCTTTGACCTCTTGTCAGAAGGAAGAGAGTCACCTGGCCAGCATTCAAAGCCTTGAGGAGCACAGCTTTATGGTGTCTCAGCTTGGCTACAGTGAGTATTTCCAGGGTGTCTCTTGCTTTTGCCTGTATGGAAAGCCAGACAGCTGAACTGAGAGTTCCTGCAGAGTTCTGGATGTTGTCAAAACTCTGATTTTACTTATTGCCAAAATAATTGATCTAGGACTGAGGGGCTGGGCTTAGGGGCTTTCTCTGTTTTTTTTTCATTTTGTTGAAAGAAAACACTTCAAGTTCAACACCTCACGCTTCAAGTTACATAAAACCAATATTTTAAAATCTGACCAGTGCGACGGAACTAAAAAGTAACTATTCAGAATTCTATCGTACTATCATCAATCATTCTATCATCATGGTGTGTCAGCATTAGGCTGCTAATTTGCACCCACTGTTATGAGGAAGAAGAATATAATTTTTTCATCCAGTGCAAGGATTTCCTCACAGCCTAATTTTCCAAAACATACAGTCTTTATTTTCATATCTATATGAAAATATTAATTTATAAAATGACCATAAAACACACTAAATAATTTTATGCCTCATAAATTTGTGAAATTATATATCCAAAGCTTGATGTTGCTGTGGAAAGGGTGGAGTGCCATAAGAGGTGTTATCTCTGTTTCCATATTTCAGAGCCAACAGACAAGCTGTGGATTGGGCTGAACGACCGTAAGGTTCAGATGTACTTTGAATGGAGTGATGGAACTCCGGTGAAATACACAAAATGGCACCTGGGAGAGCCCTCCACCACAAACAACAGGCCAGAAGACTGTGTACTGATCAAGGGCCAGGTGACATCACTCAATACATATTCTACTTCCATATTGAAACTAACTTCTTGATAAAAGAATTACAACATGTTCTGTTATTTCAGCAAATGACTAAGGCCAGAAAAAGGGATGCAGGGAAAAAGAATGAGATTGAATGGGACTTTTAAAAAAAAAGAAAACGTTTCTGCCTTATTGGTAAAATTTTCTCTTTAAGTACATCTGAAAGTCATGAATTAAATTATTAGGACTATGAAACAGGTCTTTGAAGATAGTTTGAGTAGGTTCTCTCCTTTTCCTCTGGTGGTAATGATGGTATGTGGAGACCTCTGGTTCCTGCTGGCTCCTCTGTGTCTCCTCATTTGCCATCGCATAGCACAGCTGCCTCGGCAGGGCTCTGCACAGCAGGTCAGGGACCAGCTCCATGCATCCTCCTCCCTTCTTATTGCTGCCAGCTATACTGCTGTAGCCCAGTCTTCTATTTCACTGAATATGAGCAGATTTGGTTTCGTTACAATGTAGGAAAACTAGATAACAAAAAAAAAAAAAAATCCATTTAAAAATAAAGGGAGAAAGAAAATTAATAATATTCATTATAAGGAAAGACATTATTTATCTTCTTTAGATTAATTATCTTCTGTTTATATCAAACTTTTTCCTGACACAGAATGGCTATTGGGCAGACCATGTGTGTGAGAAGAAGGCTGGCTACATTTGTAAAAAAAAAGCTACATCACAAATAGCTGGAGAAAAAGAAATTACTGATGCAGGTTGCAAAAAAGTAAGTATGTGAGAATGGAATGCCAGTTTCTCTGATGTAATAAGTACCTTGTCTGAGAATCACTTAGAATTATTTAAATTATATGTAATATTTACATGGAAAGGTTTTTTTATTAATTATTAAGTTTCTCCTTCTCTCTCAGTTGCTCTAAACTTCAGAAAACCATTTACAGAATCTGCTTAAGAGGAATCTGTAATTTCACTGCAAAAAGTTTCTAATTCATAATATTCACTATCATTGTGCTTAATTAAATTTTAAATTGCATATTTCAAATAACACATGATATCGCAATTATTTAAAAATTGGATGGAAATCTTAAAAACATGTTACAGGGCTGGAGAAGATATGGCACCTATTGCTATTTTGTTGGACATGTTCCAGCAACATTTTCAGAAGCAAACACCACTTGTGAAGGAGAGGAAGGTTACTTGGCCACAGTTGAAAGTAGGTATGATAATGGCTTTTTCTTGGCTTTTAAATAGCTAAGGACTGTATCCTATGAAATATTCCTAGAAAAGCTAGCTCAACACCAAACAGCAGAGTGTTTAAGTTAGAGATGAGGTCTCTAGTTGAATAAAAAAAAGTCTTGCTTTTTCTTGTTGTTTATATGGAGTCAGAGTCCTATGGTAAGTTCTTCTCCCCCAGTCTTATGCAAGGAAAAGGAGAAAAGAATTCATCATCACATAGACAAGTAGGATTTGGATAACCAACTTTGTTTTCACTTGCGACTTTCTGATCCCTTTTACAGATATGAACAAGCCTATCTGACCAGCCTTGTTGGGCTGAGGCCTGAGAAATATTTCTGGCTTGGTCTCTCTGATGTGCAGGATCAGGGCACTTTCAGATGGGCCAACGGTGAAGCTGTCTCCTTCACGCACTGGGATGCAGGAATGCCTGGTAGGTGTTCTCTGAGATCATGTTCCCTATTTGGGTTTCTATGGGCAATGTCCTCTGAATTTTATGTTTTAAACTTTTGGTATATTTTACAAGCTCAGGCAGTTTTCAAATCCCATTTTTTAATTTCAAAGGGAAAAATCTGAACTGCAGTTTTATATTACGACATCTGTTCTATTTACCCATAAGATTAACCTTTTGGCCCATCTTCACAAGGACATAACAGGAATTAAAAACAGGTCCTGAGACTATTCCACACTTGTCCCTCTAGTGAAAAATTTAGCCTGGGAGGGTATAATTTCAAGCTGAAATATCAAGAAAATAGATTGTGGAGCAAATTGATGGCATGAAGTCAGGACTAATTATGGCTGCAAAAGTATCCAGGAGCTGTTAAGATTACGTGAATTGTTCTCATTAATGTGTAACATCCTGCTAAAGCTACCTTGACATCTAAGCTTTGCAAAAAGACAAATCTGGTGCCAACATCTAAAATGTTTCCACGGACATTTGGGGAAATATAGATGAATGAGTCATTAGTAAATTTGCTTAATCTGTAATAAAGAAGATATAGTGGGAAAGATACATAAAATCACTACTGGAAAGGGAGGTCATGTTCATAGATCTCCTGGTACTCCCCGCAGCAGGCAAAAGCATATGAATGAGAGAAATCTATTAAGTGTGGTCTATCTCAATCACCAAAAGCCTTTCAGCTAATCTGACCTAACACAGAAAAGCTCTTACATGAATAAAAATATTGATAAAAAGGCACTGAATGGAAGGTGGATTTTTTTTTTTAATGGGGGCTATTTTTCACTAGGGAAGTGTGTTCACCAACAGAGTCCCACAATGACCTGTGCCAAACCCCATGCTGTTCAATATATTGGTTCAATATACGATCTGGAAAAGGTGAAATAGGGGGGTGACAAGATTTGCTGATGATAGTAAATTATTTCTGATAGGAAAGATGAGAAAACTCAGGATGGTATCAGGAGAATAAGTGACTGAGCATGATCAGTGAAACAGCAGGTGAACTTTGGTGCAGGTAAAGGATGATCTTAGGAACAAACAAATGCCTTGAATTGACATAAAATGATGGATTTATAGCTGACCATTTAATTTCAGTTCTTGGTCCCATAGTAGACAGGTCCATTAAAACATTATGTCTGTGCCAACAGAAATTAAAAAAAAAGGCAAATAAAATGTTAAAAATACTTACGAAATTAAGAAAGAACACAAATAAGCCATTGAATAAGCCCATTTTGTTCATTTGACTGCATCTCGTAGAATGTAGGCAGCTCTGTTTCTCTCCAGGAGAACAATCTAAAATTACAGTAAACATCATGGGAAAAATTTCACCCTGAATCTGTCTAGGTTTGCACACCTGCCCTCTGCGTGCACCACTGGGGTTGTTTCCATCTGTGTGAAAGCCACTAGTGACCGAGGCAATGCTTATCTCATGTAAAACAGGCTTAACATAAATAGAAATGAGATTCTCACTTGAAAACACAAGATTTCACAAAAAAGAACCTTTTACCCTACTTTCTATCGAGAGAATTAATTATGCAGGACATCAAAAAAAAAAAAAAGCAGGATTCTACATGGATCATGACCTTCTCAAACTGAAAAAACTACTCTGCCTGTGTGAATAACACTTAAAATATAACTGCCGATCAAATGTTCTTGCATGGCAAAAAGTGAATGGCTGCTGCTCAAAGATTTTAACAAATAATTAAATCACACTTTATAAAAGATCCAAAGTGTTTGTTTTGGTTTTGTATTTATTCATAAAGGAAATAATCCAGGATGTGTAGCCATGAGAACTGGGACTTCAGCTGGATTATGGGATGTTCTTGACTGTGAGACAAAGCAAAAATATGTTTGCAAGCAGTGGGCAAAGGGTGCAACAACTCCATCTATTCCAACTACTGCTCCGGTCCCCACATGCCCTGAAGGCTGGGTATCAAACAACCATAGAAGTTCCTGTTTTAAAGTAAGTGCCTAAATAGCTAAAAGAAGCAGCTTGCTTTGGGGTAAAAAAAAAAAATGAAACAACAAAACATACAAAAAAAAGAAACAGGAACTGACATCTTCATTTTGCAATATCTGAGATTGGAATATAAGCAAAAAACAAACCCCACAGAATTCTTCTCAGGAAATCATCCACGAGAGGGGAGAAACTAAGGAGGAAAGATGAGGTTGAAGGGAGGGAAGGGAAGGGAGGGGAGAAGGGCACAGGAAAGAAAATGATGAAGTTTGTACTTCGGGGGTTGAATGAACTGGAGCAGGAAATGGAAGAAGAGGAACATAAATATCAAGGCCCCAGAAAGACATAAAGAAAATAGGAAAAAGAGAAAGAGGAAACAACTTCATATTAAAATTATTAAAAGGAAAATGTCAACATTCTGTATTAAACAGCAGAAGCAGCAAAGATTGTTTGTTGGCACTGCTCCTTACGTCTGTTGGGCAAAGATGTGGTATTTGTCTGAGATGTGTGAGAGTTCAGGGAACTAACAGAGAAACAGTGGAGTGTATCCTCCAGAAGCAAAACTTCTAAGGCTGGACCTTGCTAAAATAAGCACATTACCCCACAAAATAAAGGATGAAAAGTCACATGAAAGGTTAATTAAACCAGTGTTTATGAAGGACATTTATTTGAGAATTTCTGGTGCAAAGCCACAGATAACTTGTACTTGAAGTACAGTCAGCTGTATCTGAGCAGGCATAAAAAAGGAGTTTGAAGAAGAAATGAGTGTAATGTGCAAACAGTGATTTGGGATCATGCAAAGTTGAAATGTGGTAAGTGTGAGATGTTAATATGTCTTATCACTTTATTGAATTAATAAGTCCTTCTCTTTATGTTATTTTTTTTCATTTCCTTTAAACTCATCTGGAATGCTATTTATTTTGGCTCCTTTATCCCCAAATCATAGTTATAACTTTGATCAAATTTGTGCTTATTCTCTCTTAAGCTAGTTAGACACCATACCACAAATGTAAAGTGAGAGTTGTCAACTACCATGAGCTCATTCTTTTGCCTGTGTCTTCAGACTCCTCCCAGGCCATCTTGCCTCTCCACCACTGATACTTTTCTTTCTCTTCATGTGGAAGGTGGCTTGGGCCCTCCTCCAGATAAAACAAAGGGAGTTGGGGAGTTGTATTCCCTTCCCTTCTAGCAATTTTTTTTTTGGTCACCATTATGCTAACTGGACTGGAACTCTAGCGTAAAAGTTCTATGAACAGAGTGGAAAATGCTATTTCTCTTATGGACTTGGCTTGTACGGAACCTCATTTATGGGAAAGCAAAACTGTAATTCTTTTATTGTTGTAACATATATATAATATATTTTAAAGTAATTTCTCCATAGTGTTTTTGCAGATCAAATATTAGAAAGAAATCATGGTTTGAAGCTCGAGATTTTTGCAGACAAATAGGAGGGGATCTGGTCACCATTAGCACTGAAGAGGAGATACCGTTATTAATTGAAGCAATGCGGTTGGTATTTGCTGCGTGTTTATCCTACCAGATTTAAAAGAATTTTCTTATGAACTGTTATGAATGATCTTAGATGACTTCTGAAACATATGGATTCCTCAAAATCCAAAAGACCAGTGATACTTTGAAATTTATCTACCCTGTACTGTTTTAAAACTCTTCATGGAAAAAGAAAAGTGGTTTATGTTGAGAAAAATTTTAAAAAAACCTCCACCAGTATCATGATTACTAGATAAAACTTAGAAACACATGAAATTAGTGTTTTTTCCACAAGGGTAGAAAACATGATCAACGTATTTACTGTTGAAGTAGATATGTATCTACCTTGCAGTAGTCAGTTCTGAAACCACCTTTTGAATCTGTGAAGGCTTCCCTAAGTAAATAGTACTTTAAGGAAATAACATGATCAATACTACTACTAAGTCTGATAACTAAGGTATTAATGCTGGACCACAGAAATATTACACATTTCTATGTAGAACATATGTATGTACTTCACCAAAGGTAATAGGCAAATTTGCAACTTCACTGCATTTACAATGTGCTCTAGAAAGTTTTACTATGTATTTCTGGATGTTTTTTGCATTGATGTTTACACACTGCTCTGTCCTGTAATTTCTGTTAGTGCCTCTCGCTGTATGTTTGAAACAGTTTGGCTTGGTATATTTTCCTTGAATCCAGATGAAGGATTTGCCTGGAGTGATGGCTCTCCAGTAAGTATTTTAATTTTTCATTTTATTTGTTTGCTTAAGATACTTTGGGATTTGTACATATACTTTTTGTCTTTTTACTGTTATCCTCACCAAAGAAAACCCCAATCCTGCAAACATTCACATGGCTGCTAACCTGTATTGTCGTGACTAATATCATAGTTTGACTAATATCATTTGAATACATGGAAATTATCTGTATCTCATCAGAATCTGTAGCTTTCTGTGTAACACTCCAACTTACTTTCTCTTCCAAGAAAATCATATTTACACCTAAGGTCAAAATATAAAAATTCACTATACAGGATCAGGTATCCTGTTTCTGGCAGTAACCATAAATGTCTTAAGAGCTAATGAAACAGCAAGCATGTTTCCCAGTATATTTCTGCATCCCTCAGTAAGTGACAGCTCAGGGTCTTTTAGAACTGGAGCTCATATTTGTAATTTTAATTTATTTCTGTGAATTTATCCAGTCATCTCTTGAGCCCATGCAAATATCTACAGCTGTGGAAAACATTCCTACAGGATTTGACTCTTTATAATCCTCCATTTACTACTACTCCCCATTCTTTTTTTTTTTTTTTCAATATGAGAAAGGACCTTTCCTCTTATCCTGTTCACATTAGTTTCCATAAAATTTCAGAAGCTGATGTTATCAAGAACTTCTTGAAAATAGTAAGTAGGTTGTATCAAATGGATCTCCCCATTTGGATGTCAGTTTCCTTAGAGGAAGCTCCTCTAGATTTGTAAGACAAGACTTCCCTCCCAAAATTCACACTCCCATCCTCATTAACTACAGGGAAGGGAAGGAGTGAATGCTGAATTGAGGCACTATATGGTCACTGCCACCAGACAGCTGTTGGACAATGTAATTTTGAACCAGGTCAGATGTGGTGCGAAAAGTACTTTGTCTGCACGTGGTTGGCATGAGCAATGGGTGGGCAAAGTTCATAGCTAGGTGAAGTTCATTAGAAATAGTCTGTTTGCCTGTTTCTCTTCTGTCTGTGTCTATGGCTCAAGGCACAAACAAGAGGAAAGCTCTCCACGGCAAGACAGCCACGTCTGAACCCTGACACCACCGTCCTGCTGCAAAATCCTTACACCTACTGCTTTCCCTGCATTTCCAACTCTTGTTAGCTAAAACCAGAAACTTTGAGACAAAAGCAATTAGTTTCTGTTTTCCGTTGGAAAGTACAACTACTGAAAAAGATGAAAAAAGTAACAAAGTTGATTTCTTCTATAGGTTAGGTACACAAACTGGGATGATAGCTCAAGGAATTCAGGAGGACGCAAGTTTTGTGGCTCACTCAATGGTGGGAGATTTTCTAAACAATGGTCGTTTTTGGTCTGTCAAGTTCAGCGTGACTGGGTTTGTCAAATAAAACAAGGTAGATTTCTTCTTTATTGGCAAGAGGCTTAAAAAACTTTAATAAGTAGTTGCTTTCTAAGTTAAGTTACTGGAGAAAGACACAAAATTTTGAAGAACTACTTTTCCAAATGAAAGTCAAGAGCATTGAGTAACATATTATAGGCTTCAATTTTTTCAATTATGGATGATAAGAATAAATAGAATTTTTTAGACATAAATCAGAGTATATAAATAATCCATATGTTTGCAAGACTACAAAATTTTTAAATATTACGAATCTTTTGCTTTTATTTTTGTAATGTTGGAGGTGAGGAATTGTAAGGATTTGTATTGTATTCCTTACAATACTGGTTTTCATACTAACACTAGTAAAGCTAACAATCAAGTATATCTTTGTTAGATTTGTTGGTACTTCAACTTGTCCTGTAGCATTATTCAACTGCTTTGGGAAAAGCAGTGGCTCAGAGCAGTACCATTTTTTTTTTCCATCACAACCAGAAATAACTCACAGTCAGTATATATATATATGTATATATGTGTGTGCGTATATATATATATGTATATATATACACACACATAGAGTCTTATTTCCTTTTGCTTATGACTATTACTCAGAGAGTTTTTTGATAGAGCTAAAGCAAATCTAGTGGAAATTTTCTCACTCTTGATGAAATACCCCCCAGGTGAATTATGCAATGCCTACTAATAGATCAGTAAAGGAGTCATATACCAAAGTTTAAAGTGTTTCAGATAAATCTACTGTGACTAACAGGTTGGAAGAGCAATTTTCCCTTGCCTTGCTCTGTGCAGGAATGTGATTCAGCCAAAGCTATGGCTTTGCTGATGCGAAGCACAGTTTATGATACAAAGTTAAAGTTGATAACCTGGCATATTGAGCAATGCGAAGCTGGAATGTGTGGCTAAGCCTGCTTTCAGAGGCAAAGGGGTGGAGAATGCTGCTCTGTTCCTCACTCTTCTCACAGTCAGTCACAAGCTACATCATAAAACAAGCTACAGAGATGCATCATGTCTTCTATTTTCCTCCTTTGCAGGAGTGTCATTACAGTTGGAACCAATTGACACGTATGGTAGGTATTTGTATACATTTATTCTTATTAATAATTTTTTTTCCTAAAATTGTTATTTTAAAAAAAGCTTCTGCGTTCTACACATACAGAATTTAAGGCTACTTTATTTATCTTCCAGAATATAAAACCACTGCAGATGGATGGATCATATATGAAGACAAGCTCTACTATATCAACAAAGAACAGGTCTCCATGGAAAAAGCCCAAGAGTTTTGTAGGAAGCATTCTGCAGACCTCGCTGTTGTTAATAGTAACAGTGAGAGAAGGTTCCTACAGAGAGCTCTAAAAGAAAATGTAAGAATCATTATAAACAGCCAGCCTAAAGAAGAAATTCTTTTGACAATCTTCTTGTAAAACTTCAGCTGTCTCAGAAGCAGAGCCATCAGTATCTTCACTAATGAAATCTCCCCAAATGCACCCTTTGATCCCATGGGATTTGGTCTCTCCTGCTCTCTGCCCACTGTGTTGAGGTGGTGAGAGGCTGACAGGACGAGCGATGCAGGAAGGTACAAGCTCTCTTGGGAAGTAGCTGGTCTTTGAGAGACAATTTAATAAAAAAGAACACCAGTTTCTGACCCAAGATCTGCTTCTTTCCTACTCCATGCTGAGGGCCTTCAATGCTGCAGGACTCAGCTCTGACGTCCCAGATAAAAACCTGACTTCTGTGCTGGGGCAGAGAAACACATTGCTGTGCTTAACTGCAAGCATGTGCTGTACTGCTGGGGACTTCACTGGCTGCTCTGTGAGCCTCATCAATGGTGTATCAATTTCTGCTTGTTTTGCTTCAAAGATTTCTTCTTTCAGTTAAAGTTGTGTCTTTTTTCTTCAGGAGGACTATTGGAGTGAGCGAACAGGATATTTCATTGGTCTAAGAGTGAGCCTTGACAAAATGTTTAGGTAAGTTGAAATGATCAGTGCAGCTCTTAACACGTAGAAACAAAACACAATGTTTTATGTAGATGGAGGTACTGATTATGTTCTTTTCAAGGTCTGAAGGCAGTTCCACATATGGTATACAAAGCAGAATGGAATAGTTCTGGAATATTCTAAAGTCCAATAGTTTTACCCCAAAATAAATATGAAAAGAACCTTTTTTCCTTGAGTAAGGACTTAGCCAAAGAAAGGCTTGGCTTGGCTTCTACTCTCCATACACATTTTCTCAAGTTGTGTAGAGAAAGGATGTTGTTAAAGCTGACAGAATGTCCATACGCTTACAGAAAAATGGGGAAAAACCCCCCTGTAGAGGTACTTTTCTTCAGGGCAAACTCCACAGAACAGTATTTTCATTCTTGTTTTCATCAATGAAAACATTCAGAAATGCTCAATGTGAGATACATAATATTAACTAAGAATACAATGAAATAACATAAAATAAAATTTTAATATTCTTCTCTGTATTATGTATTATGACTAACTGATTTTGGTTTTTCATATTAAATGATGTCAGACCAATCCTGCCAATTAACAGAAAATATGCTTGGTGTGTTCTTTTTCTGTTTTGCAACCAGAAATATTTTACAAAAATTTATTCAATTTAGAATCATCAGGTAAAGAAAGGAAAATCTGTAAGTCCTTCCCATTTTAGCCAGTTTCCGTTATTTCTCATGGACATTCTTAATTTTGAGGGAGTCTTTAAGAATAGCATCTCACAACTGAAGTGTATTAATAACTGTTTGTATATCTTTTCCTTAAGCTGGATAGATGGAACACCAGTAACCTATGTGGCCTGGGCTCCTAATGAACCCAACTTTTTAAATAATGAGGAAAATTGTGTGGTAATGTTGTCAGAGCATGGTAAGTAAGAAGGCAAAACTCTTAGAATATATTTTTCTCTGCTCGAATTATAGCTGATGCTGTCAAACTACTGCTACCAATTGTCACACAATCTTTGGTAGTTGTTTTCTGCAATTTCTTTCCAGTGGCAATGCAGTGACTCTGCAGTAACTATTTCCAGTCATGGGACCACCAACCATGGAAGAGTCTATGTCCTTAGAATGGGGAGATTTCAGTACCATGTGTAAAGGAGATGTTTCTTTCTGGGTTTGTAATATTGATATTGCACCTTTTTACTGGGCTTTTCACTACTTCTTTTAGCAAAAAGTTGAATGGTTTGTCTTCTCTCCCATGAACTTAAGAAAACATTTATAGCAGCCACAGGAAACAGGAGTTGAAGGTACAAGTCAAGGAGGAAAGAAACAAGTACATTTAATGTTCTAAAACTGTCTTATATGTTTACAAATACACTGAAAAGCAAATTTGTTTCAAATCTGACTGCTCTATTTCCTCCTGACTCTAATTCTGTAACTTAACTGAGGTTAATGGGAATTTAGTATATACATCTTGATCTCTCAATTTATGTTCTGCAAAGAATTCATTCAGTATATTTGAACATCGTATTGTGCCATTAGATTGATTGGGTATTTCCTATCTCATCCATTTCTGATCCATTTTCTTTTCAAATTTGCTTACTGGCATATTTCCCCTGCTGCCTGCCATGTGATGATGCCAGAGGTCAAATAAACCACAAACAGGTATTGACACTGTGGAGAAAGCCCTGAACAAAGAGAAGAACAGTCAGAGAGTTCAAATTAACTACAAGGGGCTACAGTGGTGTTACTATTCAAGCTTAAGCTGTGTCATTTGAAGATGGCATGGTTACTTTGCCTTCAGATCAAGCTGCAGTCTCAAATACAAAATAGTGGAAACTGTGTTCATCTTAAAAAAAAAAGAAAAAAGAAAAAAAAGTCATAAATTATTACAAATTTATGCCTTGGCTTGTTTATTCAATTTTCTTTTTAATTTTCAGGCTTGTGGAATGACATAAACTGTGGTTCTGCCAATAAATTTGTATGTGAAAAACATAACAGTTCTATTAACACAACATTTGCTTCTGCATTGCCTCCCGGAGAATGTCCAGAAAGTTGGATTTTCTTTAACAACAAGGTACGTCAACAAGTATCTTCAGTAAATCGTGTAAAGCAATAGAACTGAAAAGAAAATCCTGAAAACCCCACATTTTTTATGAATATAAAGTAAATCTGGAGAGTAATTACTTAGTCAGAACATGAAGGCTGGATGACTGGGCTTTTTTTGAACTGACTAGACATTTGACTTTGCAGAGAAAGTACGGTAAAAGTAGATTTATGCTGAATACATTTCAGAGAGCACAGTTTGTGCAGGCTTAAAATACACCATTTCTGTTTAAGAAAGCTCTCCTTCTCTTTTTTATGTGCATAATTGTATTTAGAAATGCAAATTTGTAATGGTCGTTCTTGTAAAAAAGGTCGAAACAGTTCAGGGACAATTTATTTGAGCAATCCCTTTTGCTTGTACAGGGTACACAAAGCTTTGAGTTCAGAAAAATGATGCTAAACTACAATTGTTTTGAGTATAGCTTTCCATTAAGACATGGTCTGGAAGTCCTTGTTGCTGTAACAGAAGAATTTTTACCAATTTGACTTGAAGTCTTTCTACCAGAGGTTATTTTGTCTACTTTATGTCCACTGCACTGCAATTGCACCTTCAGAATGTGCCAAAGGATATCTCATACCCTTTGGCAGGATGAAGAGTTGTAACCACAGTCATAAGAAGTAGGACAAAACACAGTGGAGATCATTCCCTGCAGCTGCATCACCTGAAGCCACATTTTCCTGGTTTCAAATGATGCCTCTATTATTGCAGGAAGAATGCAGATGAAAATGTGAAAAGTGATTATGTACCTGGCCTCACTACAATCAGTTCATTTGATACCAGACTCCGGGATTACATCTTGTGCAATGAGGGCGCCTAAGTGCCTGCCTGGGTAGACATATAGACTTTCTACTCCCGAGCTTTGTCACTTATTCTGGCCCTGATTTAGTTTCCTGCAGAAAAGTATATCTTAGGGCTAATTGGTATTAGTCACATTCAATAGCTCCAACCTTTGCTAGTTTGAAAAAAGTGCTTGATTTGTTTCCAGTGTTTCAAAATATTTGCTTCCAATACAACAAGAAATCTCACATGGCATGCTGCACGAGATGTTTGTTTCAAATTGGGAGGAAACCTGGCTACTATACCAAATGAACAAGTGCAAGGTATGTATATGGGTTCTATTGAAAGAAAAAAAAATTCTCACTAAAGAAACTGCTATACTCTTCAATATAGAATATGGGATTAACTGATGAAAATCGTGTGTTAAGTGGGTTAGTCCATGGTTTATTTTAACTCCGAAGTGCGAAACAATAGTTAAAATTGTTACATATAAGAAATAAAGCTTGTTTCTAGTTCTTTCAGTTGCTTTGTTTTCATGAAACTTCCAGCCTGTTTTGAATGTGGTTGCACAGATCTCTCATACTGACAGAAAACGGTATTTTCTGTCTCTCTCACTGGCAATAGAATTTGCTGAAACACTGTGTGAGCATACACAGTGGGGAAGGGATGCTTATCTAAACATTTAATTAAAGGCAGATGGGCTCTGCAGCGAAAAATGTTATCCTATTATTATGGCCCCCATTCTGGGCTTTTGCACATTTTCCCTGTTTTGGGCAAGTCATGATGAGCTTTCCTTAATGAGAAATCTTTGCTTCCCCCCAGCTTTCCTTTTCTATCATTTGAAGTATGCCACAACTAATGTTTGGATTGGGATGAATGATATCAACAAAGAGTCCACATTTTTTTGGACTGATGGGAGCACTGTTTCCTACACCAACTGGGGTAGTGGTGCACCAGAAAAGCAACAAACCTACTATGATTTTTATTATATCACAACACTGATGGATGATCCTCTGGAGGTACAAGAAATTTAAGTAACCTTTATATCTTAGGCAGCTAAGAAAAGTTACAGCAGCAATAGGATGCTGAAACAAGTCCTTTTGTAAGCAGGATGGGGTTTAGCAAACCATGTGATAATGATTCCAAATACACCCAAATGTTTGGCAAAGGTTCTGTAGAAGAGGGATTTTGTGCCTTCCATCTGAACTATTGCAAAAGACCAGTTCTCTAAAAGAAGCTTGGAGAAGCTTATATTACATAATTTCCTCTCCAAACTGCAGTAATGCAATGACTAAAGTTGCAACAACAAACACAGAGAAGGTCTGATAAACCAAAATGAAGATTGTTGATGCAAAAATAATTTGTCTGTGTATATGTCCCACTCCTGGCTAATGTCCTCCCACACTGCTTTACTAATTTATGATGGTACAAATTGGTATCTTCAATGAAATTACTATTTCTCTGCTGAAATTCAATCTCTTTTCCAAAGGTGGTGGTTTCTGAGGAAATGATTGGCAGGTAGTCACCCAAGATTTTTAACATCTACCATCAGTCAACTTGCTGATGACTGAAACTTATTTAAATCAGCGTAAAGGAGAAACTTGGATGAAATGCTGAAAGACTGCTATAGGCAGTCTTGTAATCAGGGGAGTCATGAAGGAAATATTGGAGCAATTAAACATAAGGAAGTAAAGAGAAAATTTTTTGCTGCTAAAGGCATCTGATAATGATAACTTGATAATGATTATAAGAAAAACAGCAAAGAGTGTCTGCTTTCTGCAAAAGTGTACTTCAGTTAGACTAGTACTTTTAAAAGTTCTTATATTGTGTTTCTCGTTGATGAAAATGTTTCGAAACAGATCTACATAACTGTAAATCAGAACTGAGAAGATTTGTTATAGGTACCTTAGTCATTTCTATGGTCATTAAAGGGTTCTTAATAAAACCAGTAAAATTGGTTTTAATTTGCTTCTTTCAGACTTTATGTGGCACCAGTGGAAGCCTGCTTCAAATTTAAGGGGTCGCTAATAAATACCAGGTCAAGCTGCTTGGCAGAAACCTAGGAAATTTGAAGTAATTCCCCAGGTGTTCAATGAGCTCCACTCCTCTCTGCCATCAGGCCTGCAGCAGCAGCACAGGAGCTTCATCGCCTCACCTCTCATTGCCTCTTCCCCTCTCCTTCAGACAGACTGTGTCTTCATCGGGAAGTCAGACGGGAAGTGGAGGGATGATAGCTGTGACAACGAAAGAGGCTACGTGTGCCAGAGGAATCCGCGTGAGTTCTGTTCAGCCCAGTCTCCTAAAGAGAAGGATTATCTTGGTTAGAGAAGCTGAATGTGTAAACTGCTGCGATTTCTTCCAGCTTTGAGTCTCATTCTGAGTCTCTCAGGCTTTCAGAGCTCTGTCAGTGTTAAGCCAGTGCTGTTTAAAGTACAATTTGTTTTACAGAAATTGCTGAAGAGGAACCACTATCTTAATTAGGGCTTTGTACCTAATAATGAATAATACTAGAGAATAATAAATGAAAATGGATTTCTCCTCCTGAAGTATGAAGGGTTTAGGCATCCTGTTTACGTGCAGTGTAAATCATGTTCTTGCAGTGATCTTCCCATTCTCCTGGATGTCTCTGAGCAGAGCACTTAATCCTCTCTCAGTTTTTTTTACTGAATGCGATATGATGTCAATCAAAATGTACAGCTTCTTGTATGTGTCTTTATTGTAGAAGCATATTCTTTTTTTTACACCAAAATGAGCAATGACAGTTGACTCTTCTCCAGCAGAATTTTAATTAAACAAATCCCAGCTGCCCAACCATATAATGGGAGCAGAGAAGGCAAAGCACAGATAGCAAAACAGTTTTGCCTCAACTTTATTAAACTAAAAATTACTCCCTGACCCCTCACTTCAGTCAGCTCCTGTGGCCTGTTCACTCTCAGCACAGCTAACTTGCTTGTAATAAGACCCTCTCCCTGCACAGCAAATACATAGTTTTACGGAGGCATTTTAAATTTGCTTGATCCCAGTTCCAGCTTTTCTGAATAAATTTACAGTCTCAAGGGTGGAAATATACACTGCCTGACTGAAACATGCAGGCAACATTCTGGCAGCCCTTACAGACAGGCCAACAACTTGGAGTAAACAGTGAGTGGTGATCAATTAACATCAGGTATCAAAGTCTCTGGCTGAGACTGCAGAGTACAACAGTTAATGCCTTAAATGCCTTGTCCTAAGTCCTCCCCACCAGCGATCTGAAATAGGCGTGCACTTAGATATCCAGATTTAGTCAAATACCTTAGAGTACAAATCTGAAATATCCAAATCAGGTGTCCTAGTCTGGACAAGTCAGGTCTATAGCAAGTATACTCTACTTCAGGGCATTCAGGATTTCTCTCAGTTTATTACATCAACAAATTTGCTCCATGTTTTGAAAGCTAGTTTTGGTGCTTTTTTTGGTGGGTTTTTTTGTTTGGTGGGTTTTTTGGGGGGGGTTTTGGCATTTTTAAAATTGTTGTTTTGGTTTGTTTTCTGGTTGTTGTCTTGTTTTGTTCATGAACTTAAAAAAAGACTTTGACTTATTGACTGGACCTTTTGACCTATTTTTTTATAGCTTCCATGTTAGAGAAGACCAATATGTTGTAAATTCATGCATTCAGTTTTTCCTCCGTAGTTCCCTGGCCTGAGGTACCAACAACAAACCCAGCCTCTGGCTTTATGCGTTATGGTGAGAGCAGCTATTCAATCATTTCATCTGAAATGCAATGGGAAGAAGCCAGAAAAAATTGTCAAGATAAATCTGCAGAACTTGCCAGCATTTCAGATGCCTACACCCATTCATTCTTGTGGATCCAGATGCTGAAATATGGAAAACCTGTATGGATTGGTGTTAATGGCAATCTGGTAAGAGCTGGATAGACGGGAGGTGCAGGTGCTCAGGGAACTCTCCTGCTCTGATAGTCCTCTGTATGACCAGCTTATATCAGTGCTGGAACAACTGTATTCCACACAGCTTCGCTGTGTAAATGTGCAAAAATCAGATTCTCCTGTTGGGATTAGTCAAGGATTTTCATCCTCCAAACGGAGTGAAGAATCACAGAAGAGGTTACCCAAGAAGCAAAAGACAAAAGTAGAAAGTTCTAGAAACAGTAAAAGAAGCCAAGGCACACACTGAGAGTCACAAGCCAGAAAATGCAGCTGTCATGTTGGCTGTCCTGAAAGTCAAACACCCTGCTAACAGGGAGATACTTAGAGTTATTATTGCATTAATAAAAGTTACTGTGAGTATTAGGGAGATATTTTAAGATTTAAGCTGACTGTTTAATGTCAAGTAATCTTTATGCACAAATAGCTCCCAATTTTAATTTAAATAAACCAGAGCAGAGGGGACAAATTCTCTGTAATTGCTTCTCTTGATATAGGATTTACTAAATGACCTTAGGTGGCCTCATTTGACTTTCTTGACATGTTGTAGAAGTTTGTTACTTCAGAAAAACCCTCCCAAATGCAATGCAGTGTTGAACACTGTTCATATAGTTCTTGTGTAACTCAGATTTCCCAGTGATATTGCCTAGGACAGTGAATGAGGTATAAAAAAACAGGGCTTTAAAAAAAAATCAAATAGACATATCATTATATTTACACTATATTTATGTGACAGAACTTTTTATGTAAAAAAAAAATCTCTTAGCAGAGTGTCTTTGTTTTCAGACTGGTGGCTATTACAAATGGACCAATAACTGGAAAACCAGGTACACAAAATGGGCAGCAGGGGAACCAAAGCAGAACAATGCTTGTGTTTACCTGGATCTTGATGGTACTTGGAAAACAGCATCTTGCAATGAAAGCTACTTCTCAGTTTGCATGATATCAGATGGTAAGCAAGGGCGTGTAACAATTTTAAAGACACATTCCTAATTCCATGAGTCTGCCTAATCCTAAAGACTTTGCTCTAGCTTGGGCCACTCCTCTAGAGGACTGCACTTCAGGGTAGCAGACCTCCCTGCAGAGTACGGATGCTTACTATTGGGTGATGTACGAACTTGGGCAGAGGAATATTGTGCAAATGAATATGCTGCACTGCTTTCATGGTAAAACTGTTTCTATGAGATGGAGATCAACCTTCAAAGTACATCTTGCACTTTCCAAGGCATGACCATAAATCACAGGAGTCTGTGTGTAATTTAAGTGAATGCTGGGATTGAGCACTGACTGTATGCACTGCAGCTGGGGAAGCTCACACGCACGTGTCACTGAGCCAAAAGACTGGCTAGAGCTTCACTTCCATTCTCTTTTGCTAGAGCTAAAACTGTTCTGATGTAGGTGTAAGAGCCTTGGGAATGTGAATGATACTTTAACTCTCTGAAGATATATGTGGAGGCATGTTTGCATCTAGATTTTGTAGAATCATGCTGTTTTCCCTCCTTTAAGTTTCAAGGCTGCATGATATCGTCTGTTGCTGATGTCAGATTCACAGTAGGTTTTGCTGCTCAAAACTGGCTTCCGAATTAAACTTTCCAGCCATACATTTGGTCTGCTTATGCAGTGCAAGAACCACAGATCCATCAAAGTGAATTTTACTTGCACCCATGATCTGAAACAGAGTCTAATTTGGCAGAAGCATGTTCTGCTGATGTTTTTTTTTTTTCCTATAAAGGGACAACATGAAGAGACCAGGCAGCCAGACAACATGGGACTGTGGCATTACTGATTCATTATCCTACAACAGCTTTCTGTGTTGTGATTATGCACATTTGAGATTTGTAGCATCCCTCAGGGTTTGCTTTCCTCACAGCGCTGCCAAGGCAGTTAGAAGTTGCAGGATGCAACTTGATCCTTTGTCCAAAGAAATGTGATTTGAGAAAAAGATGTTTCACACTTTTGACTGCTTGGCTCTCCCTGTTGTCTGGCTTGGGGGAATGTGGGAATAGTCAGGAGTAGATGTCCAGATTGCTAAATCTGGGTGAGAGAAATCCCACACTATTTACACACATACTACAGAATCAGAGATGACTCAATGCAATAACAATTTCATACCATATGGCTTCTTTAGACATAGCTCCAACTGACCCTGCTCAGCTGCCTGGAGACTGTCCTGAAGCAGACGAACTCCAAGCTTGGATCCCTTACCACGATCACTGCTACTACCTCGAAGCATCAGCTGGGAGAAGCTGGGCACTAGCCTCCCTTGAGTGCTCTCGCTTAGGTGAGAGCCTTCATTATCAACCAACAAGATTTGTACCGATGTTTATACAAAACTCACACAAAAATGTAAAAATATTGATTAAGAAAAAAGATTTTTTTTTAATCTACTAAGCTGTTCTAAGGCTGCCGCAATGAAAGTAAGCTGACATGAGTGATTTTGTGCAGCCTTTTGTCCTCTCAGGTCTGCAGCTTCCCTGCATATGGATTTCCCCATCTGCTCCTGGGTTCTGGGATACCATCCTGGGGGCAGCAGTGGGGGGGGCACGGCCTCTAAGCACCTCCAGGTCATTGTCTTCTGCAAGAAGCAATGGAGAGATCAACAGAGCAGCATTAACACCGCCAGAACCTATTGTTTGTACAGACTAGAAAGAGTAGGTCATTACAGTGATTGCTCACATAGGTTATTTGTTTATTTTTGCCTTTCAGGTGCTACCTTGGTTTCAGTAGAAAACATGGATGAATCTCACTTTCTGACCCATAAAATTCAACCACTTGGAAATAAAGTAGGAGCCTTTTGGATAGGACTTTACCAAAATGTGGAAGGTATGTCTTAATTTTAATTTTTAGTGGAAAATTGCTTTGCTAATATGAAAAAATTGAGGATTACTGTACTTTTCAAAAAAAACATGGGTTTCTGCTGAAAAGTGGCTTCATATATATTTTTAAAGTAAATTGCTGAGCTAAGGAGTTAAAATATTAATGAAATAAATACATTTTAATTTTGTTTTACTCTTCTTGTTGCCCTGTAGGCCAGTGGTTGTGGCTAGATAATGCTGTACTGGACTTTGTTAACTGGGACGAGAAAGAGTTCAGTGTGGAGCACCGGTGTGTTGAAATAACTGCACCATCTGGTTATTGGGACAAAAGCGATTGCTCTTCTGAAAAAGGATTTATCTGCAAAAAACGCAAAGGTAGGTCCTCAGTGTGTCAGCCCTTAGTGACAGGGCAGATCTGTTCACTAGTAACTCTTACAGCCCTTCAGCACAGGTCTGGAAGTAATTTCTGGCAGTTTTGCTTGGCATATCCCACTTCTCTAACCATTTGTAGTTGCCTGGTTTTGCAGACTGTGAGCTCTTCACATCACTGTCTGCAGTCACATGGGAATAGGGTAACATCCTGAACAGCCTAGGCTGAGAATGAAACTTTCAGAAACTTTTGAGTACCCAACACAGGAATTGTGTTGTCAAACACTTGTGCAGGGGTATGACTATTCTAAGAACTAAGTATTGCAGCAGTTGCTATGCCCTTGCAAGGAGGAATTAATGTGAATAATCAATCTTCCTGTTCCAGCTTGTTATTCTCAAAAATTATTACTTCTTAACATCCCAAACTGGCTTCATATTGGCGCTGATTCAACAGCCTATAAGTCAATAATGCCGCAGGTATACTAAAAGGTCACCTGTTTGTGTTGCAATAATAATATGAGGAACACTTTCCTTCTAAATGAAAACTTCAATTCATTACAGAAACTGTCTTATCAGCATTTCTGGAAAATTTCACACAATACTGTATATACAAGATTAATGCTTCAGAGGTAAAAAACTTCATGAAGTATTCCCAAGTGGAGATATAAAGGAAATTGTATGAAAGCACTATAATTCCATTCTCTTAACTTAGGTGTTAAAAATCAATCTATCTTACCCAAAAAAATGGTAGGTAGACATCTTTAAACCTTTGCACTTTCTTTTGTAGTAGCTGTGAGATCAGGTTTAATTTTCCACCTTTTGCTTTGCCCATTGTACCCAATAAATCTTGGGGAACCTCTCTGTCAAATAAAGTAAAGGCTGGGTGTAAAGCCAGTTCTAAGATTCCTTTATTCAGATGAAAAGTTGAAAGAACTTGATCTCCATACTAAAGACATCTCAAGACACGGTAGGTGGTGAAAAATAACTGAATATTTGGGGTTAGCATTTACTCATTTTCCAAGTAGTCCTTAATTAGATAAACTGAAGTGTAACCTAGAAACAGTCATCTCCCCATGCACTGTTAATTTCTGCGTTTAAATCAGCACATGCCCACGACAGTAAATCAGTTAATCCCTATTAAAGAGTTGCTAAAAACATCCAAATTACATTCCATCCTACACTGTACTAAAATAATAGGGAATCTCTAAAGTCCATCTGTTGAATGCTATGATGCTCCCATACGTAACTATTTCCTTCCTCGATAGGGAGGGGTTACTGTTGATTGGTACCTATTCATTTTGCATTCTGTTTGCTTTCACTTTACATTTTGCCTCTATAAATTCTCCTCTGGGTATCAAGGGTGTTTCCAAACTGTAGTGTAAAAGAGCCAAGAGGAGAAATATTTTCATGATAATTTAGAAATCTTTAATTCTACATGTATAATTCTTAATTTCTGAGTGCCAAGCTATTTTTTTATACTTTAAAAAAATTATAAGGGCCTTTTATTTTTCTCTGTCTTACACAGAGGCAAATAAGAAGATTACTCCTATGATTCAGTAGACGTTTTCTAGGGAAGGCATTTAAGAATCAAGAGTTTTGTAAGCACTAGACATGTAGATCTTCCTAAAATATGCCATGTAAGATTAATCTCCAGAGTGGTGCATCATGTTCTTAGTACATTAAAATAAATATTTCAGGAAAAATGTGAAAAGGTATTTTGAATGAACTTAGAAAAGAGTCAGTATTTTAATGCTGGTAATAAAAAAACAATATAAAGCTTCAGAAGAATGGATAAGAATGTTAAGTAGGAAGGTAAAAGCTTAGCAATGTATTTTTAGCCTCATTTTGTTGCCTTTTATAGCAGATATATGTTATTATATAATAATAATATTATATAATTATTATATATATTATATATACAATATATTTTATATATATATATATATATGTATATTATTATGTAGGACCAATGCATTGATAGTACTTCAGGGGTTTCTGTTCCTGTATTATTTTTGCAAAAGAGTCAAACTTACGGATTCTAATAAACTGTCATATCTTCTCTCTCTAATCTTCATTGAAGTTGAGTCGAATGGGAGCCCTATACAGCAAAAAGGTAAGAGCTTTCATAAGAAAATTAACAAAAAATCTAAATAGAAGAACTTAAAATGAGTTTTCCCAAACCACTCTCTTTTAGAGAACAAGTCCTACTGAGGGTGGCATGGTTATCAAACCCTTGGGGTAACCCCACAGTGCCTTTCACATGCACAAGAGCACTCACTTGTTCTTGGCCAACAGGAGAGCTGCGGGGCTAACCCTGAGCTGATGAGCTCAGCAGTGACCAAACTTGAGAAGAACTTTGAGAACAGCTACAGAGTGCTTTTGCCAGGCTATTGGAAATCATGTAGATGTATATGAAAGTTTCTTCCATAGATATTGTTGTAAATAAGGTAACAAAAATATTGTAAAACTCATTTCAAATAATTAGCATCCCATATCCATCCAAAGCATACATTTTCATTAAATTCTTACAGGCATCCACCGCATGCATTGTACATCACTGTAATCCAGATCCACTAAAACCATGTTAGCTTTAGGAACAGAGACTTGACTGCAAATTAGCAACAATTCAGGGCTCAGATTTACAGCCTTCAATTTCAGGCAGGAGAGAGCATCTCCTCCGTGTTTTTCATGTTGCATGTGGAATTAAAAACTACTATGGTTTCTCACAGTTATATTTCATTTCAGGCAAGGTAATGAATGGAGATAGTCACCCACCTGTTCATGTCTCTGTTTGGCCCCTCACTTTCTTGGCTTTTTTAACTGTTTTTGGAGCTGGCATGGCAGCCTATTTCTACAAAAGAAAAAGACAAAACCAGCTTTCAACAGATTCTGGGAATGAAACACTATTAAAATGATGTGTTGGTGACTGAAGAGTTGTTGAGAATGGGTCCTGTGGCGTGTTCCTCGGAGCAGCAAATTACTCACTGAAATTAAAGGATATATTTGTTAAATGCCTCTAGTGAGATCTTAAGTGAGATCCAGTGTAATCTTAAATTACTTTGCTCTTTTTGCACTAGCTCATTCTTTTTGTCATGCATATTTTACAAAATCAGAATTATGTTTTGATGTTATAATTTTGTAATGGTCAAGATGTTCTCAAGTGCCTTAGGAAGGACAGTAGTGCAAAAAACTTGTCAAAAGGAAGTATATGTACTGAAAAAGGTCTATAAAAGTCAACTAGTGAGAATGAATGTCCGATAAAGTGTGAATGCCTATTAGAACTGCATTGCTGTGACTTTGTGGACACTAAAAAAAACTCAAAAAATAGAACCTGTCTAAATCTTGCAAACTTGAACTCATTTGACCCTACAGGCTTCACTGAATCAGAGCAGTATTTTATTGTTCTTTATGCATGTATCCTATTACACTTATAAAACTGCTTCATATACTTAGATAACCTTGTCATATTCATTTTCTGCTATGGAAAACACAGTTCAAGTCAGCAAAGAGTGTTAAGCCCAGGTGTAAGTTGTAATCATTTTTCAATTCAATAATATGATTATTAACTGTATTATGTTCACTCGCATGAATTAAAATATTCTGACCCTTATATTCCTCCTTCTATTTCTTAATGCTTTGAAATAAATAAATAAGTTTTTTATTAACATAATTTTCAGCTTCAGCGTTCCCTGTGAATCAAGTGAGGGGAAAAGGGAAGGGAGGTACTCCTGTCAGCACAATAACTCTTTTCTCAATAACAAGGAGGGCTTCTCTCCCCACCACTTTGAATTCAGCTTGAGTAAGCACCAACTTGCCATTTTGAAATGCAAGAAAAAGGAACTGAAAACTAAGGAATGCAGCAGATGGCTGTGTACTAGAAATCTGCAAGAGAGTAAGTTTAAGATGTCAGAAAAACAGTAGACAGCACTACAAAATAGCTTTTAAGTGAGCTGTAAATACAATAGTTTATGAGAAAGAGCGTTTAGCAGCTATCCTCAGGAAATAACCTGCCTTCATCAAGCTCTGTTGAGCAAGCTGGAAAGTTGGAAAAAAAAGAAAAAATAATGATGTTTCTTTCCTAGGCACTGAACTCCAGTTCTCTTGCTGTAAATACAAGTAAGAATGTAGGGCATTGCTGAGAAGAGGTTATTGCACAAAGTGTTGAGCAGCACACAGGATACTGATCCCAAAAAGTTTGTAACCAGCATGAAGCTGGTTGGTCATGTGAGCAGGGGAGCTCTGAAGTACTCAATGCCTCTTTTAGCCTATCCCAGTGTCTGTACTAATCTTCCTCCATCGCTGTAGCCCTGGGTGAATCCTCACAAGCATCCATTCACTTGAGAGGGGGAAAACAGCCCAGTTTGGAGCAGATCAACTTTGTGAGGCAAATGAGAGAACTGGGCAGGATTTGTGTATCCAGGTATTTTCCCTTGGGATTTCCTTTGTCAGAGCTATTTCATTTTGTTATTTTGGATGTATCTGAAATATGGTTTCACTCAGGAAACTCAGCTTTTATTTGTGTCCCACCACATTGGTGCCTGTGGCACCATTCAACTCTGTAAGTTAGAGCTATTCTTGCAAGCCTTGCTCACACTAAGCCCGCCCTGAATGTCAACTGCAAATAAAATAGTTATTATTAAACAATTCATTCAATTCCTACTTTTGTTGTAATCCAAACATTTTTTTCAGAAAATGTTTTTCTCTCTTACTATGCTCTGCAGCCAAGTCAGTAAGTTTGTTCAGTTCTTGCAATAATTTTCCCCAACACTTTAAAAAAAAAATAGCAACAATAGTTGCTCTTCCTATGACATTTACTGTTCAGCTTCTACATATATCTCACTACTGACTATTTCACTTCTTGATTTTTTGGATTTCGTTATCACAACTTCTTTAATTTCACTGATGTAAATAAACAGAAGGAATAGTAGAACTTGTGAACATTTGCCAGTATGGATTTGCAGCATAATTGTACAAGAATTGCCACGCCAATACAAGTCTTCAGATGAGCACTTTGCTCCCAGATTAAAATGAGCTTTTCCAATTTAGCTTGCATCCTGGAATGCCCTCATTAGGAATTTCTCAGACAGATAAACACAACCTTTCCCTTGATTAAAGTATTAAAATATTCCAGGGAAAAATTTCCCTTCTGTTTCAGGGAGCTTACCCCTAGCATACAGTGCTAACCATCTTCAGTTTTTTCAGGTCTTTGACATGCAATTATGAACAGCCCAGCCCCAAACTGGGATCAAAGAAACCAGTGTGATTGTGCAGAAAAAAGAGCAAATTTAGCCGCAAAGTGAGCAAGAACTCACAATGCACTGAAAACTGAAGATACTGTAAAGTTTGCTCTCTTTCTTGCAGAGAGACAAAGTGCTGTGACATTATTGCAATGTCCTGATCCACTGGGGTTTTGTGTCCCTTTGTTTCTGAGATGTAAGGGTTAAATCGCAGACTGAGAGATTTAACTGATGGTACTTTGCTGCAGGTTCTTGTCCCCAATTCTCAAGTTGCTTTTCCAGGTCTGCCTTGTGCAGCAGCCCAACAACTAACCTGTATTAATATTAGCAATGTCACAGAAGAAGACAAATGTCTCCACCTCTAGTTACAAGGATGGAGACTTCAGGTTTGGAAGGGACTAACTCTGCCAACAGAGCAGTGTTTACAATGTGCCCTCCAGTTATTTCAAAATACCATGTGACAGGACATTTCCTTATTTAGAGGACAGAGCTTTATCCATCCGCCCGTTGACACAGAAAAGGACCCATTATTATCCACAGAAAGAAGGATTTTTATATATTGCCAATCTTCTAGTCTGACTTTTGGTAGAAGAATGTGAAGCAAGTGACACTTGCAATGAGTTTCTCCAGGTTTCTAGTTTTCCTTTCCCTTGTGCACGGCTCATTACAGTCATCAGGTAAGTTTCCTGTTGGTTTTCTATTAAATTGGATATGAAAGTGATTTTCCTTGGGATGCTTTACAGTTTTAATGCATAGATTGATTATTGTGTATTTGTTATCATATTCGATACATAATCCAAAAAGTATGTGGGGTACCCTGGCAGTTCTTGATTCACAGAATGAAAGAAGGGATGTGTAGGGATGTTGGGAAAATGGAGGTAATAAGAGCAGGATCTTTAAATGGGAATTTCTTTCTGTGGAAATATTAAATCACATGGCACTGTATGGGAGGGAAATGAAAGATGAGGGAGTATGGAGCTCTTTCCATTTACCCTCCTCATCACACCCATGGTGCAGTGATCAGTGACGGGGTTTACATGTTTTCATGATAGAGGTTCGAGTTTCTGCCCCATGACATGAGGTATGAGGAGGAAGAACAGGCTCCTCCCCTCCAGCCTCACCAAATTAGAAGGACAGCTCTACTCTGAAGGTGTATATCAGTCACTGGATATAGCTGTGGAGAGAAATGGTAAAGCAGTGCTGAGTGGAGAGCTGAGTGGGGGAACGAGTGTGCACAAATGTGAGATTGAGGGTCTATGTCAGAAATCTAAGCATAAAAGAACACTCCCATTATACTGTGATAGTTTAAAAATATGAAGCACTACTAACCTTAAAGAATCTGAGCTCAGGATGAATCTGCAAGATCTCTCCAAGCAGAGAAATGGGCAACTGAAACCTAAAACTTTTACTGTGTAAATATGCTCATGACAACCTGGTCTGTATTGTCTCTGGTCAGCTATCCTTTTTTTTTTTAACGGTGAAGGAATAAGTGTGGTAATGGATAGAGTGATCAAGTAAATAAAGCAAACCTATTAAGCTGTGCAGAAAACAACAATGCAGTGTGCTCATTGTTTCAGTTCTATTTGCAGTTTTTCTCTCTTCAGGAACCACAATGTAGCAGCAACTTATCCTCACAGAATTTGACTTGCCTACAGTGTATATATATATATAATTCTAACCACAATATTTAAGCTTCTCATTTTCCTAAAACGTATTTAAAATCTCTAATTACACTTGGGAGAAAATTAGAATAAAAATTAAAATATTGTATAACGTCTCAATTTAGGTAGACAAATCTATGACAGATAGATCCATTTACTAGGAAGTTAGATTTATGTTTTTATTATTATTTTCATGTTCTCTTAACACTTTTTTCCGCACAGTAATTTTTACATTACGAGGAAATGCCAATGGACAGCCTTGTGTATTCCCTTTCAAATACAAAGACAAGCAGTACAACGAGTGCACAGCTGCTGGCAGGTCAGATGGTTGGCTCTGGTGTGCCACAACTGCAGACTTTGATGCTGATAAACTCTATGGATTTTGCCCACTAAAAAGTAAGTTCTGCATTTTACTTACTAACTTGTCATGAAATGATGTTGAGCAATCTATTTCTTGAGCCACCATGCTCTTTATGAGCACCCAGCTTCACAACTGCAGGACTTACCTTGTCAGAGCACCCCAAAGGAAAATCACCTGGCTGAACATGAGTCCCACTGGCTAAGCTCTCTCTATAGAAAATGGAGAGCAAGAGGTGCCACCAAGGAATGGTTCAGCCCAGACAGGTTCTGACTCAGCTGCTGGAGGTGACTGTTTCTCTTTGTGAACCAGAGAGCTGAGGAGGCCTCATTTTATGTGACTTAAGTGCATGGAATGATCAGCATGAATGTAGATATCTATCTAATTACTTAGACATTTCTTTTCCTTTCAAAAAAGTCCTATTTTTCTTTATTCCTCAGGCATGCCCTAGAGGTCAGTTCCCTTTTAAACTGCTATATACTGGTTTTTTCCCTTTACTTTCTTGTTCTAGTCTCCTACTGCCAACCTACACAAAAATGTTGCTGTGAAAATTACCCTCCTCTCCCACTTTTGTTCTCTCTTCTGCACTGAACTTATGTTTGGATCCCTCCTATTCAGGACACAAACACTGGTCTCTCCAATGGCCTTCCCAATGACACAGCAGTATCAGCAGGTTTTGTGAGCTGCTCTGCAAAGACATCAGCTGAGCTGCACATCAGTGCTACACAGACTGCTTTGATTGCTTCCCAAGCTGTCAAGGGCCAGGTTCTGTCATATCTGGAAAAACTGCTGCTCTTGACGGTGAGCTAAGAGAGACTTCCTACCCATCGGGCATGAAGAGCCTCCAGGGTCATAGCTCACCTAAACACTTGCTTTCCTCATCTGACTTCACCCTGGAATCTCTTTTTTTCAATCAATAGATATGTCTGGTTTACCTAGAATTGCATTTGGAGTATGAGAAAACTCAAAAGCAAATATTGGGAAACAATTCACTCCTTTTTAAAAACATAGACATTTAAAATACTGTTTTTAATTTAAAAAAAAAAGTACATGTTTTTCTAAATTGATACCTAGACTTATTTCATCTTTTTCTGATACTGACAGCTAATAATGTGCATCTTTAGAGATATTGCATTATTACACACTTTATTTTCTTTTAGTTGGTATATGGAAGTCTACTAGAACAGTGCTCTATGTCACTTCTTCCAGATGACAGAGAAAGATTTTGGACAGAAGATGCTTCAAGTGGCATTCACTATCAGATAAACTCAGAATCAGCTCTAACATGGCACCAAGCAAGGAAAAGCTGTCAGCAGCAAAACGCAGAGCTATTAAGCATTACAGAGACTCAGGAGCAAGCGTATGTAGAAGGTAAAAGGACAGAGAACAAAACTTTAAAATACGCTCTGATGAAGTTGGCTGCCTTGTCACCTGCCTGAGTGAAGAAAGAAGGCAGAGTGTCAGGGGTGGTTCAGCAGCCACCAAAAGGGGGATGCTCTGAACTGCCCTTCCACTGCCTGGGATTTTTTATGAAGGATTGGTCACAAACCTCTTTGTGGCTGAAGTGTCCCCATGCCAGCACTGTGCTCCAGATGGGAGCTCCTGCAGCTCCTGCAGTCTGTCCCAGGAGGGTTTCCTCTGCTCACCTTTGTGCAAGGGCACTTATTCCCGACCACGGCTGTGGGCTGGTCCTCAAATTTACCTTTTCCCACTGTGTTTCAAGGATTACTAACCTTTTCAGGAGAACAAACAATGGTGGTTGGATTGGTCCTAGTGTAGGTATATTTGCATACATAAAGTCCGAATAACTCCAGTGGATTTCAGACACAGATATCATGGTATGTCTTTAGTTATAAATAGTGTAAGGGAGGCTTTGAGAGCACTCACTTGGAGAAAAAGCTGGAAAAACTTATTGACACATTGTCTTGTTTCTTTTTTTCTCCATGAAATCTGTTCTTGAAATTTTTTAGCAAAATTCCCTAATGAAAATCAGAGCTTTTTAATATGTCCTACATTCTGATGAAAGCAAATGAGAAAAAGAAAGTCTTAAGTAGTGAAATAAGATGTTAATTTGCCCTCCTAAGATCTCTGCTAAATAATATAGATGTATTTACAAATTTTACTCTTTGTAATTAGTGCATATCATTAATCCAGAGAGTATGGCTTGGGACTGATTTAAACTAAGAAATATTAATTTCTTACTTTAGATAATTTATTTTATATGAACTCAGTAAGAATAAGAACAGAGAGCTGCAACTGAGGGATTTTCTTTTTTTTTCCCGAGTTTAGAGCTAACAAAAAAATTTGGTTTTGCCTTCTGGATTGGATTGAATGCTTTGAATTTCAACAGCGGATGGCAGTGGGCTGGGGGTAGCCCTTTCAGATATATAAACTGGGCTCCAGGTAAGAGCTGTATCTATTTTGTAATCTTTGAATTAATTCTGACAAGACACCAACTGATAAAAACTGCACTAGCTAACTTTATTTCAGGAAAGCCCATTCTGATTTACAGCAGTTGAAGATCTAGATCCCTGTTTTAAGAATTACACTTTCAAATTACAAAGTTCACAGTGGATATCAGCTATAGCGTATTATTCTATTTTCTTACCTAAACACAGAGCTTGTTAATGAAAGCAGTGTCATTTGGAGTGATACATAACCCTACACATCAAATACCAGAATTTTCCATGACATGTTGTACAAGGGTGTGAATATAAATCAAATCTTCCAAAGGTAGTAAAATATTTAGCAAACAATGGCACTATGTTGTTTGGAGAAATCCTAAATATTATTGAGAATCTTAGGAAGCCAGCTTATAATTCCTCAACAGTGTATGCAAAATTGTACTGAGCCACTCCGGGAAGGGAGGCAGGGTGGGTTTGTGGTGTTCCTCATTCATACGGAGTTCTCTTTGCTTCTTGGGGTTTTTTGGTTCAGTGTTTGCTTTGTGCCATGATATTCCAAAGTCTCCAGTTCTGGAAAACTTACAAGATGTCAAAGGAATAATTAAACTCTCTTCTAAGTTTTCAAAAATTCTGTATCAGGACCGTTTCTTTGCTACTTACAGAGGTTTGTATACACTGCAACAGAAAAGAAAATAGCTATTTCATAGGAGAGTAGACCTGTGGAACTCCTGAGATACACTGGAAGGATAATATAATTTAAAACTCAATATTCTAAAGTTTGGAAGTCTTTGACACAAGATAAAGGTCCCATTCCAGCTCTTCTTCCTGTGAGCACCAGGTTGTCAGGAAAAGAATTAGAAATTTCTCAGTACTATCCTGATAATAAAGTCAGTGGAAGGTCATTATTTCACTCTTAATGCGTCGAATAAAGGTAGCATCCTATAAAATACAAGGCAATTATCCTATAGGGGAGGGTTTCTTCCTATTAAGGATTCAAGGAATCATAAAAAGTGGATGTTTCTACTAGTAATATGATGTTTTTGTTAATATTTTTTATTCATTTTTTTGCTGTGAGATTCTATTTTCTCTCTTACTCAAAGGAAGTCCTTTCCTACGCCCTGGGAAAATCTGCGGAGTGTTGAATCCCAGAAAGAATGCTAAATGGGAAAACCAAGCATGCAACCAGAAACTAGGCTACATTTGTAAAAAGGGAACCTTCAGTTCAAAGCCTGACATTATGCCCAAAGGTAGGTTAGTCAAATAAAAAGAAAGGTTTTTACCTGACTTGTAGAAAGAGGAACTTATATGCAACATTATTTTTCAAACAAGATGTTAGAAACATTCAAAAAACAGAGCTATACGTGACACACAGACTTTTACACGCTGCCTTTTTCCTCCCTTTGTGTATTTAACATTCATAGGTGAATATTATTGTTTTGTTCCATCACTCTACCATTCACTCTTGCAAGACAGTGGCTGCTCTGTCATGGTAACTAGTGCCAAACGGCAAATTTCCATAAATACAATAGAAATATTATTCTCATTTGCTCCAAACGAATAATTGCAGTTATTCATATATTCATTTTTAAAAAACAATAAAAAACCCTCCTCTGACGTCAGCAGTTCGCAATGCATTGGGTTCAAGGGAGCAGGAGCAGCAGCAGCACTGGCACAGACCTTGTTGCATCCGTGGGCCACCCCAACACCCAGCATGGCTATGAACATGCCCCACGCACGAGGGATCTGCTGGAGACTGTCACCTGGGAATGCTGTGACAGCTGCTTTTAAAGAACGAGTGTTAACAAAGGAAGCAGAGAAGTAATCTCAGAGAATCTTTATTTCAGTACTAACCCTAAAAAGAAATGTAGGATTCTTTTTAATAAAGCAAGATTAAGGCCCATTTCTAAGAATTTAAGTTAAAAAAAAGCCACTGAGAGACTACTCAAAGTCTCCACTAATTTGCAAGGTTTGCTGACATGCAGTTATCAAAGAACTGCTTCATGTTTTTCCATACCTGAAAAATATGTTTGCAAGAAAACCATAGTCCAGCAGGCAGAGCCTAATGTAAGCCACGGCAGGCAGCACAAGACCAGGACATAGTGACTGAGTGGCTCTGGGGGACAAAGAGAGGAGAGGCTGATGTCTGCTTCAGTCTCTCTTTCCTCCCAGATCATTATTTCAAATTGCATTTCTGACACAATGCGGGCATTTTTCACTGGTTCTCTGTTTAAGGAGACTTCATTCTATTTACATATTTAGCATACCATGCCTTAATGATATTTGCTTTTAATTTGAATGCATTTTGCATTGTCAATAGAGTTTTATATTTATTCATATAGTCCCATTTTTGTAAAGAGTACTCAAGAGACCTCATTCTACTGTCCTTTATTTTCCTCTTGCTCTGAAAAATTGTGATTTTAGGGAAATTGAGGCCAGTTCAGTGCACAGATGGTTGGTGGCCGTACGCAGGTCACTGCTACAGCATTCACCGGGACCCCAAAACATGGGAAGATGCTCTGTCTTCATGTAAAGAGCAAGATGGAGATTTGGCAAGTGTCCACAACATTGCTGAACACAGCTTTCTAGTGTCACAGCTTGGTTACAGTGAGTATATATGTAGGCCTGTATTGTGTTTACTCCATCTGTAACATAAAAGACAAATTTCATATTAAATATTAATGCTTTCTCTGAAATATCACAAGTGAAAGGCTGAATTCAACTTTCCATACTCTTTTATGTGATTGCTGATGCATAAATATAGAAATATAGCTATGTTTATCAAAAAATAATCCACTATGTAAAACATTATAAAGGAGGAGGAGAAAAACAAAAAAAAAGTATTCTTTCCAGAGTCACAGAAAAATCTCTAAAGATTCCACTTCTGGCACCTATATTCTAGTTCAAGGATTTAGAACTGAGCTACACATCTAGAAGATAAATTTCTTGCTGAGATTCACACCTCTTGCTGACCCTAACCTCTTGTTATATATCCTTCTAAGGAAACAATATCTTTTAACTTCTGAAATTCCTTGGATCTGTAGTAACCAGTCCTGACACGTGTTGCAGGTGCTGGCCTTGGTGAACAGACCTGATGGGCCAAAATTTCCCCATTAAGGAGATGTACCCCCATTAAGGGAGGTGTTGTCATGGCTTAGGCTCAGTATGATCTGCTGGGAGGTGGGACACTCTCAGCCACTCAGTGTCTTCATGCTCAGGACCATTTTGTTGTTCTGAATCACAGAAAGTTTGCAAAAAACTTCTGCCAGCTGTAAAGAGCCTTATGTTCATTAGAATCAGCATTCCTGAATGGAATCTGATGTTGTTTCACAGCACATATCTTATACAGATCTAAGAGGAAAATAGCATTTCTATAAAAGCAAGAAGAAGACTAGCTCTTGTGTACATGCCAGATTTATTGTTCTGCATGTGAAAACATTCACTGCACAGTGGACAGTGACCAAACCTATTTCTTGTCATGCCTCAGAGCCGACAGAAGAGCTGTGGCTGGGTCTGAACGACCTGAAGTCTCAATTCTACTTTGAGTGGAGTGACAGGACTGCTGTGACATTCACCAAGTGGCAGCGCAGGCACCCCGCCTACACGAGCGCTCTGGAGGACTGTGTGGCTATGAAGGGGCAGGTATAACATCCCCTCCTTTTACAGCAAATTCATAATTGCATCAACCCAAAACCACTTACTAATCTGCTTGTTCAGGTATCATTCTTTATATTATCTTGAAATAGTTTTATTCCAAAATTTGGTATCAACCAGAAGAGGAGTTCAGAGGTCAGGAGACATCAGGAAGAGATGTCCTTGTCTGGTGAGAAGTGTGATCCAGAAATTTTGCATTAAATTCTTTCCCTTGGTTTCAGCAAAGTTTAATCTCTGGGAGAGGAATGGGGATGAACTAGTTCATACCCTCTGAGGGTAGCAAAGGTGTTATTTTCGTATTTCATATTACAATCAGATAGACAATTATGTCCCTCGGTGTCACATCACTGAGACATGGCATCGAGGCTTGGAGACCTGGCACTAGGGCATGTTTCTTTGGCTGTCATCCACCTGTCAAAAAACTAATGCAAAATTCTGCATTTCTGTATTTAGCAGTATTTCTGACTGCTTGATTCACAAACTTCGTTTTCTGGCAAGACTTAGCTTGATACACTTACCTGCAAATGCATGCACTCACATGCGCACACAGAAAATGTTAACTATTTTGAAAGAAACAAATTGAAAATGCTGGTATGAAATACATGCTGTTAGTGAGAGAACTTTTATATCATAGAATAACGTTAATGTTTGCCAGTATAAGGCACCAGTAGAAATGATCCTAAACCAGATTTCATGGGGTGGGGGAGGGCAAAACTCCTATTAATTCGGATTTTTTAAAAAAGTAGTCAGTCATATTCAGATTCTTTGATGGATAAAATAGTTAGATTTACTGCAACCTTATCGGATGTGCGTTAGTTCAGTTTCATTCATCTTTTTTCCAGAAGTGTAGTGAAATATTCCTGCTCTAAAAGCACATCCATTAGCCCCAAACGACATGGATCTTTACAAACCCTTTCATTTAAAAGTTATGGTAGGAATTAATGCTGAGATTACAAAATGGTAATTTCCTTCTCTCACCTCAAAAGAACATTAAATGGATCTAAATCTAGTACTTACAGATGTGTCTAATAACACTAGTTATGCTTAGGAGTGCCCTTTTTTTACATTTGTTCCTTCTCCCTGCTATTCTAGGATGGATACTGGGCAACTGATGTTTGTAATAAGCAACTTGGTTACATCTGTAAAAAGAAGCCTTCATCACAATCTGAAAAAGAGCCAATCGAGGACCCAGGCTGCCAGAAAGTAATTGCTTTCTCATAAATAATCTTTGGAAAAATGAAGAGGAATTAATTTACTAGTTCGTACTTCTTATGGATACTGTGCATTTATCTCAGAGAAAATCTGCTCTTGAGGCAACCCAGTCTCTTCCTGCTAGCAATTTACTAATATATGTGCATTTTTCATTTTTGTTCTGAAAATTCTCAAGGAAGTTGAGGTTCATTTACATGCACATTTGCATACTGTCCTGCCCTCCATTCCCAGACGAGCCAGGCTGTGACTCAGAAAACCATTGCATCTGTATTGGTCAGCAGAGAGCTCTGTAAGAGCAGGAAGAAGTGTGGTAGTTTTACTGAATTCCTCCTTTCCACCCTTCCTAAAAGCAAGCACTGTCTGGATTCCTCTTGGCTCAAAAAATCTCCTCACCCCTTTTACTTGAGAGTGACAGGGGCAGCTTTGGGGGGCTCTGCTTTATATGAATTCATTTCCATATTGTAATATTTTTGTATTTCATTATGTCTGATTGTGCAGCACTGGAAAGCTGCAGCTTCAGGTGCCCCTGAATGAATCACAGGCTCCTTACAGATTCACTTTGCATATCCCCATCTTTAAAGAGCACTGGAAAGCCACAGCAAATAGCACAGTCACAATTTTATTTGAAAACTCATGTGCACAAAAAACAGATATAAACTAAGATTTTAATCTCATCCCTTAAACAAAAAAGGTCTCCTGTAGGAGTGAAGAGCA
This sequence comes from Origma solitaria, assembly GCA_013397895.1. Taxonomy (NCBI): domain Eukaryota; kingdom Metazoa; phylum Chordata; class Aves; order Passeriformes; family Acanthizidae; genus Origma; species Origma solitaria. Next base: position 2,949,113 of record VZRL01000790.1, read on the forward strand.
GCAAAAAAAAAAAAAAAGCTTTTATTTATTAATACATCAGCCCAGTCTCATCTTGGTTTTAAGCGCAGCTGCAACAAATTGAGCACTGAATATTTATACACAGAAGAGCAGAGAAATTTCTACATTGCACATTAAAAATCTTATGTTTGTCACAGGGTTGGAAAAGATATGGTTTTCACTGTTACTTGGTGGGTTCTGCACTTCTGACATTCTCAGAAGCAAGTAAGACATGTGAAGAGAGCAAAGCTTATCTAGCTACAGTGGAAAGCAGGTGGGAAAATTACTTTTTAAAAATCAATGTTTTTAATAGAGCAACTTGCAAAGATTTTCCATATTTTGAACCTGTCAGTGTTTTATCAATGCTTTTCAAAAAATTTTGTAGTAGCAAGGCATGCAAAGATTATCCATCCAGAAAAAAACACCAAAACAAACACCTTAATGTTTTAGGGCTATCTACTTAATCTGTTATAGCAATTTTCAAATTTGGGGGGTTCTTGAGTTAAATGGTTGTCTCTTATCTTTCAATTCATAATTAAAGCAACTTTTGGTTTTGTTGGGGTTTTTTGGTTTTTGGGTTTTTTTGGTTTTTTTGTTTGTTTGTTTGTTTTTGGTTTGTTGAGTGAGTTGTTGGTTGGGATTTCTGTTTATTGATTAGTTGGGGTTTTTTTCTGTTGGAAAGTAGGCAATACAATTTTCATCTACTATAGGAAAGCTTTAATAACAATATTTTCCTAAACTACCTTCTAAGCCAAATTCTGAACTACTGTAGGAAATCTTGCCCAGGTCCTGCCCTCTCCCACATCCAAAATGTGTCATCTCTAACCTACCCACATCCCCGTCAGACTTCAGAGGCTTCATGGCCCCTGAGGAACATGACTGCCTTCAGAGGCGATGGGTGGCAAAGCTGACAGCTTGGTCCTGTCTTGGTGCTCTGTTTGAGGCACCTCAAGGATTTGGAAAGACAGTGAAAAAAGCTGAATGCAACTGGAAGCCCAATGAAAGCAGCAATTTGTGATGTTTCAGATTCCTTCAGCTGAAAGGAGAAAGTTGTCCATTGTTAAATTCTTTTGACTGCGGTTTAAAGCCTACCAGGGTTTTGCCTCAACTCCACTGAGGAGCTGATTTTTTGGGGTCATGTTAACACACGTCTGTTTGTGTCACATTAATATTGCAACGTAACAGGCTGTGAATGAACGCTCTCTCCCACTGCAGAAATGAGCAAACCTTTCTGATTAGTCTGACGGGGCTGAGGTCTGAAAAATATTTCTGGATTGGTCTCTCTGACACAGAAGAGCAAGGGACTTTCAGGTGGAGCAATGGAGAAACTCCTCATTTTACCCACTGGAACACAGCAATGCCAGGTAAGCTCTGCATGGGCTCAACCCCCGTGGCAGGAGCACAGCTGCAGCTCACACAGGTTTGTGCTGTCAGTCCCCTGGTTAGAAATGAGAGTGGGCACTGTGTTTTGTGCCTGTAGCTGCGGGTGGTCAGCACCATCAGAGCTGTGTCTGACACCAGGGCAAGGAGCACTGTCACAGCTAAGCTCCAGGTGTTGGTCTAACCTCCTGCCAAAGTGTACAGAGAGATTTTGAAGGTTAGGCTGAAGGCAATAGCGCGCAGGAGTTAACAAGGTCCATGGTCTCATTTTTTCCCACCATTTTTACCACCAGTTAACAACAAATTTCAGATTTAGAAAAATTATTCTGGACAAGTTTAGACCCACAATGTGCATGTGTGGGAAATGAGCAGTGGTCACGAAGCTGTCTGGCATTGCAGCAATACAACTTAGCAGCCACCTGGGAGCTCTTGCCTTCACACAGACAGTTATGCCTTAAAACAAATCTGTTGTACTTGACATCAGCCTTCTTGCAATTGAGTTCCCAGGATATTGAGAACTCCAAAGTGGTTGTCAGGTCATCTATTACGTATGTAAATATAATCAAGAGCCATTTGCCCTCTGAATTCCCGGGGGTGGCAAGATAAGGAGGATTTGTTTTCTGAAGCTGCAAATCTCTGATTTTGGCAAAGCTGTGTCTGTGAGACTCATTGGCCCATACCTGGCCCCTGACAGGAGGCATTAAAATTGTTTTATATCCAGGATGTTTTTTAATCTGCATAATCTGCATCTTCCTTTTCATAATTTTCCATGAACAAAAGCAAAGGTCTCGTTCCTTATGCCACAATTAAGGTTTTGGTTTTACTAATTTCTTTTCCACATCACAAAGGGAAAGAGCAAGGCTGTGTTGTCATGAGAACTGGAATTGCAGCTGGATTATGGGATGTTGTTAGCTGTGAGAAGACATCAAATTACCTTTGCAAACAGCGGGCAGCAGGAGTGCCACCTCCTGCTCCTCCAGGACAGGTCCCCGTGGCCACCTGTGCCGAAGGCTGGGACAGAGCCTCCCAGGCAGACTCATGCCTCAAAGTAAGTGTGTGTCCACTTTCACTGAGAGCCTGAGCATGGGCAGCCCAGGGGACAGTGCCCTGGTCACCATCATGCTGGGGAATTATTTGGGAATGATCTTCTCCTCGGTGTTCAAGGGCAAGAAAACCTGGGGGAAAAATTCATCAAACAAAGCAAAAGTCAACAACGGAAAAATGATGAACAGAGAGCGCTAGAAATATGCTTTCTTTTATCTAAATGCCTCATTTATTTGCTTCCAGGGCTTTAGAACTTCAGAAAAAACATAGTATTGCATCTCAAGAGATGGCAGTGTCACTTGCATAAGACAATGCTTCTGAGAGAAAACGTGCCCCTCTGAAAACATTTTCTCACACAGCGTGGAATACTCAGTGTGATACTTTTGGATCTGGGTTTAGTTGGTGACTCTCCAGCAAGTAAAACTTTTGAGCATTCTCTTGATTTAACTAAAAATGCCTTTAAAAGCTCTCCTTTTAGCAGAGGCAAAAAAAAGGGAAAGAAAAGGCAAAAATAGGTGAATTAAAAGTAAATATGCAGCATTGCTCTCCCATGTCTTTATATAAGTATGCTCTCAATTTCTTTTCTGAGGCTCTCTGCCTGTTGGGAGACCAGAGCTGATTTTAGTCGTGTATTTACAAGGGTCAGAGCTTCTATGTTACATGTAATTATCATTATATTGCTTCTGCCATTGACCAAATTGTTGATTATCTTTTCCAAAAAATGTCAAGCATTTGGCCTTGTTAAACATATCCTTAGTCCAAGAATGTACATTCTTCATGGCAGAAAGTGTATTTTGTATTTGTGTGCTTGCACCAAAATACAAAAACCTCTTCCTCAGTCAGGGACCACACTTTGCCAAACAGGTTTCTGCATCCATACTGTCTTTTCTAATTCATCTTATTGACTTCCCCTTCCTTTTCTCAAAAATCTCCTGCTTTCTACTGTGAAACTCCATATTTGAGCTTTTCCATCTTTCTTTGAAACTTTCTGTGGTCAAAGTTCCAATTAAGTTATAAATTAGTTTTTTCTCCTCTCTACAATCCGATACCTTTTGTTCTCCTCAGATGCATATAGTGCTTTTGCCTTATTTTAAAATAGATGATTCTAAGAAAAAAATGTTTACCCTTTATATTTATAATGTTTAAAATTAAGGGTGTGGATAGATGTTATGTTGTCTCACTCAAGAATAAGGAGTGCTAAAGTGATGATGATTTTAATTACATGTATTTTATAAGCCTTACAAATTCAGTAATTTATTTTTACTTTTTGTTCTCAACAGTTTTTTGTGAGAGAGGGAAACCAAAAGAAGTCTTGGTTTGAGGCTGAAGAATTCTGTAGAGAAATAGGTGCAAATCTGGTGACAATCAATACAAGAGAAGATCAAATTTTATTATGGCAATTAGCATCGTGAGTACTTGCATAAGAATTCTTTTCTCATATTCCTGCTATGTTAAATAAAAATTACTTAAAACATATCTGGAGCTGAACAAGTGAGTGAATAAAAACAACCAAATTTTAAAGTGCATTGGAAAATTTTCTTCTGGAAATTGCATCCTATAACATTTCTTTAAAAAAAATCTTGAGTATTTCAAGGAGGCTTTAATATTTTTGAAATTTTCATCACAGGTTTTAGCAAGGCTATTCTCTAGGTCTGATCAAGTTCTTACATGTTCGTCCCTCTCTCAAAAGGGAGAAAATAAAATGTTCAGCTTTAACAGTGGCATTCTGTACCTGTCTGCAATTCTTACTTTAATCAACTCATTCAAAAAATCCCTTGAGTTACTGTGTAATGTAAACCAAAATTCAAGGACTTAATGTGGAATTTTTCTGACTATAAACTGAAGACTCCTGAAATCAAAGGGTAATTCATTTTAATTAACCTTTGGTAGCACTTTAGATGGCTATGTCTTGCTTATGATATATAAACTATGACATTATTTTCCCCTTAAATTATACCAATATTCTGATTGTATTCCATAATGTCAAGATGTATCAATGGCACATAATATACAGCTGTTTAACCAAAACTGTTTCACATAGTGGAGAATCGAGGTTTACTTTCTCAAACAGATTTAAAATGTTCATATTGAGAAGTTTTTGTTATCTCACACTTCTTCATTTTAATTATATTTCAGTATTGTGATCAACTGAATGTAGTTTTATTTGTCTGTTTAGACTCTTTGCTTTACAGTGTGAAATCTTTGTGGAAGGAAATCTTTGTATTTTGCAGAGAATGAAATAGGACTCTATTTTATTTGGTCCATAGGCATGACAAGATAAAGAGCATGAACGATTAAATAAGCTACTTAGGAAGTGCCAGGAATGAAAGTAGTTGAAAATCAATTTTCACTATTTTTTATTAGTCAAACAAACATCTATTTATGTTTTACTGTTGCTAAAGCCTCTGTCTTTGAACTCATGCTACAATCTAGAGCTGCGCTGCATGCACAGGGATGGCAGCCTGAGCTGGCTCTGTGCCACATCACTTTCCCTTCAACTTATTTTTAAATATGGAAAGGCTTAGCCCAACACAGAGCACTATCAAACCCCTGACAGAGTGCAGAGGGTGAGCTTGGCTTTGGGCCACAGCTCCCAATTCAGGTCTGACAGAAAGCAGCACATTTCTATGCTTTTCAGAATTTATATCGTGGCCCCTCTTTCTACACTCATATATCTATATTGTATGAATTATTTTAGGGAAAGAGGACTGAACACTCAGGGTTTCTGGATCGGTTTGTTTCTCTTAAATCCTGATGAAGGATTTGCCTGGATTGACGGCTCTCCTGTGAGTATTTATTTGCTGGATATGAATTGACTTCCTGTCTTTTAGAATATATATACATATTTAATGCCTTTTTTCTCACCTCTTTAAACCTCCCTCAGGTGCATGGCAGCCCTTTTTCCAGCAGCTGAATAGCTGCAGTGCCCTGTCTTTAACACAGCCTTGCCTCTGTTTCATCCCTGGTACCATGTTATATCCCACATTTGACAGTCTGTGCTCTTAGACCTTCACAGCATCCCCAAACAGGCACTGCTGTGTGGCAGTATAGGGAAGTCAGGTTGCCAACTTTTACAAAACAAAATGAACGTGACTCCCTCTGCCCATTAGTGTTTCTTTCATCCAACATGTGGCTTTCTATGCCATGTAGTCCTTGCACCTTCTTCAGGGAGTGGTGGGGAAAGTAACCTGAGCAGCATGACTTTCACAGCCCTCTCAGATCTCTTTGAACTCCTACTGATCCCATAAAAAGGTACTTGAGATGATGAGATACTGAAATTGTGTCACGACGGCAATCTCAATTACTTCTATTCAGCTCGAATCACACAGTAATTGATATGTATTTCCAACACAGGTAATTTATGAGAACTGGGAAGAAAATGAACCCAACAACCATGAAGAACTCGAACATTGTGTTATGTTTAATAGATCACCCCAAATGCGCTGGAATGATTTGCGCTGTGAACATTTACTTAATTGGATTTGTGAAACAAAAAAAGGTATTATTACTTCCCCATTTAATTGAAGCAATGAACCCAAGTTTTAAAATAAAATTTTATGGATTTAAACAAATTGAAAGGAAAAAAGATACTGGGAATTTTTCATTTTAAAACTGGTTGCAGTGAAGGCAGCACATAAAGCAACAGGAATGAATTGAGATATTTCATTTGTCTTTGGATGCAGGAAGTTTGAGTGCCCCTATTATTTTATCTCTTTCTACCATGGGTTGGATAAATTTGCAAAGTAAAGGTACTTTTCCCCTCTCCTTTCATCTCCTTCCTCTACTTCTATGTGCTTCAGGCTGACCCAAGATAGCCATAGATGCAGGACACTAGAGTTCTCTGTACAAAAAAGAAAAAAAGCTTTGCTTTCCACTGTGGGACAAATGTTGGGAACCGAGAGAGGGATCAGTTGCTGTAGGAACCAGCAACTCTGAAAACCTGACCAAAAGCAGAGGCTGGTGTAACCTTGATGGACTCCTGCAGCCACCAAGCTTAGCCTGGAAAGCAGGGCCCCAGTGCCAAGACTCCCACACCTGGTGCCAAGGTCGCAAAATGGACCTGACAGATATTGGGGTGCCCACCAGCGGGAAATGGAAATGGGGTCTGCATGGGCTGAAGAGCTCAAGTGACAGCTGATAGTGAAAGAACTTGTTTTGCTTACTCAGTCCTACTTCTACATCCCTGCTTCCTGGTTGTAAACGGAGTATTTGTATGCATCTCCATGGAGAAAGAGATTTTACAAACTTCTCGAAATGAAAAGAAAGTTGGATGCACACAGGGAACTAGCAGGAGGCACAGTAGGGAGGGGGAAGGGACAAGCAGCTATATTAAAACACTGAGTGTGTCTAATATTTGATGTCTCTGCCAACAAGGCTCTAGAAGGGTGAAAAAGACGCCATGGCAACATTGAAAAATTGCTCAAGCAAAAAGGAAGAATCCCTGTTCCCTTTTGGTAGATTAGTCACACAAATGCACCATCCAGGCCCTGATTTCTGCACACCAGCTCGGAGGAGCACATCCTGTGCAGCCCTTTCTGGCACGCTGAGCACGCTGCTTTATACAGATGTGGCTCTGTGCTCTTGGAGAGATTACTCAGGAGGAGCTCAGAAACAGCGACACAAAGACTGAGCAGTTTATCTTGATCCTTGGCGACCCTTCAAAAGCAAGAAATTTTCAAGAAATTGATCTTGTTGCTGTGAATCTAGATTATGTGACGATGCACGTGAGAGAAGACATGCTCAGATGTTAATTCCCACATGTTCAGTTAAGACACATATTTACAAAAAATACTCCAGCTTTCTGAAAGCAACGAATGTCGCAGTTATGTTAGGATTAAGCAATAAAATCAAAATGACCAGAAGTATGTAAATTAATAATGAAGATATTTAAATAATTTTTGTTCTACTGTTCACCAAATAGTTCAGAAGAAAGTGTTTAAAAGATCCCAAAATAATTTTGCTTGATTTTTTAAAAATTTTGCTTATTTATCATCAAACTCTTTCTGTCATTTCTATAATAATGTGTTTCTCTCCATCAAACCACAGTAGAAATGGAGCAAGCTAACAGAATTATTAGTCCAGTAGTACAAAATAACAAGCATTCATATGAAAGCAGAGCTTCCTTTGAGAGGCTATAGCTGACTCTGGGAATAGCAACAGCTAATTTGGTTCCTCCTGGTCCAACCTGTAATCAGAAACTTGGGTTTGATATCAATTGGCTGCCCATGACTCTTAAAAACAGAATTTCTGAGTAAAAGCCAAGCAATCAGGAAAGGAAGAATTCATTGACACACTAGAAATTAGGCCTGATATTGGCAATAAATCAGCATTAAGTTTTTAGCACTTGTGGATAGTCTAGTACTATGTAGGTAAGCTTTAGAATTTACTATATTGAATTATGTTGTTTGGCTCTAGTCATGAGAAAATGAAAAAATTAATCATAACGTTTCAAGTAAAATTACTAAAATAAATTTTCAAAGTAATGTCTGTTCAATCTACCACGAATTTACTGTGAGTCCTGGATTGTTTGATACAGTGCTTTTGGATATACATTATTGTAAAGTACAGTTTTTTCACTAGCTAGATGTTTCTAAATTATACCCTTAATTTAATATGGCAGTATGTTCTCTAAATTCTTGAAAATGCATTAGCTAATTCATAGTTTGCTTGGTGAGTTTGGTTTTTTTCCCTCTATTTTAAAAAGCATGTGAAAGCAAATACATAAAGCAAATCTCTCTGAAATATTTTTTTTTGTATTTGGTACGTTGCTTATGACAATCTTCTATTTTACAGGTACACTGATAAAGCCTGAACCAAACTACAAACTTGGTAGGTTTTTCCTCTTTCACAAAGATTACTGTACAGTTTTCAGACTTTGTACAGACCCAATAGGAAATTTTAGGTATTATATATGATTCTTTATCCCTCAGACTATCAGCTCACCAATGATGGATGGATTATATATGAAAATAAGCAGTATTATTTCAGCAAAGAACAAGTCCATATGGAAGAAGCACGGAGAATTTGTCAGAAGAACTTTGCAGATCTTGTTGTCATTGAGAAAGAAAGCAAAAGACGATTCCTGTGGCAATATGTAAGCAGAAAGCCTATTAATTATAGCTGGATTTTGAAGCAGAGCAGATGATAAAATAAAGGGAACATACTAAATATTTAGCAAGGCTGGAGTACTGAGCTATTGTCCTACATTCCTTATTTACAGACCAATAGATCTGTTCAGGACCTGTAAAAAATTGCTATTGTTTTTAATAGGCAGAGGAAAATGGCACGCAAATATTAAAGGTGCAGCAAAGGATAGTTACAGCCCAGGTTGCTTATCTCTTCCAATATATTTAGTTTTCAGCACAGTGATTATTGCTTTCCTGTCCAGTGGGTTCCTCACTCCAGGATGTTCCACATGTTGCTGTTGTCTGCTTGAAACCAGAGTCTGAGCCTACAATATTCTCATGTGAGGCTCAAAATCAGGAAAAAAAAAAGGGAAAAAATGAACTTAGGCATAGTTAATTGGATTTCAGGTTTTTGCATGACGCTGAGGAACACTCCAGTGCTTAACTATGAATTACTTTTATTTTAGATTTACACAAAACACAGAGGAAAATCATATTTCATTGGCTTAGTTGTCGGCTTTGATCAGAGATTCAGGTGAGTACAGGAAAACTGGTAATGGACAACAAATGCTGGTAATTTCATCTCACTCTTAGAGAGCATTTCTGTGCTTTAGTTTTTCAAGCTAAAAACTGTCATGCAACTGCCTTCTGGATAGTTTTCAAGAGATGTCTCAGATCAGAAGTGTTACATTCTTCTACATTTAAGCAGAGAAATGCACTTTCCTTCCAAATTTGGGAGAACAAAACCAATAAAAATTCATGACTAAGATGCAGCTCACCTAATGTCTCACAATGAGAGAACTGCAATCCTGCTTAGGCAGGGAGGAGAAGCAGCTAATTTTAGGATGTTATTTACCTGATCCACTTTTGACATCAACCTAAGGGTGAGATTTACTCTGACCAGATCTCCAATGGCTACAGAGAAAGCCCAGGAGGTTTTGATAAAATGTATATGTAAGGGTGAAATTAAATTAATCCCGAGTGGTTCAAGTTATGTGAGCTGGAAGCAAGAAGTGTGAACAGCATCTCATCCCACAGCTTTCTGAAATTTCTGGTAGGAAACTTGTTTTAACAGCCTGCTTATAGAAATCTTTCAGGGGGACCCCTTTCTGGGGTGAAAACGATGTCCACACACTGCCTTGAAAGCAGATGAGAAGCAGCAGCAGTGCTGTGGCTCTCTCCAGGATATGCAGAGCCTTTGCCCTCTGGTCTCTGTTAAAACCTTGCTTAGCCCTCTGCCCAAACAGACCTTGTGAGTGACTGATGGCTGAGACCTGCCTGGTGCCCACCGTGCCCTTGTTATTTCCAGATGGCTGGATGACACCCCTGTCAATTACGTTGCCTGGGCTCCAAACGAACCCAACTTTGCAAATAATGATGAAAACTGTGTCATAATGGCAGAAGATTTTGGTGAGTAAAATAGCATCAAGAAATATTTGGGTAAGATTTAGCATCAAAATTCAAAATGCTTGTTGCATACTAAATTTGAGGCTACCCCACAAAGAGGTAACTCAATACCAACATTTTTTCGTAACATGCTCAAGTTTGAAACTGCGCCATCACTTTTAGGAAAGAAACATTTTTGCAGAGGAAGGAGGAGTGTATTTGGGTAAATGTGTTTCATTTGTGCTTTATGAATGCCATTTGGGGCTGACTGCTGTAGTGGTTGTACGAGAGTTCCTCTGTATTCTATAAACTTTACAATTATCTGTATTCCGTTCTTTACAGGCCTTTGGAAAGATATAAGTTGTGGTGTGAAAAACACCTTTATCTGTGAAAGGCAAAATTCAACTTACTCAGGATTTGCTCCTACTGTGCTTCCACCTCTGGGAGGATGTCCTGAAACTTGGCTTTTGTTTAACAATAAGGTATGTAGTAAGTCTCAGCCATATATAGCAGATTTGCTATAGGTGAAAAAAACAAGAATCTCACAATATAAATTCTCTCTCTTTATACTAATTTATACCAATTTACTAAGTAGTATTCTCATTAGGAGTGCAGTAAATTTTCAGGTTGGCAAATTCATAACTAAATCTCAAAAAAAAGGTGATTTGAATGTTTGAAGTTATAATTTTTGTAAATGTCTGTGTGCATTTAGCCATAGTTACTGTTCCAGTTTCTAGATTCTCCTGCAGGGACTAGCATGGAATTAATTCAAATCCATGGTTTTAATACTCTGTGACACCTGAAATTCTGTGTAATCCTTTACTCTCTCCACAGTGTTATAAAATATTTGGATCCAGAGAAGAGGCGAAGCTATCTTGGCACTCAGCAAGAAGCATTTGTAGAGAATTAGGGGGAGATTTGGTTTCTATACACAATAACCAAGTGCAAGGTATGACATTTGAGCCTTACACTGTATGAAGCCACACATTTCACCATCTGATGATGAGGCTGAACTGACCCCCAGGTCTAAAGAGCATAACCTAGGAAGGAAGACCCGGAGGTGTTTGATCCAGAGAGAAGACTGGAGTGAGATGATGTGACACTTCCCAAGCTTTGGCAAGCATTGTATGTGGCAGAAACAGAATAATCTGTTCCCTATGGCCTTGGAAGATGGGATAAGTTGTAATAGTTTATAGTCATGAAATGCTAACAGATATTCACGTTAGACAGTAAACAAACACACATCAGAAATTACATACCTGCAGTTGATGTTACCTTGGGAAAGACAATTTAATATTTTGAAGTGACTTCTAGTCTTGATTTCTATAATATTTCCAAGAAGCCTAAATAATTTTTATCTAAAAAATTTTTACTTTCCCTCCCCCTATTCTTTTCCCTGAAATCAAACTGCTTCAGTTCAATTTCCCACTGTAATTTTTCTATTTTACCATTAGCTCATAGTCTAATAATACTGAAGTTGATATTTCCAATATACTTAGAAGATGATTCGTTGTTTTATTTGTAATTTGATTTACATTGAATTTGAAGAAATGAAACTCCTCAGGTACTTTTTATTTTATTTTTTTACTCTATTTTCTATTAGCCTTCCTCACCTTCCACCTAAAGGATGTTGCCAATGAAACATGGATTGGGCTGAATGACATTAACAGTGAGGACACATATCTTTGGACTGATGGAAGCGTTTTTGACTATGCAAAGTGGCGGCAAGGATTCCCATTCAGAGATAAATACACAAGGGTTGACTGGAAGTATATTACAATACAGGTAAACAGAAAAAAAAAATCAGAAAATGACTAACTTTTAACACACTCCAAGGTTTGAGTAACCAGCCTGACTTTTTGTCTCAGTTGAGATCTTATTTTCAATAGATTAAAGATGAAGGGAACTGAATATTACAAAGATAAATTTTTTAAAGCTGTACTCAGGAATTAATAGGCCTGTTTAGAGTCTAGGCTTACTCTCATTCCTTTGTCGAAGTCTAGAACTGCAGAAAAGGAATCTTGTTTTATTTTCAGTGCTAGAATTAATTACACTCATTAAAATTATAATATTTTACTGATTGTGATTTTTACTCTTGTTTTATTGTTTTTCCTTCTATGGCATGAATCCGAATGAAACTGCAACAAATTCAGTACAGAATACTGTTAACTACATAGTAAAAATAACTTCAATACATTCCAAGGAATTTTAATAAACTGACAAAAGTTCTTGCAGCAATCTGCCAATGAAAGCACTTTTGCTTAAGATATATAATGTAATGCATGTAATTTCCAAGAAGCAACACATGAAAAGAAGAGCCAGCAAATTAGAAAATAAAGCTATTAACTTCTTCTCCTCACACCTATTTCTATTATTTTGCTGGGAATTTTGCACTTTATCAGCAACATTTTTTTTTTTTCCCCCTAGACTGACTGCATTGCAATGACAAAAAGATCAGTAGATGAAGCAGGATTATGGGAAAATACTGACTGCGAGCATAAAAAAAGCTACATTTGCCAGATGGACAGCGGTAAGTTTTATTTTTCACCTTTTTTTTTTTTTTTTTTTTTTTTTTTTTTTTTTTTTNCAAAACATTTACTGAACAATCCGACCATTTACGTCCTCAGTTGTAAGTGCACAACTGTGGCTATAGTAGGAAGGGTGAGTGAAACAGGGCTACTTTCCAGGCTCAGGAATCTCAGAAAAAAAAGCCACTCTGGGATGAGGACCACAGAAAATATTTTGCTTTACAACTTCTCCCCCATCAGCACAACCACCAGCACTCAAAGGCTGACCTCGCCTACCCTGCAGACATCCACACTTAAATTAGTGCCTGTACATGGCACACAGACATTTTGAAGGCAGGATTCACCTGCCTCATCATAAGAAAAATGCCCGAACCAGGTTCCTAGAAGGGCTACGCCTTCAAAGTACATTTTCTCTCTATTAACTGAAAAGTTTAGTCATCTGTGCTTTACCCAACTCTCCCAGATATAGGTGCCTGAATTGAGTTATTTTGCAAATAAAATACAAAAAGACAAATCCATCGGTGACTTCCAGCTGGGGGTTAACTGAGGTCAATTAAACTGATTAGTTCACTTGTCAGTCTCTAGAAAGATCTTCATATCACAAGAACAGCGATATTCAGAAGGGCAAAAGTTCTAATTTTCCTCACGTAGCTTAGGGTGGGAGACACATCCGGAGCACAGCTACACTGCAGAGTCCGCAGGAACAGAAACAGAACTGCTGAGCAGCAAGTGAAAATAGAGGAAGGAGCCACAGCTGGGTCAGATGAGTCACAGCTCTGTCCCATGCAAGTGCAGAAAGCTGCACAAGGGTGGCACTAGCAAAAACAATTGCCAGGGTGTCCTCAACAGTGACTGAGCACAAAGACAGTTTATGTCTTTTTTCTGTCACCATCACTAGCTCTAGGCCCTTGCCTTCTACTTCTGAATATATAATTTCAGGTACAAATACAGTTTCCTTTTTCAACTCATCTTACAAGGGAAAGATGTAGCGGCAGGGTAAAAAATTTTGCTTAGAATGAAATCATTTTGAGACTGAAGTGGTGAGGAGATTCTGTTCTGTGCTCGTGCCTGGGAAGAACTTCACCTGCGTTGAGCTGAGGGGACAGGGAGAGCCCTAGGGGGTGGATCATGGTGGAACAACTATTTACATAATTTCATCTGGCCAGTGTATGTCTGCAGACACACACAGATCATTCTCTGCCTCTCCCTAATCCCTGAATGTGTATTTACACCATAGTTTAAAATAATTCCAAATTGCCGTTAAAATAAGTCTCCTGGGTTTAAAGAAATGCTGTTACTTGATGCTTGTGCTGCTATGCTATATTCACCTGTTACTCAGAAGTAATACTGCTATTAAGCAGCTAGTAATTTTTCACTGTTTTCTCCTCTCCCTCTCAAATTTGTTCCTCAAATTTGTTCCTACAGAGCCTGAACTGTTCCATTCCACTAGTGCTCCAGGTTCTGATTTTGTCCATTATGGTAACAGCAGCTATTTAATCATTCCTTCTAAAATGAGTTGGGAAGAAGCAAGAAAAGCATGCAAGGAGAAATCTTCAGAGCTTGCCAGCATTTTTGATTACTACAGTAATATATTCTTGCTGCTGCAGGCAGTGCAGTATGGAGAGCCCTTATGGATTGGGCTCAACAGCAATGTGGTAAGGTTCATAAATTCATAGTTGGTGCAGTTAAAATGGTATAACTGGGTTACTATTATCAGGGAGAATTGTAGCATGAACAGATTTAGAAACCTAGGACTGGTGGAGAGCCTCACAACTTTTGACTTCATCTATCTTAAATCATTAAACTTCATCTTAGCCAATGGAAAAGGATGAAAACCTCTGGTGGTGCTGGACTCTCTGTACTAGTTCTGTGTGAATCTTAGACACCCAGGTCAAAATACATGGTAAACTTTCAGATGGCCATTTTTAGGACAGGTGACCCTACTCAAAGGGTCCAAGATGGTCAGTAGGGCTAGTGCCTCATGCTCATTGGCAGCTATAGCTCTTCCATTACATTTTGGTTCAGAAGGATTCATAGGCCAAACCACGTGCCTTTGAACACAAACTCCTTACACCAATTAGGTCCCAAAGATTAAAATCAGTAAAAGCTATATTGCACCAGAAGTAGTGAATACTGAGATCCAGGTCCACCACTTTGCCGGGAATGCTTGAGTGAGAATCAGTCTTATTAGCTCTCTGACTGAGAGACAAATTGAGCTTCAGCTTCCCTAGTGAATACACCGTTGTTAAATGCACTTAACTCACTCTCATGTTTCTATTACATTGTTCTTCGATCTGACTAAACCACCTTGATAATAAAAACGAGCTCCTTCTTCAGTAATAATCATCTTAACTATTCATAGTTTTTACTAATTGTGATTCCACACTGTTATATAGCATAGCAAAACATGTCTGAAATACAGTATCCCTAGGTATACTCAGAATTAATGCGATGTAAAAACAGCATTTCTGATTATATGATGCAGCAACACTCTGATAAAGCCCCTCAGAAGGCTACATTGTCTGATACAATGAACTGGTTGCTGAACAATACATATTTCCACTATTTTAACAGCGTGTCAGACAAAATGCTCACATAAGTAATGGGTAGTAACCAACCTTAAAATAAATCCTAGCACTTGCACAAGTCCACAGGGCATTTCTACTCAAAACAAAATAGTAGTGTTTAAGTCCACCTGATATCGAAGTTGGTTGTTTTTAGAGTAATAGAAATAAGATTTAGAAAGCAGCTAAAACTCCATTTTGATCAAGTTTGAATCACCAGATATCTCCCTGGTACTTATAAATGAGCTATTCTTGCTCTCACAGGGTGAAGCTTTGTGGTTCCTCCTGTTCCCCAGGCAGTGAGTGACCTTGCCCTGATGATGCTGAGCTCAGTAGGACCTTGTATACCTCATCTCTCTTGACACAGCTAGACAATGGAGTGAGAACCAGTGTCTTATCCCCCTCTTCCTAATGTCAGCAATATATTGTCTGTGTCTGTTCGCTTTTCCTCGTCATTCTTCTGATTCTGCCCAGAAAAGAAAAAAGGGGAGGAGGGAAGAAGAAACAAAGACTCAGGAATTCCTGTTCAGCATATTTCTCTTTTTCTTCTTACAAAGCAAAAATTTTCTCAGGTTTTTCATAGTGATAGCTGCAGTTTACTCCTGAATGCTTCTCCTCGAAACTGCCGGAGCTTAGAATCCTTGTTTCATAGCCAACTCTGAGACCCATTTCCACCTGAGCTTTCCACAGGTTTCATGTACTATGGTCATGTTGCTCTTCATGGAGATCTGACTCCTCTGGGATGGTTATTCCACCTCACAACACTGCCCAACAAGGACTGAGTCCCCAGGGAGCATTATTTAGCCTTCGAAACACTTCCATGGGCTGTTTCAGCATGGGAGCCACACTGTGTCTCGGTTTTATGTTGCTGAGTCCTAATTCAACAGTATTTTAAGAGTATTAGCACAGATATACAAACTGAGCTGTCTACAGGACTTTGAAAATGTATTTCTGTATAAGTGCATTTATCTGAAACAGCAGATGCGAGTGTAGAAAAGTTTTGCTAAATGTCTGTTTGAATTTTAGAATTATGGCTATTATAGATGGACTGATAAAAGGAAAATAAGTTTTTCTAAGTGGGACTATGGAGAACCAAAACAGAAAAGAGCCTGTGTCTATCTAGCACTCTCCGAGCACTGGAAAACAGCACCTTGTAATGAAAAACATCTTCCTGTCTGCAAAAAATCTGAGGGTAAGCAATGGTGATGGCTTTTGTTTTTATGGCAGAAACCTCACTTTATCTGCTTTGACTGAATTACAAATTTCTAAGTATATATAAGGAAGAATAAGCCTGAGCATGTAATGTCCATACCTTTATTTTGCATGAACAGGGTTTTATTTTGATGGAGTTGACATTCACCAGCCAAGATCCTGCCACTTTACTGGGCTGGAGTGATGGCTGGTATGGGAGAAGGCAGACAGATCATAGAGGTTGTGGGAGCATTAAACATTTCACATTGAGTCTAGAATGTAAAATGTTTTGCCGACAGGGGTTTTATGGGAAGGTCTGTAATCAATGAAGTCCACTGAGTATAAAGTAAATTTTGTTTCTTCAACATATACACATCATTCCTACACTGGTTATTACTTCATTGCTATTAGATTCCAAAAACTGGATAAAGGAAAAAGAGTTGTAGCTGATGAAAAAGGGTCTGTTACTGGTCCATACAAAAGTTCATACTTCTTAGGGTTTTTATGAGTACCACTGAGGAATAATGCACAGTAAAAGTTACAAGCAAACCTCAAGATAGGATGGAGCTTTTTTGCTTTCTCAATTGTGTTGAGTAACATCTGTTGGCTCCAGTGACACAGACTTAATGGAAAATCAGAATTTATTTGGGGAGGAGTGGGGGGGCGGTTTTTTTGTTTGTTTGTTTGGGTTGGTTTGGTTTGGTTTTGGGTTGGGTTGGAGTTTTTATGGTTTTTTTGTTGGTTGGTTGTTTTTAAATTTCTTTTCTACGCCATGCTCTGAACTTCATAGCTATTAATTTGCAAGTTTTGTTTTAAAAACACATGTACTAAGTGACAATGCTGCTGTTTCATTCCATAATGTAATTGCTTGCAGGAAAATGAGAGCTACTACATAAATATTCAATGAGCCTCAGATTATTTCATGCTTTGTCAGATTTAATGATGTTCAGGAATTTTACGTAAGGATTGTTATCTTGAGGAAGATATTAAATGGGAACTTTCTACAGTAAACTAGGGTTTATATGATATTTCATTTAAAATAAAACTTATTTGAAGTTCTTGAGAGTTTGGGAGTTTTCTAGGGTTTTTTCCCTGCTTTTTTAATGCTTCCTTTATGAATACAAATTTGTTGGTTATAAAATCCTTGAACACTCAAGTATCCTTGAGACAGTCTAAGATTAATTTAGTTAGTAACACAGAAGGGCACAGGTTCACTGAGTCATCCTCTCATGGCTGACCAGTCCTGCTCCTCGTTGTCACTCTTGACTTAGACACTGATAATTCCAGCACTGTGCGCCAAGGAATACTTTAAGTACTTTTAAGAAGAGGTGGTTTTAGTGCTTGATTTCACGTATGAAGAACTGCAATTCTTACTGAATGAAAGCATCTGTAATATCTCATTTCTTCTAGATGTACTTCCTTCTGCTCCCCCCCAGGATATTGGAACATGTCCTGAATCTGATCACATATCTTGGATTCCCTTCCGAAGCCACTGCTATAACTTCAATGCCAATGAAATGAGCTGGGCACAGTCTGTGACTCAGTGCATTCAATCAGGTAATTATTATTTTTACCCAAATACAAGGTTTCGATCTTGACATAAAAAATAACTCTTTAAAAAAATTTTGAAAAGTAATAATGCAAAATCTACAAATATTAATAATAATGAATAAATGTCTCATTTACATTTTACTGTTACGTGCTTTTCAGTAATATTGAATTTAAGGTGGTCAGGTTTCCTTGTTTTATTTTTCCAGCTGTTTGCTTCTTGCTGTATTTCTTCATTCACAAAATCTCTCCTTTTAGTAAGATTTTAAATTTTATGCAATCTAATAAAACCCCACTTGTTTCTGGCCCTATCTCTTCTTTTTTCCATATCTCTCCCTACACAATAGGCCAGGTGAATATCATAAAAACAATCTCTCATTTTTAATGCTGGCTTTGTGATCCTAAAGGGGTTGCATATGCTTCCTGGAAGCTCTTGCTCTATCAGCAAGGCTCCCTGGCAGACTGCAGAGCCTGGGGAGGGAAAATGCTTCCCTACCTCTCCTTGGAGACATCTGTTCCTGGCCAAGACCAGGAGCAGCACCTTGGCACTGTCACCTTTGCTGCTGAGCCATCAGCATCTCATCCCTGTCTCAGGAGGCCAGGAAAGGGAAAAGGAGGCACAATACTGCCCCAAAAAAATGGATCCTTTGTTTCTTATCTTTTTAGAGTCTCTTAGCCCTCTTACTCTACCACTATTGCCAGAAAAATTAATACATCAGTTTGAATTACAGATTTGTTTGTTGTGCAATATTTAATGCTATAATTATTCTGTCAAACCATGAAGAACAAATAAATAATCACCCATAATTCCTATGAAAAATGTCATCCAATCATTTGAAAATATAGTGCCTGCCGTTTAAAAGTCATCATCTTCACTGTGCTTTTGTGTCTTTCACGTCAGATGGCTTTGCTCACTGTCTTTGCTGTTCCCCTACAGCTGGACACTACTTTCGTGGTCCTTATTTAAATTTTTGTTTACTCCCTACCAGCTTATTTTAAAAGCTGTAACAATGTTGGAGACATCTCCAATCATCTCCTGTTGGGTTTTCTTTAGGTGGTATGTTGACTTCTGTAGAAGATCTGGATGAATCAAACTTTTTAATAGAATATGCAGACTTATACGCAAGCAAGACAAGCGGCTTTTGGATAGGAATATACAGAAATGTTAATGGTAACTATTCTGAGTTCCATAAACAATCATAAACAGACTTAATTAATTGGTTTTCAGCAACCAATTGAAGTACAGTAGAAGTTCAGACCTCAGTCCTCTCTGAGGATGTCTCCTATTTCTGGTCTCTGACAGAGCTTTTCCTGTTGGGGATCAAGTCCCGTCTGGCTCTCATGTTCTCATGGCTGGGGAACTTTCATGTGGGACCTGTGGGAGTCCAGCCAGAGCCCACAGCATCAAGATCCTCTGTGACTCTGAGAAGATTAGGCTGCTTGCTAAAGCATGCAGTAGAAAACATGCATCTGGAAGGAAATGCTGTTATCAGACTACAAGCAGTCAGAAAGGGATTTATTTTAGATTATTTTCAGCCCATTGAAACATCAAAAAATGTTTTTAGAGTTTATGAAGAAAAAAAGTTTGAATTTTAATTAAACATATGTTTAAGCATTAGAGTAAAAGCTGCTTGATTTTCCTTGAGTGCTGCTGAAATAATAATTTAGACTTTTTAATAAAAACTCTGAATTTAGCTTTTTTCAGTTGGAAACTTTAATATCCTAGGCAAAAACATGGAGAAATATAAATTAAAATGAAGTTAGGACTGAGAAATCTGCAAATAATTATTTGGGAAAGCAATTATATGGTTTTTGAGACAAGAAACAACCACATACTGAATTTTTGAAGAGAGTAGTATTGCTTTATTAGGCTGGAAAGTAATACTATGTTAATATTCACTAAGGTGAAGACCTTTCCTGTGCATCTATTAGTACTGATACTAACATTTGCAACACCAGGGCAGCTGCTTTGGCAAGACAACAGTGCCTTGGACTTTGTCAACTGGGGCGAGGGGCAGCCCGTGGGGGATGAGCTGGCTTTCTGCGTGGAGCTGTCTGCACCCACAGGCTACTGGAGTGTCCTGCCTTGCTCTTCCCAAAAGGGTTTTATTTGTAAGAAACCAACGAGTAAGTGACTTCTTTAATATTTGCTCTTGCCATTTATGGTTTTCTTTCAGTAATAAGAGCACAATATGATCATTACAAAAGACTGACATAAAACTTTGCATTTACAGTCCTGCTTATCACCTGTTTCAATATTCAGACAAAAATAATGTTAATTTTTTTTTTTGTTTGCCGTACATGATTTCTTGCTTCATAACCTCAGATTTTCTTGCATTTTATGAGGAATATTTAATTACTAACTGAAAATCATAAATATTTCCTGAAAAAAAAAATTACCTCCTTTGTTATTTTGTTCCGCTCCAACATAAACATTTTTTTTTTTCCTACTAACATTCCTATTTTCTTTCTATGGAACAAGAGTGGCATCAATAATTTGCTATTCTTCCTCTTGCTGTACTATGATACATGCTGTTCCAGTAAGAGATGGATGAAGCAATTCTATTTAAATAGGAGCAGAAGCACGATCCAGAGAGCATATAGTAACCTTTGAAAAGAGTGGAAGTGTTTTGGTTAGCTTTTTTTTTTTTTTTTTTTTTTTTAATATTGTGTTTCTGTAAAACTGAGCACCATCTGCTTCGGTCAGGAAGTAGAAATATCAGAATATTGTGAGCCAAGCAGCCATGTGGTATTTCGGAGTTTAACTGTTAATTCTGCAAAAAAGTCCAATTTCCTGCCCTGTTTCACAACTCAAAGGTTCAGGATGTTTCTGAGGTTCCGTCCTTTCCCCCCCAAAGCAAACCTGCAGCTGGTAGGGGAAGCAGCAGTCACAGCAGAGTTCAGGGCATGTTCTGAAAAGGAAAATTCCACTTTTGGGACCATGCCTGGTTTTCTTTGCAGGCAACGCACAGTACTGAATTATAGTTCTTTGCTACCACGCGTGTCAGAAAGCAGAAACTCACCATCACCACACACTTTATTCGATTTGGGGTCTGACTGCGAGCAGCCCTGACCTGCAGTGCCAAAGCGCAGAGGATATTCCCTGACACCAGGTTCTCCAGCAGGACGGCGTTCCAGCACAGCCAGATATTTATTCCACCACCAATATTTATCCCGCCAGCTCTGCATCCTTTCATGGGGCAAATTCCACAGCTGCTTTCCCTGGTGCTCACAAACATGCCAGAGCTCGGTGCCTTGCTGTGGTCCTGCGGCACCTGCCCGGCTCCTGCCGCATCCATCCCATGGGGAAGGTCCATCCTCGCCGGGGCCATCTCCCAGCAGCTCCCAGCAGCTCCCAGCCAGGCGCCAGGAAAAGCCTTGCAGACGGCGCCCTCTGTGCACAGCCGGGAAAAGCTGCACAGGAAACCTTCATTTCACACGTGTAATTATAGATGCAAATGAGTGATGGTAAATGAAGACCTGCTGGGTCTCAAAGGAGCTGTGCACAGCACAGGAAAGCTCAAACGTCCTCACCAGTCCATCAAGTTGTTCCCAGTCCCCGCAGGAAACAGACCCGCTGAAAAGGGCAAGGTTAATTAATCAGAGGAGAAGAGAGAGTCCACCGAAAACTGTCAGAAACTGCCAGTGCTTGGAGATATTTTGGTAATTAAAAAAGATGCAAGAAGGGGGCTTTAATATACAAAACACTGCAGTTCTATTGAAGGGAATACAGGGTTAAAAATCTTTCATGCCTTTTCATCTTTGTTAATTTAACAGATGTGTTTCCAGGAGAAGTGATGATGATGTACAGGTTACCAGACCTTTTGCTAACATGAAATTGTCAGGAAGAAAATGTGACCTTTTTAGATTCTGACTAAACATTTTTCTTTATCTTTGACAGCTGTTCTTAACGCAGCTGCAAACTTGGAAGGTAGGACTTTTTTTCGCCTTCCAAATAGTTTCAAAGATATGTGCTTGAATATAATATTATTTATTTAGTATATTTTTTTTTTTTTTTAAAATAAGAGCTTAATTTACTTAGTTGCCATTGAATTCTTTCCCACCCTAACGTAGCAGTACCTGCAAGACACTTAGGGAACCCCAAAATAACCAAATGCTTTGGTAAATTGATCACTCCCTCTTTGATCCTCCTTTGCATGGTAAGATCTATGAGGAGGACTGACACAGAGACATTATGATGGATATTCCCCCTGGTAATTAAGGGAAAAATTATAGTGTTCAATATTCTTCTATTTATTTGTGGCTGCAGCTCATTCATTTCTATTTTCTTTGTATTTATTTACAGATGCCAAAAAGGACAAAGCCAGTGGTTACCTGAATATGTGGATACTGCTTACTTTGGTCCTCATCATTTTATTAGGACTGGGATTCATGATCTATTTTTCATCCAAGATCAAAACTGGAAGTGGAGCTGGAAGAGAGGTGAGGTGTGGCGGCAGACAGCTGGAATACAGCCGTGCCCTAACTGCAGGGGACAATGGAAGTGATGCCACCAACGACAAAGAAAAAAATGAACACAGTGTTGTCTGATGGGATATCACGGCCAAACGAAATGGTTAAGATGAAAAAAATACAGCTGAACTAAAGGCAACCTTAGTCTCTATTAGGTGCATGTAACTTACTATGAACTAAAGTTTGCAGTTAATCCTTTAGTAATCATTAAGAATTATTGCTGTATGCTCTTCAATAAATAGTCTCAGGTATTTATTGAGTTAGTACTGTACAAAATGGCTAATAAGTAAGAATGAAAAATAACAGAATTTGTGGGAATTTATATTAGAAAGATATGAGTTACTTCTTCAGGAATTTGTGACAGCATCACATACAAAGTCAAGACTAGCACTGAGCACTCTTTGCAGAGCACTCAGCCCTAATTCCTGCACTTTGGGAGTATCTCACCATGTACTGAAGCATGAACACTGTTACTTAAGTGGTGTTTGGAATAAACAGAGATTTACATGAATTGTTTGTCCCTATTGCTGTCCTTGTCTTATACCCTTTACACAAATATCTTCCTTGCAATAGTATTCTAAGTAAAATGCAAATACTTGTCCTTTATTCATGCCTTCAACTTGGATTTTGCAAAACAAATAAATATTTGCATATAGTCTTATTCTATGACTTTGAATGTTTTTTCTCAGCTATGAACATGAGACTATATCAATAAACAACCTATACATTACATAATACTACTTCAGTGTTTAATTACCACGTGGAGATGCTATGTGGTTTGTTATCTAATGAATCTTCTGCCTTAAAAGAGAGGCTGACAGGAGAAAATCCAGAAACATGAGCAAGGCATATGACTAAAAAAGCCATAAATAAACTATAAAATACAGTAGTTGCCAAATAAATTTGGAAGAATCCATTCCTGGTTTTATTTCACTTGACCACTCATTTTAGGATATCTTTGCTTACTATCTTCCACCTCTCTGATAAAGGGACTGATAACTGGGCACCATGTCCATGCTGCAGGCCAGTAAAACAGTGGAGCACAAAACAGTGCCTTGTTAGTGAAATGTTTTAGAGGTTTACTGAGCTGTTTAAGTTTTCTGTGAATTTTCTCTTGTCTATGATATACTGAAGAAAAAAGATCTGAAGGATCTCTGGGAATAACAAACCTTTAGAAAGTGTGTAAGAACTGCAGAGGAGATGTCACATGACATTGAATTGACAATTTGTAGGTATGGCAATTGAACAAAACATATTGCAGAGGAAAAGGAATAAAGGGCATTTTATACTCAAACTACTTTTAATGACAGTCATCTTGATCTTACAACTTTTTTCCCCCTTCATGTAAATTACAAAAAATACACATATTTTTCTTTTTTTGTAAATACTGGACTGGATTCAGTGCTGTTTGATGGCTAATGTAAAGGCAAAGCAAAAGAAAAGAATAAGCAGATTTTAAAAATCCCAATAATATAATTATTTTAAAATTTTATATTTTATAATTGATAGCTCCAAAGACTCTGCACTGTGTGAAGGAGTTTCTTGTATTAAGTGATGCTTTGCTCTTGCAGAAAATACTGTGAGATTTGTCTTCATAATAAAGCCAAGAAAAATGAGAGAAAATTTGAAGGGCAATTTCAGCTGAATTTCTTTCTTCTCCTTTCATCAAAATAATTAAGAGATTGTGCATCATAGCTGTAGTTCATTTCCACTTAATAAATTACTTCAGATGACTTGTAGAATTGGAAAGTATTCCTCTTTCCTTGTGTCATTTACACTTGGTACCAAAAAAGAATACAGTATTAAAATTCATTTGTTCTTCATGGATTAAATAATTTTGAAAGGCAGTTTATTTGCCAAATCATTGGTAAGAGAAAGATTTGTGAAGATTTGGTTAATTTGTATTGGTTCTTCTAAGATAAATTCACTTGAAATAACAGCACAGTAGTTCTACTAGTTGATACACTGGATAAATAAAAGGCAGGTGTACAAATAGCTCACAGTTTGTCAAGTCATTGAGCAAAATTAAATTGTCCTGTGTGGGTAAATTTTCATACTCAAATAGTCAACACTGCTCACTGCGGTAAATTAAATCAGAATATCTTTTGCAGCAGTGAAGACCTATCTGGCTAGGAAATTTGCATATATTTTTCTCTGTTTGCCAGGTATATATGAATGACATTTAAGGTACATCCATTGAAGTGCACTCCCTGCTTCTTTGTCTTCTTTGAGGGTCAGAATGTTACAATTCTAGTGCAGAACCAAGAAAGTTAAAATAATTCAGTGGAATGACCTCAGACTTTTCAAACCTTGCCTCTTGCATTTGGATGGATGGAAACTTCACTTTCAGATGCAAAGTTTGAATTTTGTAATTATTTATAGGTTTCAAAATACCACATGTGACAGGATATTTCCTTATTTAGAGCCCAGAGCTTTCTCTTTCAACTAAAAATCTCCAAAACTGAGAAGGAGCCAGTGCCAACTGATTCTTTAAGGACCTCTACTGCAGAAATTAATTTCATCTCATCTCTCTGTGAATAAGAAGACAGAATGAAACACTTGACCTTTTCTACAGTTTTAGTTTTCCTCCTATTTGCTCATACTGCTTTTCAGACACTCGGTGAGTCTATTTTTTCCTATCCCCTGCAAAAGTGGATGTGAAAGTGGGCATCTCTCTTGTCTTGCTGATTTCTCAGGATTTTTAAGACTTTCACACAGCTTTACTACTCTGCAGTTCATGTTTGTCCTAACGGGAGTGGTCCACAGAAGTTTCCAAAAGACAGATACAGAGATGTTGATTTACTTTTAAAGAGAGGGAAATACCCAAAATGGGGTAAAGCTGGGAATCAGAAGTCAGGACAGAGTCATGTATGTGGACAAAGATTGACTTTAGGGTATAACTTCTTTATTCGTTATGTTTGCTACTGTAGAGCATATGGACTTCCCAGTGTGCTCCATAGTCCTTGTCTATATATGTGACTGACTTACAAAAAATGAAAAGAATGAAAGAGTTAAATAGGGTGCTGTATGTGTTTCTCCCACCCTTAGCATGAGATTGTGTGGGATGAGATGAAATTTGTGGATTGATGTAAGATGCAGCACTGTGGCTGAGCAGATACCAGTGAAAAAAATATTGGAAATGTATGAGAGTCAGGAGCAGCTGTGAAAAACCACTACAGCAGTAAGAGTAAGGATGAGAGGCATAGTTAAGGCTCTGGAGTTGACCAAAGACAGATCACAGCTCCTTTTTGATGTAAGGATGATGATAATATTCAAGTTCAAGGACACGTTTTCTTTATCCTTCTCTTCATTAGATTTGTGGAGGGGGATGCATATCACATGCCAGCTATGACAGCGCTACCCTGTGCAAAAAGGGGTCTCCTACCTCCTCTGTGAGCTGGAAACCCAATCTAAAAGCAAGAACCTCACAGTTTCCAGCACCAACTCCTATTATTAGACCCAAAATTTCTACAAGGTACAATAGCCAAAACATACGGGACTACACTAAGCACTTATTTACTGAGAAGTAAGAAATAAAAGATTTAATAATATTTTAAACTTTTTGCCTAAATGGACAAGGAAGGAAGAAACTAAGTCTCAGCTTCAAATTCAGATTAGCAGAAGTGAAACTTCCATATATTACTGAGCTGGCCAAAGTGATACACGGACTTTCTGGAAGCATTCAAAAACTATTTTTTCAGAATTTTGCACTTTCCAGAATTTTGCACTTTCTCCTCTTTTCACTACTCAACATTGGCTTGCCCTAACATCCTACACTTGTCCTAGAAATTTAATTTAGTGTTTGGATAGGTGTCTCATTCTCTCTTATGCATTATTCTCTCAGATGGATATGGCAGTGATGTTGCATCTTTGTTTCCAGGTGGGAATTTGAGGCACAGAGAACTGAAGGGCAAAACCTTGCCCTCCTGTTCTATAGCTCCTAGAAGATTCCCTGTAGTCCAAATTTCACTCCCTCATGATCCAAAGCCAGTGAGAGCTGTATGGTACCTGACATTTTGAAGAGCACGCAGCTGTGTGCCCAGATGGACTTGCTTTGTGTGTCACAGCACAGCTGCAGCTCTGGACAGCCCTTCCCAGCAGGGCCTGCTTATCTCCATCAATTTCTCCATGAGGCTGCCTATAGCCCTTTGGGAGTGTTAATTGTCTTGTTCAGCATTCACAATGCACAGGCATGCTCACCCACACCTATAGTATCCACATGCTCCTCAGTGTTGGTTCTTGTGAGAATGCTTGTGATTTACTGTGCAAATTATGTTGACTTCTTATGATAGATGTACTAATGAAAGGATACTGGATCAAGGCAAGATAACAAGTCACCATTATACAGGTTTTAATTCCAAAAAAGCCCCAAACTATAACAGAACATGTCAATTCCAGAAGGAGCAAGAGTCACAGAAGGCTCACTCACTCACTGTATTAAGAACAGATGCAACCCCATGGAGATGTATGTAACAGGAACTAAAGCTATAATGCATGAAAGTGATGGCCAACTTCCAAATTTTCAGTAAAGGTCTCTTTTGGAAATCATGAATGAAAAGTGCATTTCAGAAGAAGGTGAAATTCAATTCTTATAATTGCATTTTTGAAGCTCCCATAATGTAGTTTATGTATTCTTATTTCTCTGTGTTGTATTCACATGTGTATGCTGAGCTGAACTTACTTTTCCTTCCCAGAATGAAGTCTTGAAAATACCATTTGATCCTTGTAAAAATTTGCAGCCTTCTGTCATGAGTCAGATCAGCATAAACAGCACATCTTTCTCCTCAGAAGCTCCCCTCAAGCTCACTATAACCACTTATTCTGAATGTTTTGTTTTACAGACAAAGAAATATTCTTAATATACAATGATGATACTAAACTCTGTTTAATTGCTCAGAGCTCTGAGGCAGTCACAACAGCCACTTGCAAGAAAAACAGTGACTTACAAAAATTCAGGTGGGTCTCTGATCACCAGCTAATGAGCATGGCATTTGCACAATGCTTGGGAGTGCCATACAAGAGAAACCAGGCTAAAATTTCTCTGTACCCGTGCAACAACGAAAGTGAATTCCAGAAATGGGAATGCAGAAATGCAGCCTTGGCAATCCAAGGGGAAGATTTATTTCTCAGTGCTGGCAAAAGAAAAGAAAATATTGCACTGAAAACAGGATCAGAGACAATGGATAAATGGAAGATCTATGGAACCATGGATGATTTGTGTTCTCAAGGCCATGAAGGTAAAGTTTAAAGGTTAATATTGATGGTTTATTGAATCCTCTTGTTTCCCATCAGAGATAAGGTCTTTTGACTTCTACTCCCCTTAGCCTAATATCAGCTGTTCCCTCTGAGGTAATGGTGGACTAGAGAATGATTATTCACATATTCAGGCCTGTATCCCTCCATTCTGAAAAAAACCAGCTGCCTAGGTTCAGACAGAATACAATATGTGCAAAAATGTGCATATTTTTTGCTCTTTATTTTTAAAGCAAATGTGGATGCAGATTATTTTTAACTGTTAGCATTAACCACTCTTCTCACTGGTGCCTAGCAATAATACAACAGGCAGAAACTGCATAGGAAGCACAGGAAGTTCTGCCTGAATGTGAGGAAGAACTTCTCCTACCAAGCACTGGAGCAGACTGTCCAGGGATGTTGAGGAGTTTCCCTCCCTGGAGATTTTCAGTAACTGTCTAGACACAATCCTGTGCCATGTGCTCTGTGATGGCCCTGCTTGGGCAGGGAGGTTGGACCAGATGAGCCACTCTGGTCCCTTCCAACTTGAACCATTCTGCGATTCTGTGACTCTGTAATCAAAGCACTTTATTTAACTGCACACTATTACTACTGAGATTGTATTAGTATTATTGGATGAAAGGTCAAAATCTCTAAGTTTAATACATCAATATTAAATGTAAAGGAATAATTGCATGCATGATACCTTCAGCTGTTCTATGAGATTTCAAATACCAAAAAATCCCACAACAATTAACAATTAAAGCAATGGTTTACTTTTAATGAATGATAGGAAGTTAAGCCACATGATGAAATCACTATTTTTAGAAAATTATATTTAAATACATGAGCCAAAAATCACTGCAATTCTTTCATAGTTGGCTCCAGCATGAAACAGCTCAATTTCCAGCCGGGACAGCTGACGATGTACCTCAGAAGCAAAAGGTAAATTGCAAGAGCTACTAAAACTTCCAGGAAAGACATTGCTGGTGACAGCAGTTCCCCAATTACACTGGTGTAACCCTTCTAATACTTTCTCCAGGTAATCTGATGGCGAGTACAGACACATATATTCACATAACTATATTAAAATGTCTCTTTTGCCCCCTCAGATCTGTTTACACTGTTAGGAAATTCCAACGGAGCTCCATGTGCCTTCCCCTTCCTGTTGAGTGGTAGATGGTACGCTGAGTGCACGGCTGCTGGCAGGTCAGATGGCTTGCTCTGGTGTGCAACCACACCCAACTTCGACGTGGACCACTCATTTGGGTTCTGTCCAGCTGCTGGTAAGTCCCACATGCTGACACAGACACTGTAACACAACACTGTTAAGTAAATATATCAATATTGAGACACTGTCAATAAGATGGAAGAGAAAAACCTTGCAATGACTCAATTTTACTCAAAAATGTCTCTTTCCAGCAATAGCATTCGTGACAGACATAACAAATCTGTTTGCTAACAGTCTACAGTCAGGCTGAAAGTTGTCTGAGTGTGTCCTAGTTAAGACATAGGAGAACACCAGTGTGCTTTAAATATCACTGTCTTCAGCATAGAATCACCTGAAAATTGAGATGCTATTCACAGTCTAATAATCACTGATATTTGTGATAGCAGTAGTGTAACCTTTTCCACCCAAGAAAATCCCTCTTCTGTATAACAAGATTGGTCTACACTTCATGGGAGGTTTTCTGAAAAGATACAAAATTAGAAGATTGGCTTAAAGGTTTTACTGAAATAGAATGATCAGTATTTCCCTTTTAATGCTTCAGACTACATTACAAAATAATGTTATCTGAACAGATAAAAGTATGGGCATTGGAGTGCAGGACCAAGAACACCAAAATACAATGTTAATGAGGATATTAGAAATGCTGCCTGAAACCCGGTTTTTCAGTGCAATACCCCAGAATCACAATTTGTCATTTTGATAGGAGCACTGCACTGGTAAAACAGGTTCAACTCACTATCAACCATTAACAACCACCATAATTTTGACTGATCTGGTGAAAATTATTGTCTGGTGCAACATTGCAATCAGCAGATTGAAAAATCCCATGACATCTTCACTATATAAACTGGAAAACATGATGTACTTGACATTATAAAATAATTGGGACATTATCACTAATACTTCAGTCTACAGTTAAAAAAGAATGTTAAAAATCTGTGAATCAGCAATAAAGAAACACAATAAGAAATAGAAAACATTTTCTTTAAAAAATCATTGAAGAGATCTAGTATTTTTTTCTCAACAAGAGAGAAATTTAGGGCAAGTTGTAATCACAGCTCATTTTAGCACTTGCCCAGGGAACAGTTTTGCTAACAGTGAGAGCTCAGAAGAAAATTTCAAAATTCTAGTCACCTAAAACACATGCAGACTACAAATACAACCTCAGCTTCCTCAGCTCCTCCTCCCAGGGCCCTTCACCAGCTCTCTTGCCCTCCTCTGGATATGCTCCAGCACCTCAAGATCTTTATTGTAGTGAGGTCCAGAACTGAGCTGAGTGTTTGAGGTGTGGCCTCACCAGTGCTGAGTGCAGGGGACAATCACTGCCCTGGTCCTGCTGGCCACTCTGATGCTGATCAGGCCAGGATGCCATTGGCCTCTGGGCCACCTGGGCACTGCTGGCTCACGTTTAGCTGGCTATCAGCCCACACCCACAAGTCCGTTTCCACTGGACAGCTTTCCAGCTGCTCTTCCCGAAGCCTACAGTATCGTAAATGTGATTAGAGATGGCACAATTTCACAAGAAAGGTTTCATTACTGGAAACGTTTGTGTTTCAGTTGTGTTTCAGCCAAGAATAAACTTGGGCATAGCCTATGAGCTGCTGAACAGGTTCTCAGAGCAGACAAAGACCAAGATACAGTTTTGATTTATTGATCTCTTTACAGTATTTTTTTTCACCTGCAGATTATAAAATTTGAAGTGTAAAGTGCAAATAAAGGATGAAAGTCCCATCTCTGCTAATGTCAATGAGAAACCCTCTTTCCTTAACAAAGATCAAGATAACTTGTGGGTCTGAGCTTTATTTGCTCCAAAATGTTATTTCACAAATAAGCCTGCAGTTAAATTTTGCCGTAACATTTTGTGTAAAATGTTTATTACAAACTCAGGTACTAATCTCCTTTTTCTCACACAGACAGTGACAGATTTTGGAGTACAGATCCTTTGACAGGAACCTACTACCAGATAAACCACCAGTCAGCTCTCACATGGCACCAAGCAAGAAAGAGCTGTCAGCAACAGAGTGCAGAATTATTAAGTGTCACGGAGATACATGAACAAATGTTTCTAAAAGGTGAACTAATAAGCAAGTTTCAGCAAACAGTGATTCAAAAGGGTTTTTTGACTGATTACAAATGTTTCAACGCTTTAATCACATTACAATAAATAGGTGATGTAAAAAAAATTGTATGCATAGCAGTTAGAAATAGCAAAATTACAGTACATTAAGCTTTTTATAGGTGGAACTTTTGTAACTCGTGCAATGACCATTTGAAATTATTTATTATTATTATTATTGTTAGTAGTAGTAATATTTTATTTAAAAGAAAAAAAATTCCAGCTAATTAAGCAAAAGTTAGCTCAAGCTCAGAAAACACCAAAAAGGTTCCAGAAAGGGACCTTAAAAGAAGAAGCAACATTTAAAGAGGCAATCATTATATGAATATTACATTATATGACAAGTTCTGCAATTATAATTTGAGTTAATAAATCAGTATTCTTCATGTATATATAATGAAATAACTTTTTGGGAATACAATACAAATTTTATTCAGATTTCTTGATTTATGCACACTCTGTAGAATGAAGGTCCTATTTTGATTGCACCACAATCAAGAAAACTGGTAACAATATTAATAATAGCAATTCAGTCTTTCAGTTTTCAAAGCTTATTGTTTACATATAACTGCAGAATAGTATTAAGTTCAGATAAACTAATATGTAAAATAATATTTTTCAATTCTCTACCCTTTATCTACAGAAAAAAACCCTCTGACTTTATTTCCAGTAAACATGGATTCTGTACTGAACTTACAAATCACTAAGCAGAGTTTTACTATCTTCTTCAAAACTTGGGAAATGCAGAAGTTTTCCTAGCATATCTCATTAGAATTCA
Source organism: Origma solitaria (assembly GCA_013397895.1). Taxonomy (NCBI): domain Eukaryota; kingdom Metazoa; phylum Chordata; class Aves; order Passeriformes; family Acanthizidae; genus Origma; species Origma solitaria. The sequence goes on from VZRL01000790.1 coordinate 2,980,706, forward strand.
ATTCTTTTGATTACCTAGATTTGATTGACAGCAAGAGATCCTCTCTCTGGATTGGGCTTAACAGTCTGAATCTCAACAGCGGCTGGCAGTGGAGTGGTGGCTTTCCCTTCAGATACTTTAACTGGGCACCAGGTAGTAATCTTTTTAAACAATTTTGGAATTAATATTTCCCACCAATATGATGAATATTAAATGCAGACCTGTAGTATTCCACATGAATGTGAGGAAAGGGAGCTGAATGGCTTATGAGACGTGTGAGATGAAAAATCTGAGAATTATACTTTTGTGCACTAGGGATAACTCACGAAATTTCAAGCAGAAGAGCTGAATAACCTCATCTCCTATCAGAGACAGATAAAGTAAAAAGCACTAGTTGAGTGTAGCATACTGGGAGTGCCTTCAAGTCAGTGAAATCCTTTGTGTCCCTGCAACTCTCACAGGGTTATCAGACCCTGCATCTTGCAGGGACTCAGCTGCCAGTGAGCATTGCTCTTGCAAAGCCTTCCTCTTCACTTCTTATGCTTTTTTGATCTTCTTCTCTCATTCAAGAGACTGTAAACAGAGTTCATGGCAGTTTATCTTTAGAAGTCACTTAATGATTGTCATAGCAACAGTTGGTTGCAGGAAATTTTGAATAGATGCAAGCATAGCCCATCTTTTGGCCTTCTCAAGTTTCAGAGGTGCCACCTGCTTTCATCTGGCACAGGGGATGAAGGGAAAGCCCAGAGTTGCTGAGTCTGGTAGAGGATTTTCTACCTTCTGCTGAGCTGGTAAAATTCCTCAAGCTTTGCAGAGCCAAGGAGTTGGCTCTCAGGTCAGGCAGCCCACACACCCAGAGCTCCTGTACCTCCACACAGTGGTTTTGATCATGAGTTAATCTATGCATTTCCAGTTCACTGCAGAATTTTTTAGAGTTGTATCTTTTGTGGGGACAGGAAAGAAAGTAATTAATCGCACCGTGGGCCTCTGTGAGAAGAAAACACTGACCATTCCCCAGGGGTAGTAGTCCTGGAGAAACTCCTGGAGTGTTGGTTGAAGAGGCAGGCAAAGGAAAGACACTCAGCAATTGTCAGGGAATGCCAGGAGGTTCTGCTTGCAGCAAGGAGCAAATCTGCATTCAAGTTCCAAAGGGACATGCAGAAAGGACCACTATTCTGTAATCAAATGTGGCAGAAAGTGTGAATTATGCAACAAGCATCAAAAGAAATATTTTGATGGGAACTTCCAAATTAAATTTGCTTATCTCTGGTAGAAAAATAATTGTAGGAGTGAAACGATGAGCCCATAACTGACACATGAAAAGGCTATGAGTAAATTGCTCTTTGGGCTGCTGACATAAACCCTGTGCTACATAAAAATAATTTGTTTTTTATCCCACGAAGGAAGCCCTGAGCCTGAGTCTGAAAAACTCTGTGCAGTACTAAATCCCAGAAGAGATGCTAAATGGGAAAACCAGCCATGTGAGCTGAAACTTGGCTATGTCTGTAAAAAGGAAAAATCCACAAAGGAGCCTTTAATTCTTCCATCAGGTATGTCAAGCAAATAAAAGCACCTTTTAATAAAGACATAATTTATGCCACCAAAGTTAGATTTAAAAGCTATTTAAAAGAAAAAGAAAAAGCAAACATTGTAATTTGTTTTTCTGCTATGATGAGTGGTACTGAACAATGCTTACTGTTATTTCTTTAATGAAATACATTCAAATACTGAAAATGTTCCTGGAGCCACACAAGCATTTTTCATGTTATTATTCACAATTCCAGAGGCACTGGGTTAAGCCACACACTGTCATGAAAGTAGCATGGTCTGCATGGCCATGAAAAGAAAGTTAAAGATGCCTCATCCTTCCTGCAGTGCATTCTAATGGAAACACTGAGGTTTGTCACTGAAAGCTTAAAAAAATGGCGCCAGTAGGCTCAAAGAAACTTTTTGGTGGGGTTACCTGTAACCTAGAGAGATGGCAAAAGAGCAACTTCCTTCAGACCACTTTTCTACTATACTTCTCTCTGGTTTATTTAATGAGAGCCAGCATTGAAAGCCATGTGTGCAGAGAATTATTTTTTCTGCTGTATAATGCGTTTATGAATATGAAAAACATGATTGAGTGGAAAAACTACATCTGAAATTCCAAAATATTCCTCTGGCCAGTGAATACTTCACACTAGTGAAGCCCAGTAACATCTGGCTCCAGTCTTTTCCTCTTTTGTTTAAATGCAGTATGGTTTCTGCAAAAGCACAGTGAGCAACAACATACGTACTAAAATACATATGTGAGGAATAAAGTACTGCTTATTTGTTACCACTTCATTTTCATTCTAATTAGTAAATTAGCTTATTTTAAATGTAATTGCAGTTATTCTAGACTTCAGTTTCCAGTGTTTTAAAGCTTGACATATCTATTGATTTTGAGGGGATGTACAGCCCGTTAAATGCCCAGAAGAATGGCTGCCCTATGGAGGTCACTGTTTCATGATTCATAGAGACCCCAAAGCATGGAAAGAAGCCTTAATTTCCTGCAATGACAGCAATGGCAACCTGGCCAGTATCCACAACCCTGAGGAGCATGGCTTCATACTGTCTCAGCTTCGCTACAGTGAGTATTTCTACATGGCAGTGTTTTGTACAAATAGAGAGCTATGCTATTAGAAATCTTATGGATTTTAAATAAATCTTACAGGATTTAAATAAAATAATTCTTGCTTCTTTGCTACGAATATTTATAGGGAAGGCCACAGATACCTAGGTTAGAAAAAACCCAAATGCCAAAAAACAGCAAGAGGAATCATTATGCTATCTTCATTTTCATTTTCATTCTTTTAATTTTGATTTTCATTTGTTTGTCTCTACATGAAATCACTTGAAGGAAATAACAGCTCTAGTTAGCGCATTTGAGTGGATTATCTGCATCAGACACCTTGTAGCTGCAGATACAGTAATGCACTTTACTGATAAAGCTGAGGAGTCTCATTTCCTACTGGTATCTCATTTTTAACTTCTTGAATGAAGAATGTGAATTACATTTTAAAACAAACTTCTCTGTCTTTTAATACAGATGAATTTGCATTGCAACATTGCAATTTCAGCTCATCTCCATAAAATCTTGCTCCTATGGACTGTTTCAACTTGGGTAATAACACAGATAAATTTCTGTCCTTAGAAGCTGTGGATGAGCTGTGGATTGGCCTGAACGACCTCAACACTCAAATGTACTTTGAGTGGAGTGATGGGACTCCTGTGACATATACCAAGTGGTTGCCTGGAGAACCAACCCATGAAGTCACTGGCCAAGAAGATTGTGTCATTATGGCAGGAAAGGTGAATCATTCCACATGAATCATACAGTGTAGCACTGTACTATTTGAGTTTTGTTATATTTCTAGGGAATTTTTTAATGCAACTTAGCATAGTCGCTAAGTTGCATAGAATCAAGGAATGTTATCGTTATTCACTCAGATATATGGTTGTGCTAAATTAAATTTTAAATGAAATTGCATATAACTAGTAAATGTTCAAAACTGATTATGAGTGTACATTATATGCCAAGCAAACCTTAACAGTCTGGCCGTACCACTTAGCTTAACATTACCTCACCTCCAATCTCGATACTTCGAATCCATTAAAAAGTGCAGATCTTCACATTTAAACAGTATTTTCAAAAGAATGATAATGTCTCTAAAGGAAACAGGTTCTGCCTCACTGTTTTTCACCTGTTCTCAAACTGCAACTAGGATGGATACTGGGCAGACAGTGCCTGTGACAGGAAGCTGGGCTACATCTGCAAAAGAGACCCACTACAGGGAGTTTCTGGGACAGCAAGGACTGACCCTGCCTGCCTGAAGGTAAGAAGAAATCATAACCAAGAATCTGGTCAGCAAAATTTCACAAGCTCCACTTGACGTTGAAACTATTTTTTCCCCCTTCCTTAACAAGTGCTATTCTACAACAAATTCGGGGTGATAATTTTCACTACATTCCCATTTAAGGAATAATAATAAGTCAGGCCTATTACCTCTCAGAACTGTTTGTGTAAGGGACTAAACCATTCCAGCGGTTTTCTGCATGTTTGTTATATTGTTCTGCAACCATCTGTGGTTATCAAACATGTAGTAGGGGACTGGTAACAATTTCTGGACTACGTGGCATGATGAAAGATGATGACAAATCTCACTACTGAAGCCAAATCAAAACAATAAAATCCTTTTCATGAGTGAATTTGTTTTGAGCAAATTATTGTATCCTACAGCTCTTCTTCCCTTCTATTTTCCCTCTTTCTACTTTCTTATTTACTGCTATTCTATATTTAGTAATCTTTCCCACAATCCCATATGGGGAACAGACCTGAGACTCATTGTGCTCCATGGAACTAAGCAGCAGCCAAATACTGAACACAGAGTCTATTTACTTTTCTAGTGCAGCAAGCAAATCTTGAGTTGGCATAAAAGGGAAAAGTGACTTGGAATTCAACTGCAATTTTTAGGATTTTCCTCTTCAGTGGTTTTTATGTTACCTCTTCAGTCAGACTTTTTACGTGACCTGATGAATTAAATCAATTAATTAGCCATTCCTTTTAGCCTCAAAACAATCAGGAAACTTGAGGCAGCATCTCTACTGTAACATAGACTACTCTTTTTAATTCTCAGCAAAGTATTTTATTCATCTGATTCTGAATGTACGCTCCATTCTGTGTCCCTCTGACCTTTTCACCAATAAAAATTTATCCATTATTGTCAAAAAGTGAGACTCATAGGCACTAAATCTCTTCTTTCTGCACTGAATGTTTGCTAAGCCGAATTTCCATTAGTACACTGGAATTCAAATTAATACATAATCACATTGGGGTATATTAAAAATATGTTGGTTTATGAGTATTCACTGAAATTCAAGTACTAGAACATATGCTTTTTTTAATTGGAAGTATATTTCATATGTTGTTGACAGGGTTGGGAAAGATATGGTTTTTACTGCTACCTGGTTGGACATACCTCTGTAACATTTTCAGAAGCAAAGAAAACCTGTGAAAGGAGCGGTGGTTATTTAACAACCATAGGAGACAGGTATGAGAAGAGTTTTAAAACTGTGTATCTGATGCAATAACACTGGAATTTAAAAAAATAATTGAGACCTTTTGGGAAAAAAAGGAAAACAAAAAAACCCCAGAATATCCTTTTCCTGAAGGAAAAAAATTAATAAACACAGTACAGCTTTTCTAAATAAAAATAATTTTCACATCAATGTTTTCCAGTACTTTGAAAGAGCAGAAAACAGCAAGTTCTGCTCTGTAAGGAGCAGTTTTTCAGTATAGCACAGCTTCACCCCCTATTGCAGCTAGTGCACCTGGGATCCAGTTAAACAACATACTCCCCATAAGAGGAAACCTAATGGAGAATCTAGTTATTCTGGCCGTGTGAAGTTTGGGATGCTGAGGAGTGGAAGACAACAGGAAAGCTAGGCTTAATCCCATCTGACTCCTGTCATTTCAGATATGAGCAAGCCTACCTGACCAGCCTCACTGGTCTGAGCTCTGAGAAGTATTTTTGGATTGGTCTCTCAGCCATGGAAGAGCAAGGGAGTTTCAAGTGGGTGACTGGTGAAGGCGTTCTGTACACAAACTGGAACGCAGCAATGCCTGGTACTCTACCATTGGACTAAATCTATACTACTAAGGAACTTTCTGTGTTCCCTAATTCTAAACTGTTTCCAACTTTGATATATCCATGATGACACATAAGAACATTCTGCCTTTGAAACTGAAGGGTCTTTGATACACGTACTTGGGACTGGTGAGGCTGCAACTCAGATCCTGGGTTCAGTTTTGGGGCCTTCACTACCAGAAAAACGTGGAGATGCAGCAGTATGTCCAGAGGTCGACAAAGCTGGTGAAAGGTCTGGAACAGGAGTCTAATGAGGAGTGGCTGAGAGAGCTGGAGGTGTTTAGCCTGGAGAAAAGGAGGGTCAGAGGAATCTATCTGTCTACAATTGCCTGAAACGAGGTTGTTGTGAGGTGGAGATCAGTCTCTTCTCCCAAGTGTTAGGGCAAGAGGAAATGGCCTCAAGTTACATCAGGAGAGATTTAGACTGGATACTAGGAAAGATTTCTTCACAGAAAGGGTGGCCAGGCCTTGGAAAAGGCTGCCCAGGGAAGTGGTTGAGTCACCATCCCTGGCAGTACTTACAAGATGTGAAGATGTGTAGATGTGGCATTGACGGACACGCTTTAGTGGTGGGCCTGGCAGTGCTGTGTTAATGGTTGGCCTCTATGATCTTACAGATCTTTTTCAACCCAAATTATTCTATGATTTTCCATGATGCCCTGAAGACATTAATTTTCTGACTCCTCAATGTTTATAAGAGCAAAATCAAACTGAGCAGAAAGGGCAAAATCCCTTCCAGCCTTGGCAATCCTTTCCAGTCAAGGCTGCCAAAGCCTTGCCTTGAGTGGCATGGGAAAGAGGGAGGCAAAGGGCTGTTCATGCACTCAAAGTGAATAAAGGACTTGAAGGGGATGAACGACTTGGCTTGCTGGTTTCCTCTTTTCACAAAGCTCCTCCTCTGAGTGATCACTACACTTAATATTTCAAAGAGTCTTCTGTAAATTAATCACATGAGCTGTTAAAACGTGAAGGGAACGCCTTTAAAACACATTTCTACTTTGTTTTGTGTCTCACAAAGGGAAGGAAGCCGGTTGCGTTGCCCTTAGGACTGGAAATGCAGCTGGACTATGGGATGTTCAGAACTGTGAAGTAAAGGCAAAATTTCTCTGCAAAAAATTAGCTGAAAAAGTTACTGTTCCTGTTGCTCCTGAAACCGTTTCTGATTCCAAATGTCCCTTGGGTTGGGATACAAGCAATAGCACTAATTCATGCTTCAGAGTAAGTATTGTTTTTTGCCATTATCCTACTCATGAGGCAGGAGAGCATCAAACAGGTAATCTAAACATCACGGAATGGCACATGATGGCACAAACATAGCAAGCTTTTATGCAACAATTCAAATATCACTGCAGTTTTCACTCTATCCGTGATATGTAAGGCTATCCAATTACTTTTTAATCCATACTGTAATGGATAATTCTAATGGAAAGTTTACCTATTTTTCTTATGCAAGGCAGCCAGCAGATTTACGTTTAGCACACTGAAAACATAGTGTTCTACCTGCATCTACAGGGTTTTGTGAGAGAAGAAGACCAAAAGAAAACATGGTTTGAAGCCCAAGATTTCTGCAGAGAAATAGGAGGAGACCTGGCTGCCATTAGAAGTGAAGAAGAGCAAACAGTGATAGAAAACTTAATAAAGTAAGCAAACTGTCTAGTAATTGATATTTTGGTGTAACGACGCATTATGTAGTAACAAATTATAATATTCTTGTGTTGCTCCTGAGTTAATTACTTGAAAATGTATCTCATTTTCATCATAATATCAAGAAAAATAACTGAGAAAATATCTCATATGGGTAATGTTTTCAAAGAAATTTTGGGGGTTCCTAAAAGTTGTAATAATCTGCAAACATTTTAACTTCAGAAAGAAAAAACGAACAACAAAATTTGTTGAATGCTTCTCCTCAGACCCTACTCTAAGTTTGTTAAAAAGAAATTTTGTCTTCCAGCAGGCCTGAATATTTTCTTTCTGAATAAACACTATAATCACATCAGTGAAAAAAACCAGTGTCCTGTGTTTCCAATACAACCATTTGCAAAGTAGGAAATTTTAAGGCATGAACTTATATGCCAATGGGAGCTTGCTGACCAACAGCTTTTTATTTCTAAAATTTCTGCTGTATTTGAAAAGTTCAGTAAATGTCAGAGTTATTGTCCAACATAACTTTTAAAATTGAGCAGAGCTAACCACATATATATCCTCTTCCACTATACTTTTTTTTCATACTCTAGAAAGAAATCCCCATCATTTCAGCCTTTCTGGATAGGTTTGCAGTGTTTGGATCCTGATGGAGGGCTTTCCTGGAGTGATGGATCACCGGTGAGTGTTTCACCATGCCAGTTTCCTTCTGTTCTGACATTTTTCTGTTGGAGAAGTTTCCATGACTGGTGTGGACGGAAGTTGTACAAGAATTTCCACAAATGTCTGTTTTGCAACTGAGTAATTCTGGATCATTATTCTTAATACTGGATTGGAAAACACCAGAAAAAGCCAATAAACCCAGAGGTTATACCATCACAACAGTGATAAGACAGAGAACTACTTTCAGCTACAGAGATGACTATCCAAGTCACAAATATATGAGAAAGGTCCCTCATGATTTTTGTTAGTATGTGGTGATAAATTGCCATGTTCCTTTTCCCTGCTTTTTATTTATAATCTCATTTGATTCCAGTTTTTGTAGGACTGCTACAGTCTGTTAGATGCTGCATAAACAGAGCCTTTATTTCCTCTTGCAGAGTGTTTGTAATCACTTTAATAGCTCACATTGGATTCACAGCCAGAGGAAGAGAAAAAGAAGTGGTTTGAATCTTTTGCTCTACTTCTCATTCCTTACAGAATACAGTTTTTTCCCCTGTAGATAAGAATAAAAACCATAGGTGTGTTTTCTCTGTAGGTGAATTACAGAGCAAGGCATTACTTTTACGATGCTGCATTTGAAGACTGCGGAGCCATCAGTGAAGACCCTTCCCCGTCATGGATTAAGGAGCACTGTGAATACAGTCATAACTGGATTTGTGAAATAAAGAAAGGTAGGGTACTTTTTACTCTAAACTCACTTTAGGAAGACATTCAAACTGAATCCATTCTATCAAAACAGGAAGCTCTACAAGTTACATACTAGTAGAAAATTTGGTTGATTTTACAGGAATTTTGCACACAGAAAAGTAGGTCAAGACCTTTGGAAAACAAGATTTTATTTGTTAACAATAAAGTTTTTGTTTCATTATAAAAGAGTGTATTCCATTATAAGCCTTTCTGAAATTACACTTCTTGATGTAATTATGTGATAATAGAAAATAAGATGAAAGCAATCTCAAGAGCTTACCTTGCAATATTCACTGCTCTGCACAAAAGCAGATTTTTGTCAAAACAGAAACTCTGACTGACTGAGGAAGAGAGGATTACAATTTGTAAAAAAGAAAGAAAAAAAGAAAATAATTATTTTAAATTTCCATAACCTTTGTGAAGTGAAACTTCACTCCTCTGCTCAGATGTTGGTACACAACAACACACTAGTCACCTACTCTAAATTAAACAACACTACCAGCATGATAGAATTACTCTTTTTGCAAGATGACATGCAAAGACAAGCCTGTAACAACAGGCTTGCTGTAACAAAAATATGGTAATGAAAGCTTCAAAACACTTCATACTTTAAGACAGGTTCACACCTTCCTCTCATACTAGTAGAAAAATCTTCTCTGTTTCTATGGTTTTTTCTCAGCTACTGTTGGGAAAAATATTCAGTGAAATTAGAGAGGAATCAATTATAGCTATGTGTTGGGCTATATATTTTACTTCCCAGACTTCCAGCAATGTTCCTTTGGTGGCTCCCCAGGCTCCTTCACACTACTTTAAATTGATACTTTTCTTAAAAACATCATTTCTGTGCTGCTGAATTATTCAAAACAATCTCATTCTAACCAAGGCACATATTCTCAGCTTCTCCTACTTAGAAAGTAATAGTCACAGAGCTCTATCCCAACGAGATGTTGTGAAGATATTTTTCCTGGTAAATTCCTTTGTGAGTTCTCACCTGCATGGTCACCGCAGCTAAAAATCATTAGCAAAAGTGTCAATAGTTGCTGTTTACTGTTAATTATTGGTAGTATATGAATGGCAGAAACTACAGCCTGAAGAAATTGTCATCATTAGTCAGCAGTGTATAATGGCATGCTCAAAGATGCTGAAACAGTCATGATACTTCATACTTCCAGGACAGATATATTGGTTTTTTTCTTTTAAATCTTGTAAACATTTCCTTTTTAAGCTTGTAACCAATCAAACACTGGATCATTTTTAAAAGCTGACATTTTTCTTTTTTTAACTGAAGCATGTGTTCACACACTTAATAAAATGTAATTACACATACAGCAACACAAATATTGCAATAAATTCCTGTGGGGGGAAAAACCCCATAGAATTAGAGAATAGTTTGAGTTGGAAGGGACCTTAAAGATCATCTAGCTCCAACCCCAACCTTTGGCCAGGTTGCTCAAAGCCCCATTCAGACGGCCTTGGGATTATAAAGGTGACATTTGTTTTACACTTTTATAGCTCTTGGCCTCGCATATTTAGAGAAACATTGCTCCAATATCACACTCCATTTGACAAGGAAATTTTTCATTTAAATTATTTTTCAAGAAGTAGTAATGTAATTCTTCTCAAACAAGCTACACAGAAAAAAAAGGAGTTTCACAAACAAATAAATACTAATAAAATATAAAGTAGATTGAAGCAAAACTTCGTTTAGCATTTTAATTTCTTGTTCAAATACAAGACAATGTCCATAAAGAATTGTTCAAAGTTTACCAACATTGAAGTATTTTCACTATTTATTTTACTTTTAGAAAGAAGTATTCATTCAGACTATCTTCAGTGATCCAATTTAGGCAACATTCAGGATGTGCAAGACGCACTTACCAAAGCCTACCACAACAGCGATGTAGGCCTCTAATGCATCTTTTATTCCCTGACACCTTTTAACTTTTCACCAAAGATACTATAAAAATATATGCTGCATTGAATACGTAAAATGTGAAAAATTAATAGACATTAAAATAACTTCCACTAATTGAACACTTATACTGGCTCAATGTGGGAAATGTTTTACATCTTTTTTTTTAAACTCCATTTCATTACAGGGACACCCTTGAAACCAGAACCTCTGGGCCCTTCTGCTAGTAAGTTTCTGTTTATTTTCATTTTTCTAAAGGGTGGTGCAATGTAACACCAATCCCTTTGCTTAAGAACTGTGAAGAATGCAGATGTTTCTCTTCTGTGTTGCAGTGCATGAAGTCACAGAAGATGGCTGGATTGTAAAAGGAGACAAACAATATTTTTTCAGCCTAGAAAAGACCTCTATGGAGAAAGCCAGAACATTCTGCAAAAACAATCATGGAAATCTTGCTACTATTGAAAATAATAGTGAAAGAAAATTTTTGTGGAAATATGTAAGGGGAAATTTTTCTATGTTATACACTATATGGCTTATATACATTCTGCATATAGCCTCTGCTTTTGAAGTACAGAAGAATGTGCTTGTTGCATAATATTACTACATTTTATTAGGATTGGGTTTAAATATTCTACAAAAATATATTTATTTTACTAAATGAATCTTCACTTTAGGAAAAAAACATGTGAAAGAATTTACAGTTTATTAGGGTGAATATACTCTTGTCTATTCTAATCTGAATGGAGTTCTGCCCATGACCAAATATATAAGGAGCAATGAACAGGCAGAGTAGGTGTATTCTCAGAAAACTCTCCTTTTGACAGGGTGGCTACCTCTCATCTGAATATCATATTCTAGAGTGCAGTGTTACATGTAGATGTGAGGCAACTGCCAGTGCAGCTTTGATGGTCCTATCTGATTTTGCTCTCCAAAACACTTTTCAAGGAAATGTTTAGCTTGGTCCACATTAGATGGATTATTCAAACAATCCTTCATGGTTTGGTTTTCCTGCACCATGACCGCAGTGTTAGCCGGGGAACGCTAACAACTTAATAGCATGGATGGTGCCTCAAACCTCTGCCATAATCCTGCTTGGTTTGCCTATACCAACGTGGCCACACCATCACCCTTCTGATTCACACTATTAGGTGTCTGCTTTTATTATCGAAGAAAGGATATGAGAGGAGGAGAGCCCAGACAGCTTGCGACACAAGAATTACATAGCTGCTTAAAACAAGGAAAGTGTCAAAACTTTATACTCAATTGTTTTTCTCAAGCCTCCTTTGACCTTTTCTTTTCAAATTGAGGACAGAATTTTGAAAGCTTTGATCATATCATTAATGAAGCCAAAAATTGGAAAGCACCAATGAAAATAATAAAGCAAAAGTATGTGTTGTAGGGTATCTCAGGTGATGGTGCACAATAATTTAAATAATATAAATTCATCTCTTTGCTTCCACAGCACAAAATCTACACTTTTTTCCCCCTATTAGATGACTAATAAAGAATAGAAAAAACTATCTAAAATTTTATTTTTATGTTTAGATCTTAAAAAATGGCAAACTGAACTCGTATCTCATAGGATTAATGCAGAATTCTGATCGACAGTTCAGGTAGGTAAATAACATCAAGATCCATAAAGGGCAGTTGTAGGAGTATTGTACTGCCAGAGTTCATTCTGGAGGAACCAACGCAAAGGAATTAAATGCAGATTCAGAGAGTGATAATGCATGTTGAAATGACTGCTTTCCCTTGGTTAAACTACATTGTACAAATCCCATTTTAAATTGAATTTTTATAGGGGATATATATGTTATGAATATGTAGATATTATCTGTTAAAAATAAAGGTATTTTGGTCTTTGACTTGATATGCAGGGATCTCATTATCTAGGGTCTTTTAATCCTAGTGGAAATTCAATTTACGGACAGACTCAGCTATAATTTTTTAAAAATATCTTTAGCATGTAAAGGAAGATTTTTCTCAATTGTTTCATGGACATTGTCTGAGCAACCACTACTGTTTTTCAGTTGGATGAGTGGAAGCCCAGTGCACTATGCAGCTTGGGCACAGGGTGAGCCCAACTTTGCACAAGAGCAAGAAAATTGTGTGGTCTTAAATAAAAGAGATGGTGAGTTACACAACTCAGGTTTGTAAAGTAATTTTATGGGTGCAGCTCTTCCAGTGTTTGTTTAAAAACCTCTTGTCAATTTCACCCATTATTTACCAGCAATTTTGAGAAATATGCATAATAAAGAATAGTCATTATACCTGAGGTTTCTTCAGGTGCAATATTATCCATAAAAGTGGAATGTAAGATACTGATTTTAATTGGGAATGCAGTTGCAATTGGATCACTGATGTTTCAGTTGCACAAAAAAAATGTTCTATTAAAATCAACAGAAATTATTTTTTAAATAATTATAATTAGATAATAGTTACTTAAAATATTTCTTAATAATAGAGAATATTTTAATTTTTAAGTAATATTTTTAAATATATATTTTAATAATTAGAGAATTGTTTTAATAAGAGAATAGTTAGCAAAGGAATAGAACATATATGGAGTTTCACATTCTATATGATGAAGCATTACATTACACTTGCATCTTTCAGTGCAACAAAGCTATTTGGGAGGGTTCCACTCAGAGGCCACCTCATCTGGCCACTTGTCCCCCAGCCACAGCAGGACCAAAGTGCCCCTGTATACAGTGACAATGGGAGGTAGAGTTGAGCTGATGCAGGTTATCCCACATGCCCAGAAAGATTGCTTCTGAATTTATAAGCACAGAAACCAGTTCACTTTCCCACAAATTTCATTCTTATTCAGTGTCTTATCACCTACACTTTAATTGATTTCAGGCTTGTGGAACGATGTCAACTGTGGTTTTTCCAATGGCTATATCTGTGAGAGGCACAGAAGTTTTATAAATGCAACACTCCCTTCAGCAGAACCTTCACCTCCTGGAGGATGTCCTGCAGATTGGATTTTATTTAAAAATCAGGTATGATAACTTTCATCTAAGTACATTGACATTACTCTTTGGTACTTAGAGACATACATGAGGCCTTTTGTCTCTTGGACATCTTTTGTCAATTGCATTAAAAAATTAACCAATTGGCTAATTACTGCAGAATGGTGGTTTTAGAGATTTTTGATTGTTTTCCTGAGAAGTGGTCACCTGAGGAACATTGGGAAGACTGTTACATTGTATACATGTTCCAAAAAATTGAACTGAATTAATTTGAAAGCACCAGGTGTGGCACAAGATCAGTCATTTGAGATGGAACAAATCAGAAATAAGACAAAGTTTTTTCAAATAGGCTTCAATGTAATGTTTGCCTTTTCCCAAAAGGGACAAACTTCATGTGCTCAATAAGCGAGCATTCTATTTCTTGATACATACAGTATTGTTATGGAGGCACCCATGGATATCACACCAGGTGAGTTTACGCCAGGTTACAGTCATCAAAGTTGTTATTTTCCACAAAACTTGTGAGATAATTCTCTGACTGTGCTATTGGCATGCCACAGAGCAGAGGGTGAGCTGCAAACATGGAGAGGGCACATGAGGCATGTTCATAATTACCAGAATATGTATAAGTAATGTGATGGCTACACACTTTTTAAGAAATGAGTTATATACTTCCATTAATAAAAGAGCTGTACAATGAAGAAGGCTGAACACACACATGAGAGTACTCTGACCACAGACCCTAGGCCATACAGGTTTTTCAGAAAGCTCAGGAAATTCCACACCTGCACTGAGCTTTTCCTGTACAGTCAGCACTTCTTCGTTTTTGACTTGTGGCAGCGTATGGCTGCTTGAATTATCTCAGTTAGTTAACACATTAGATTCTCATCGGACTCCTATTGTGGATGGTAAATAGCTGTTGAAGTTTTGTTGTGACTTTCTCAGTCCCTTGCAGAAAGACAGAGAGCAAATTTAAAACTTGAGAATCATTTTGACTCGGCTCCAGAGCCAAGTCAAATTTGAAAAAATATTTTGCTGGTCTGAGTTAGGGAGTTAGTCTACCTTTTACTCAAACTGTAACTCAAACAGTGTAATGCATACCTAAATTCCTTTTTCTGTCACTCTAACAGTCTATACTTATTTTCCCCTAGTGTTACAAATTTTTTGGCTCTTCCTATGATTACTGGAGTACTGCAAGGAGAGCTTGCACAAGCCTTGGAGGAAACTTGGCAAGCATACCTAACGAACAAGTCCAAGGTATAGTGCAACAGCCCCTTGGGTAGTAGATAGCCTTTACTCTGTATACAGTGAATGTTTCCTGCAAAGAAAGCAAGAGTCAGCATGTAAGTATATGTATTTTATAATATGTATACTCAACATTGTTTATTGGACAAGGCATGAAAAGTTTTTAGAACTGAACAATCTCTTTTGGGCATGCTACTGAAGCTAAGGGTTGCTTCCTCTCATTTCATGTGAAGTGTCTTGCATTATTTATAGGTCTGAATTAGCATAAACTTAAAAATACATATCCGACATTTTTAGCTTTAGACACAGAGAAAAAAATGCAATGCATGGTCTGTTTCTGCCAGAAACAGAAAGGGATATGCTTCTATACCTCTGCCTAAATTCTGCAACTTAATTCAGTAGAATGTCAGATAAAGGCACATTTTCACCACATTTTCACATTTGCCTTCACATGTTCCCTGGCTTCCATTTGCAGCTGCATAGAGCCACACATTTCCATCAGTCAAATGGCTCATCCTGACTTGACAGACATGAACTCTTTTGATATCATGGTGGTCAGACAGGCTTTTTGTTTCTTTCCTCCTTCCAAGCTTGCTTCATTGTTCCCAAATAATTTAACTCTTTGAGACTTTTCATGGGCAAGGGCTTGGCATAACCTTGAAATTAGGAACACAGGTAAATTTCTGATCAAATGCTAAGTAAAATGCTTTTACAAGACTTTCCTGAACAAAATAGTTACATATTTGCTTATGAGTCAATGTTTTGACCGATGACATGACACATTAATTTTCTGTTGGCTTTTGTTTCTAGCTTTCCTCACTTACCATTTGAAGGATGTTTCAAATGATCCTTGGATTGGCTTGAATGATCTGCTCAGTGAACTCAACTTTGTTTGGTCTGATGGAAGTGCTGTCTCATATACAAACTGGGCTAAAGATTCCCCAAAACTTGTAGAACCTATTTTGTATGACAGTCTACACCCAGAAGATGGCCAAAATCGTCAACAGGTAAATATTGCTTAGTGTTTGCCATCAAGTCTAAATCTGAGGAGCAATACCACTGTAAGTAAACAGATGACTTCACTATACACATTGCCCCAGCCTTCTCCACTAGCTGTTCAGCTATCTTTACACTGGAACTAGTCTTAAAAACCTTTCAATGTCTGAGTATTCTAGCTATCTCAGAGCATAAAATGGCACTGCTGTAATTTTGTCCAAGTACTTGGCACAACTGAAGCAATGAATAGATTGAATAAAGATTGGATATACTAAATAAAGTTTTCTTTTTCATAGTAATTTGTTGTTCATTTTTCAGGGCATATAAATGAAACATGAGAATTTTAGAAGTTGATGCAGAATTATTTTCATGTCTAAGAAGGAAGGAAGAGAGGATGCAAGAGGAAAGAGTTCAACTTTTTAACTTTTTCCCTAATTAAAATTGTAATTGAATTGTTAAGGGCCAAGAGATGTCAACTACTTGCTAAGCCCATCAAATCCTCTCCATTGCTAGCATTGAAATTGAAACTTAGAATGCTGCAAATAAAATAGCATTCTACATAATCATATCAATATAGACTGGTTTGCACGCCCACATTGCCTATCTTTCATCTAATCCTATATCTTGCTTTCAAAACTCGTCCTTCACACTATATCATTCTGCTCTGTCCATCCTCCCTTCATTTTGGTATCCACACCTTCAGAGAACCCAGGGATCATGCCTTTGGACAGCCAGCTTAATCTACACCTGAGCCAATTCATGTTGTTCTTGCCCATGTAGCCATTGGTCAAGGCATGCAGGAAGACATAAATAGCACTGCACAATACATAGCTCCACTGCAGCTCTAATAATATCTTAGTTAGGAAATTATCCTGGGAAATATCCTAGGAAGCATCAAGTAAGAAAAAAAACGTGTGAAGGTACATCCTACTTTACTCCTTCACCCTCAAGACACTAACAGCTCTCTCCTTCAGAGGATCGTTTTCAAAGAACCAACAATTACCCCATGACACTTTAGTAGAGGATTGCAGCCTGTAATAAACTTGATGTTCCAGCTTCTTAAGCACTTGTCACCTGATCTGGTGTAGCTGAATGACAGATTCTAAGAACTGATGAGAGTTCTGCCAAGGATTGCAATTTAGGTGATTTTGTCAACAATAACCACTATTTAAAGTTGGCTTTGCAAGTGAAATACAAAGTATGACCTCCATTTCATTCTCATTCAAAATATTACTGATAGTCACTCATTAGTTGGGATAGATAATGTGGAAGAAAGTTCTTGAAAATAATAACGTCTTTCAAGTATTTCTCCTTGAAAATAACCAAATGAGCAAGCAGGCTGAGCTGAAGAGTGCACAACAGGGGAGCTGGCCACCAGAAAAGGGGTCAGAAAGGACAGACAAGGTTATAAATGAAAGGTGTTTCTGGAGTTGTAACACATACCCTAAAACAGCAGAATTTTTTTAAAAAAGGAGCCAAACTACTCAGGGAATTACAGTACTTTCTTTTATAACTTCTAATAGCAATGTACCCATATCCTTTCCCTTACTCCAACAGTTTGATTGCGTTTCTCTGAAGAGAGGTCCTCCTGATGACACAGGAAAATGGAACGATGAGGAGTGTTATAAGTCCAGAGGGTACATATGCCAGAAGAACAGTGGTGAGTTTTGTATTGTGAATCTTGAATTTGATAACACAAGGATTAAAATAATTTTTCTTGTTGAACATACTTTTTTCCAGTTTGGTTTCGTTTTGTTTTGTTTCATTTTGTTCATTTTCTGTTTTTAGGTAAAGGATCAGTAAAACCTGAGGGCCCATCCTGCCTCCCAGTGTTACTTAGCAATGTTTTTGAGAAAACATAGCAGAATATAGGAAAAGAAAATGATTTTATTTTTAAAAATGTTACTGAATAGATGACATCCACAAACATTTTAATTACATATCTTCATAACAATCTATAAGGTATCAAAACTAGTAAGTTTAACACTTACCCATATAAACCTGATAGTCATTAAGCTGCAAAGAGTATTTTTCAAAAAGGCAGGGCAGGCGTGTTATTTTGGAATGATGGGGTAAATTTACCTCTGCAATATAAGATACTGTGCATTTACTGGTTCAAAATTGTCAGAGGCTGAGAATACTTTTTTTTTATCCAGAACTGTTGTTTTGAAGCTATATTTAATTATAAACAGCTAAGAAGAAGATGTTCCATTCCATTATCAATTTTATACTAGATTTGTAAATAATGAAGATGTTATTCAGTTGCTCAAGTCAAATATGTGACTCCAGATTTAACTGCTCTTGGGGTGGTTTTTTTCCTTTTTCCTACAGATCCTGAACTCTTTAAATCATCAGCAACAGTGCTGGACTTTGCTTCTGACCATTCTAGTGGGATTAGCTATTCTGTCACACATTCCAAAATGAATTGGGAGGAAGCACACAGAAACTGCAATAACAATGCCTCAGAACTTGCCAGTGTTTTAGACCCATATAGCCAGGCACTGTTGTTCCTACTTGCAGCAGAATATGGAGAGCCTCTGTGGATTGGTCTCAACAGCAACATGGTAAGAACAAATACATTACATTACATTACACACAGGCAGTCAAACTGACATGGGACCTGATTTAACTTTACGCTCTCATCTTGTTGCCCATTGGAATTTCTGCCAGTGTAGTGCTGAAAACAGAATTTTACATCAAAGTAACAGCCATTTCCACTGGAAATCTTCAACTAAGACTCATACAATGGAGATTTCCTTTTGCAGGAGGAAATGTTCTGCAAACCAGTATATAACAATGTACTGTGTTTGGAGTCATTTAAAGTATCTCAAATATAAACTGTAAAATCTCCTACATTTTGTGTTGATTTTAACCTAAAGAACATTCTGGGAACAACATGCATCCTGCCCTCCTGCCATGTGTTTATGTACCTCAGTGATCAGTGACAAGGTATCACAAGTTACACACCTGAGACCTGAAAAGGAACAGTTTTTATGTGTGTGGTTATGCTCACACATTTTACTAGACCATTTATTTATGGTACCAAGAGAAAACTACAGCTATAAACAGCAACAAGGGTAAAAATTAGTTAAAGGAATCTGGAGGCTATGTGATATGGTATATTTTGACAAATGGCTATATTTTTTCAATTTGAAAATGCAATTGGTGTAATTGCTGCCATTAGAAGTTAGAATATTATGGAAAAATAATCCTTTCTGTTTGTGAGATGTCTGTACCAGTTGTATGACAGGACAGGGTGAGCATTTGGATGGTAGGTGTGTTTTGACATGCTACACTCTTCATCATGAATCACAGTCACGACAACTGCAACAAAAGTGGTGGTGATCAGAGCTGCTTAAGAACACTCCCACACACCACTCCCATTTTGCACGCAGGCATCTGGGTGGTCATACCAACATGATGTCTTATCTGACCCCTGGTTTTATGCCTTCTCTCATGCCCCCTTCCTTTTTCCCTTCCATTTCCCAATGCTTGAAAAATGCTCTGAATTAACATTAAATACTTTTTAGAGGACATTCACATTTGTGGATGACAGACATTACATTTTAGTCAGGTAGCATTTACAAGCTCAGAAGAGGCACTAACAAGCAGATGATTCTATACTGGTTATATGAGAGTCCTCTTGAGGATCATGCATAGTTGCTATGCCACTAAGCAACCTTGAAATTACCATATAGATTTTGCTTCTAGACCAATGGGAAGTATCAATGGATCGACAGGTGGAGTTTAGTTTACAGCACGTGGTCCACCGGAGAACCAAAACAGACATTAGCATGTGTTTACCTAGACACTGATGGCACCTGGAAGACAGCTTCTTGTGAGGAAAAACTCTACTCTGTCTGTAAAAATTCAGATGGTAAGTAAATCCATACAGCCGTTTTCACTAGAGGCTATGTAGATTTATCAGCTGTGCTACACATAATAAGCCACTGGAAAAATACTTTGTTTATACACCAGTATACAGGAAGATGGGAGTAGCTAACTACTTCTAAATATTGACATGATTTTTTTCCAAAAGTTAATTGATTCATAATAATTACCAAAAACCTAAGAAACAAAGGATTGAATACTCACTTTTTGAAATTATTCATTCTATTAGGAAAAGTAATTCACTTGCTATAAGGTCTGTTTTTATTAGGCATTATATGAAATTCTGTACCCAGTTTGGGGTACTGAAGTTTGAAAAGCTTCCCAGTCAACTAAGGTTTTCAGATGATGAGATTAAAAATAATTAAAAGAAAATATTGGACAAAAGACTAAGAAACCAAAGACTATGAGAAACCATATTATCTATTCTAAATATTAAAAACGAGTCTTATTGGATGGAATTTAATTTTTCTCTGTGTATGATAAGAGTTGGAAAAGGGTAGCAGACTTAAATACAGCAAAGAAAACCTTCTAATTTTATCAGTACAGAAGTCTTCAATAAATACTCTGGACAGATCAGCAAATCTCCATCACTACAGCTTGCTAAGAACAGACAGGACTAACATCTAGTAAAAAGCATATATCAGCTTCATGTGAACTGTGAGAACAAAGATGAAGTAAATAATCCCTTGAGGAGCCTTCCAAGCACAAACTTCTATAATTTATATGGAAATAAGTATAAATATGATTTCACAATTTAGCTATATTCTTGAATTTGTCAACATTATGGAAGATATGGAATCATTAGCAAGTTTAAAATTACATGCCCGATTACATTCTAAGATGTTTCAATTTCAAAAAAATCCTATTAATATATAATGTCTCCTTCCACTTTATTCTCAAAATCTCATTTGAGTGCTGAGTATTCCTTATCAGGGAAAGAAACAGACTGTAGAACACTTACAGGAAGAAAATGTAATTTGGCAGAATACATAACTTACATCCCATCTGCATTTATCTACCCATCCAAAATCTTCCTATTATATCAGCCACTATGGAATGTATGCAGGATGCAGTTTAATAAAAAATCTGCAAGCTATGCTTAGTGCTCACCAACACTTTCATTCACAGTCACAATTTCTCCTGTAAGTTTTATAAGGTTTTGATACTGTTAAAAAATTAGACTGAAGTGATAGAAGGCATTCTAAAAATAGCAGTTTTAACTAATTAGGCAGGTATTTATGCCAGAAAAGCAATTGTATATTTTATTGATTAGATTAATTACAAAAAATATGTAACTAGACAGAATCTATGCTTCTTATAAACTAGTGTATCTTCCAAATCACATAGATAAATAAATATGAAGGAAAGTTTTGTCTCAAACAGAAAATCAGAACCATATTCAAGCTCTTGTTAGAATAGGCTTCATTTCCTCTAAGATTACAAACCTAATATAGTCTGTTTAGTTTTGCCTTACTAGTGTAAGGGAAAAACCAAGTTTTATAAAATAGCTGGACTCCAACTACCTGATCTCTTATCAGTATTGGCCCCTACTGAGCCCCCACAACTTCCTGGAAAATGCCCTGAATCAAGAGGACAGAAATCTTGGATACCTTTCCATGGTCACTGCTATTACTTTGAGGCCTCCAAGAAAAGAAGCTGGTCTCAAGCTCATGACGAATGTGCCCGACTAGGTGAGTGTTTTGTCTTAGAAAGATGGATTATGTAATTAAACACATAAAATGGATAATATTGGAAAGCAAATCTCAAATTACTTCAAAACTTCACATTTAATGCTTTTTTGGTTGCTTTACTGAGCATGCTTTCACACAATAAAAGTAACCTTGGCCAGAGACAGCAGCATCTTCTATCTCAATATCAGGCAAAATATGAGTACCTCAAAAATATTAAACTCCTACTGGTTTTATGGCAAAACATAATTAGGCAGGGAGATAAACACTTTTACAGACCCACTAAGGCACAGGCTGCAGGGCTGGCTTTCCCTTCCCCAAACAAGAGGGAACCCACACACAGTGTAATCTACGAGACAAAGTCATAGGATAGTTGTGTTTGTTAGTTCCAGGGCACAGTTCATGTGAGATACATAGATCTCACTGGCTGGACAACAAATGAGATGGAGGAGCTGTTTAGCTTTCAAGAACCATTGAAACACACCCAGACACACAGCCCCTGCTCTGGAACAGCCCAATGCTGCCCCCATGGAGAGAAGAGCAGTACCTTCATCAGCAAAGGGAAAAGACACTTTGCTCCAGATTTCTGAGAGCCGGTGTGATGCAACACATATTTCAGTGTGAGGAAACATCCTATAAGTTTCTAAAGGCACTTCCTCATATAACTGAAAACACTGACCTATAACTGAGTAAATCAAAATAGTTGCTTTGCAAAGGTGTTTTGCTCCACAGCAGTACAACAACAGAATTCCTGAAGTGGTTTTGTAGAAAGATAAACCACATAATTACTACAAAATAAACATTACACTAATAACCAGGACGAAAGGTTACAACTGGACACTGCTCCATGTTCTAAATTCCTACATGTTTGCCTGCCTGTTACCCACTGGCCAGGCCAGGAAGTGGGTAATTTCCTGATGATCCCAACACAGCTTTGTGTATTTGCAATGACAGCGCATATAGCAATTATAAATCAACTTCTGGACATCTGGACTGCAGCCTCCAGCTGCTGACACATCCTACCTAAACTGTTATCATCGGGCACTGCCAAAACTGCTGCCCAGCCACTGATGGGGGACAGAGCTGTAGTGGCAACAGGCATGGTGCTGACTACATCACATGTACCTTTTTCAGCCTATTTGGACTACAATCTGGGATGTGGTTGGACCTGTCCAAAAAGTATTTCAGGAGTGCAATTATTCTTCTCTAAAATACCAAAGAATAAAAAAATCCAGAAAATTTCAGAAAATCCATATCTTTGTACAGATTTGCATCCATACAACACACAGTCATGCTAAAAAAAAAATTAAAAAACCAAAACGAAACAATACAGTGATATTATACCCACAACAGGACTAGTGAATAATATGGAGGAGTCGGTTTCTTTTATATACTCTTGCATATTTCTTATGTGTTTATTTACTTGAGCTCTAAGAAAATGAACCATTGTGATGTGTTCCTTAACATTTTTTCAGGTGCTGATTTGGTATCGATAGGAGACTATAGCGAAACAAACTTTCTGGCAGAAACCGTTAAGATACTCCATGGAAAATCACTGAACTTTTGGATAGGGCTAAAGAAAGGTGACAGAGGTAATATCTTTAATCATATATTACCCTATCATACGAAATTCCATGTTATGTTAAAAAGAAATCAACTTTGTACACTTGAAAGTACGTATATATAAAAATTACACAAAGTTTATTTCAAAGTATGCTTAAATATGCTTAGAATTATAATTGAAACATTTAGCTAGCTATTCATGTAATAAATTTTTGTTTTCTTCATCACAACTCATTCTATTTGTCTAAACCTGTGTATTTTATACATAGCATGTTCCTTTTTAATTTTAGGACAGTGGGTATGGACAGACAAATCTGCAATGGATTTTGTAAACTGGCAAGTGGGAGAACCTTCAAACCAAAGGCTTAAAGACTGTGGAGAACTATGTGCATTGTCTGGCTCCTGGAACACCAACCTCTGTGCTTTCAAAAAAGGATATATCTGTAAAAAACTAAAAAGTAAGTAGCATTTCTAACACATTGTTAATAATGTATTTTCATTGTATAATATAGAAATGTCAAATATTCTAAGTTTGTGTGCAAAACCAATTGACTCTAATGGCAGGATGTAGCTGCCTAAATACCAACAAGCCCCACATTTCTTCTGACTGCTTTCTCAGAAGGCTGCATCTCCTCTAAGTCCTCTAAAACTACCATCACCCCCATGCAGCCATCATAAATTCTTCAGACCCCTATGTCTAGGTGAAAGCTAAGCTCAAAACCAACACTTTGTTTAATTTCAGCTGAATATATTCTCAAACAAATCTTGCTCTGATGAGTGCAATGCAAACGGTCTTGTAGAAATACTGGAATTGGTGATTCCTTTCCTTACTGACCACAGATCTGATGGATTACAGGAATACCATGACAAGCATTCTTGTGGCACTCTTTATCTACAGTATGAGAGAATCATGTTTAACAAAATACTGGTAGTATCCCAATAGAAAAATTATCATCTGTTAGAAAATGCATGAGTTCGATTACCAGCTGAGATTAAATCAAAGTAGTCCAGAACATGCACATTTTGTTTGGTTAATCTTCATATTTCTGTCCGACTTTCTATCACGTGCTATGTTCAGGAAGTGCAATTACCACAGGAACCACATCCACATGGAATGGCTGTCTCTGACAGAAGGGGCTACAGCCACGGAAAATTCTCAAAAGCTCAAGTAAAATGCTCATGATGCATTGCTAACACTCAAGACTTCCTTTCCAGAAACACCTTAAAATGACTAAGGATCTTGTGGGGCATTTCTCAGAAATGAACGTATTTGAAAACACTTTTTGAAATAACAGAGATCTGTCCTCTAGATGTTGTTATGGGTATCACGACTGAGGAAGTCAGATGCTCTTAGAATGAAAGACTCAATCATCCTTCTAGAGTTTTACACATGCTTAGCTCCATCTCTCTGGGAGAGTAACTGTCACCAGCTCATGAATTTAGGAGGAATTGTCAGAATCACTGGTACTTAGGAACTTTGAAATGCCCCTTTTTTTTCTATTTTTTTTAAAGCATTCAGAATAAACATTGTTTTTTACCTTTCAACAGTTCCTGAAAACAAAGAGATGTCAACAGAAGGTACAGGTAAGCATACTTCCTTTAAAGTAGAACAACAGGGACATGCTAAAACAAAATAGGAATATAATTACATCGTTTCTCAGTATTAGTTTTGAGAACATTTAAAAATACGAAGTCCGTAAGCTTACTCTGCATTGAAATATTGGAAATAGAAGTTATCCTGAAGTAAATATTGTGGGGTTATTTATAGTTATATTTTTAATATTGAGCTTTGATCAGATTTAATTATATTTTGTTTGGTGCTGTTCATTATAAAAAAAAAAACCAACCCAAACCACATGTTGAACTGAAAATCTATGTGCACATTGAATTTTTCTGCTTTCTGGTTAGAGATGTCTCATTTATTACTAGATTTTGATATCTTTTAACATCAAAGGTGTTGATTCCATTGTATATCCTTACAGAAGAGAAACTGGGGAAAGTACTTTCTGCTGGCATCATTTGGCTGTTAGTTCTTCTAGCCCTTTCTATAGTTGGAGCTGGAAGTATAATTTATTTCTGCTTGAGGAGAAAAAGACAAAACCTGTCATATATTTCCACCAGAATGACTGGATCAGAAGCAACTGCGGATATTCAAGCAAAAGACGCACATACAGACATGTAGTCTGATGAAATGCCCATGTGTTCCAATTAACAAAAACCAGCCTATGAATCAGTGAAATCTTACTCCAGCTTTATGTTTTCCTACCCAGACAATAGTCTCCTTTCTTCCCAAATACACAGTTCACACACATACATCTTCCAAAATTCCCTCCAAGTCTTACAGAGTTGTTTAGCCTGGGGAGAGTATATGTTTTTCATATAAATGGTCATGGCTGAAAAGTTGGCTCCAGAGGTGTTATGGGAAAAGTTTGACAGATATTTACTGTGTGAATATTTCTTTATTTAACTCAGTGTAGAAATTCTCCCTTTTACACTCAGGGGAAACCATTACTCATAACTTTAAATTGTTTTTCCCTGTGTGTTACTTCAGTGTTATCTAAAGCATGATGGGAATCACAGAATCACTGAATTAACTAGGTTGGAAAAGACCTTTGAGAACCCAACCTCTGAAACACTTTTCAAAAACTCATTTCAGGTTTTCAGCTTCATCATTTATGATACTATCTTTACATTCATGCAAAACCTGTTATGATACCTGCACCCGTGCATTATTTGCTTAAAAAAAAATAGACAGAAAGTCATAAAAAAATTGAAGAGGCTCATTTAATTTTACCTCTAGTCTGAATTTATGGATTATGCAATTTCCTACAGCCTTGAACTAATCTAGTATTCTGCAAATACCTATATTTTTCTGCAGTTCAAATTAATAATAAAGATAGAACAGAAGATGATCTTGCCATTGGGTTTTATTTCAGTAATGATTTTTCAGTATGCAGAGCTACCCCTTTTTAAATCCAAGGATGTATAATAAATGGTTATCTTACAGTGTATTATGTAATTCTTTGGTGCAGAGATATAAAATCACTGACTTTCTGAAAATACTTTCTTTCCTTTTTGTTGTAATTTCATTTGATAATGTGCTTCCTAGACCCTTCTCAGCTTTTCTTCCAATGTACACAGTAGAAGGGTTTGCCTCAGGGGTCAGTTGACCATTCTGCATATTTTAAGACATGCATCATCCCTCCTGAGCAATGGAGACACCTTTCCCCAAGCCACAAGAGGGCACATGGCACTAAAAAGCCTCACTGAAGAAGCAAATGGAGGAGTAGGACTAGAGCAGAGGAGCTTCTACCAAATGTATGTATTGGGAAACAGATTTCTTATTTGGCCCTTCTGTCAGAACTTACTCCCTCCATGTGCTTACAGTCTCCGATGGACAAAAAAGATAAGGCCACACTAAAAATTTCTGCAAAGGAAGAAATATCTGGAATAAGTGGAATAGGTTTCTGCACCACAACATCTGTGTCTATGCCTGAGCAGCTTGAGGACACATTTGAATTACCTCTATTATTTACATTTCGTCTAGCTATCCATCAAGCAATAAACACTTCTAACTAAAAATATTATTGGTAGTTACTTAGAATGGAATTCTAATCCCCTTCCTCTAGGAATACTTCAGACATTTTAACAAGGACTATCTCAAAACATGGATCACCCTGCTAACATTTCCTCCTGAGAGCTCAGTTTTCCCCCAGCACTCCTTTGCTGGATGGAAACACATTATTCCACACATTATTCTACACCTTTGGCTAAGTTAGTAAAGAACTCCAACCAATCCCAAATACAGAAAGATGTCTGAATATTGTATGCCTTTCCCTTTGTTACTTAACCAAGTAATGTCATACAGACATAAGGTATTTTATCAAGACCTGGTTAAAAACAAAACAAAACAAAAAACAAAATAAACCAAAACAAAACAAAACACCAAAAACCTCCAAACTCAAAACTCCCATCCTTAGGTTACTTAAAATAGTTAAAAATTAAGCAAACCGAAAGTATATTTTACAATTTAAGTAATTTGAACACTTTGTAAAGTCCAGAGATTACGGCCTTCTGATAAAAGTTCCTTAAGTGACTATAATAAGTCCTGTAATACCAACTCCTTGTGATAAAGAAAGTCACTGTCGTTTTCAGGAGGAAATAGGAAATAGCTGAGAGAGCTTTGCACAAAACTGTGCAAATGAGAATAACAACACCTGCTTCCCATGCAGATGACTACAGATAAAATTGCTTCCTGGTATGTGCTACAGATCTCTGGGAATAGATGGTTCTGCTTGCCCTTTAGATAAGTGAGTAGGGAAAGCACTTTTCCTGGTCTGTGTTTGCAAACAGTACATGCTGCTGGATCCTACTGAATAGGATCCTACCGCTCAGCTTACTGAATCTGATAAATGTTACCTTTCCCAAAAGAAAAAAGGAAACACACAATAGAAAAGACTAATTTTTTAAAGGTATTTGTAAGTTAGCTATAAAAATTGAGAGTTCATAACAGAAGTATTCTGCTGACCAAATTCAGCACAGCCTGGGATCTTCAGAGGAGAAGCCTGGCTGGTATCACCACCACGCAGGAAGCACAGAGAGTTCAACAGTCAGGCTGCTCTGCATGCCAGCTCTACGTGCTATCATATGAAAATATTTTGATAAATGTACATTTTAATGTATAGCTATTCTGTAGTTGGACTGAACACCATAACTGAACAAGAACTGGACAGGATCACAGGCTAGTCATGAAGCACATTGCTGATCCCCCTCCAAGATGCTGAGAGACTACAAAGGCTGATCCAAAATGCCTCTTACAGAAGAGCACTGTGGTGACAACAGCAGTGAAAATAAGTGAATGCAGAGGGAGCCAGTGCAGCAGTGCTCACAGCTGGGGACATAGTCCTGACCAGAGCTGCTCACACCTGGCAGCCACGGTCATTGTAACTTGCTGTTTGCAGTGCCAGAGCAAGGACAGCATTGCCAGAGCAGGGACACATCATTCAGTCTACAGTACCTCAAACAACTGAACAACCACTGGAGAAGAGACCAATGCATCAGAGCACTGACTTCTCCATATTTGTCATTTGGACTTGACGTTGGATATGAGTAAGACATTGCCCACACACCTGACACATTTCTCAGACACAGAAGAGGGCTGGGTTGCACTTGGTTAAACTCCACAGTACAAAGAAGGCCCTTTCCCCTTTCAATGCTTAATCCCAAATTCCAATATTTCTACTCAAGTAAATTGCTTGCATGTTTCTCTTTTCAAAAAGTCCTGCATACCTAAAACCACTGTTAGTTCAGTACTTGGAATACAAAAAAAATTGCCTATTGTGAATGCTGCTGTTTAAATCAGATTAACAGTGGAGAAGACACCTCAGCACCAATGTCTAACGTCTTCATACTGATGTGTGTGTATGTGGGATTTTACATTTTCATAAAGAAATGGTGCCTGATTTTCCACATTTTTAATCATTACCACTTGCAATGACAACATAATCTCTTTCATACATAGACTCAGCTATCTAAGGTGCCTGAAGGGGATGGTAATCTCACATAATGTAGATATCTAAAATGCAGCCATATCTAGCTAAACTACTCACCCAAGGTCATCACTGTGGTCAGCACAGAGAGATGCCTACATTAGGGTGCAAATACTTGATCTGGTCTAGAGACTGAAGATAACTCTAGACTCTCTCTGGCACAAAGACAGCCTAAACCAATTATCTCACAGCAAATGAATTCTGCAGAATCTAGTTCTTAATTGATATCTTATGCAATTAGGCACAACATGCACTAATAGCTTTTTGTTGATTGTATTTATCATCAATAGCTCCAGGCTACCTCAGAAAACAGCTATCAAAACCAGTCCACATAGATTTTTTTCCTAGCTTGAAAATCATTACTTCCGTAAACAAAGCATCTGTCAAATTCAAAAAATTCTGTTGATTTTTTTTTTCATATTAATTCAGAATGGAGACTGACCAGGCAGCATTTCTTAAGCAAATGTTAAGAACATTGACAGAAGCTTCTATGAAACTACAATACATTTCCAAGGCAAGCATCTGCCTTTCTACTCCCACAAACACTTCCCAGCCTAGTGCCAGAATAGGTGAAAAATCAGTGAACTGTGTCTGCTCATAGTCTTGATACAATCTCTGTGCTTAAAGTACGCCAAACTCTGTTTTCCTGAGCAGCTGCTGATGTGTTCACACCAGTGAACCCTTGAGGAGGTTAAGTTGTGCTGAGCATCAGAAATGAGGGCAATGCCACTTCTGTTTTCATCATTGATACATAGAGTTGAAGCAGAAAAACTGAGCATGAAAGTCCTGTTCAGTCCCATACTGAGCGCTGCTTTTAAAAGTTCCCTCTCCTATCCTGCGCAGACTGCCATAAACTGGCATAAAACTACTGCACCTACTTTGGCTACATTCTGTTTATATTTCTCCCATCTATTTCCTACTGTATCCATGATCTTAATGCTAAGCTGACAATTGCTGTTTAGAAGGAATTGTTCAATTTTTAGTTCAGCTAAATCTGGACAGAGTTTATTTTTAATTTTGGTGAGCCCGATTGCTGTTCACAATACCATAGATAAATCTTATGTCATAGATAAATCTTAACTATCACTTAAACATCATTACTCATTAATATCTTGCATATCTCAGCCGCTCCACCCCATACTGTCCTCAAACCATATATGAAACATTCCTAAATTCTACAGCATTATTTTCCTAATGCCTTCAAATGATGCCATGTTCCACGGGTAAAAAGTGATCAGAAATGGCTCTTTACTTGAACTATATTAACAAATAATTTTCAAATTATTCACACAAATACACAGATACAGGTGGGTAGAAAAAGGATCAAGAGCAGCCCTGCTGAGAAGGACTTGGGGCTGGTGGATAAGAAGCTGGACATGAGCTGGCCATGTGCCCTTGCAATCCAGAAAGCCAAGCGTGTCCTGGGCTGTATCAAACGAAGTGTGAGCAGCCAGTTGAGGGAGGTGATTCTCCCCCTCTACTCCTCTCTGGTGAGAGCCCTGGAGTGCTGCATCCAGCTCTGGGGTCACTGGCACAGCTTTGGACTATTCTCTTAAGAAGCACCTCTCTTCCCCTTCTTCATTTTCTTTCCCTGTTGTGATTTTAGTATTAAGTTCAAAATTTAAATGTTAGAAGGAGATCAAAGTATTACATCAAAGCTTTTTAGTATCTCTTTTTACATCATGCAAAGTGGACTGGTTATTGCAGTTACCTAACTTGTCATATACAGTTGTAGGATTCTGTAAGAGCAAATTCACTCCATTTCCCAAACTTCCTATCTAACATATACAAGTTTGAAAGATACTCAGAGAAAGATATTTAAATGTAAGTTCTTAATGTAATAATCTCAGCACTTCTGTTAAATACTTGAGAATATTTTGCAAAGTTTTATGGTTGAGAAAGAGTATTTGAAATTAAACATATGATACAGTATTATGTTCATTTAGTGCTCAAGCACAACCAAGCTTTTTTTTCCTAACTGAACATTAGTTTTGTCCAGTGGGTTTCAGCAATTTCCAGCTGCTACTAACTTCATAATTCCTTGTTTATAACTTTGCTATACAGCCAGAAGAAATTGTTCAACATCATGACTTCATCCCTTTTTCAATAGAAACAGAACTTGAATGGTTTACATGATTCTGGACTTTGAGTGAGGTTCCAGGTATTTCTACAGAAGCTGCAAAATGGAGAAATGTTTTTCCCACACAGACATTCAGATGACAAGTTGGCATTGGCACCTCAATATTCCACAATCCACACACTGAGGACAGGGCTTCATTGACAAGTAAGCTTTTATTGTTATCTCCTGGAACTGCAAAGCAACTGAAGAAGAATCCACCCCATCCTGGGGTACTTCTAGATGTCTCTCATAACTCTGTTTAGTGGGCTGAAGGAATGACCATTAGTGTACCTTCTACACAACCAAAGAGCCCACGTTTGGTGCGTGCTTCGGAGACTAACACTGGCTGGCACGGCACGCTTGTGGAGTCTTCAGGCTTGGAGATATTCACAGCCCCACTCAGTGCCAGGGGCTGGACTGTGTGATTCCGCTTGCAATCCCAGCCCAGGGTGACTCCGTGACTTGGCCATCCTCTCCCTCTGCCAGGGCAGCCACGCCGGCGTCCGATGTGGCCAAGCCTCTCAAAGAAACAGCGCCTCAAAGCGAGGGAAGACTACCTGAACCCTCTTCTGTCCCATTTATTAAGCCCCGGGCTCAAATTCCCGCGGACTTCCCCCACGAGGGGCATCATCCCGGCGGGGGTTTCACGGCCCGCACCTCACACCCTCCCTGGGCGGCACCGCCAGCGGCGGCCCCGCCGTCCTACA
>VZRL01000790.1:3012422-3046855 GCA_013397895.1 Origma solitaria
GATGGCGCCATCTAGCGAGCGAGCGAGGGAGCGCGCGGCCGCAGCCCGGCCGGGCCCGTGCGCTGGGCTCGCCGGGGGTTGTTGTTGCCGCTGTCCGCAGCCAAAGGCGACATCTGAGCCTTGGCCGGAGCATTTCTGCTCTGCAGGCGTGACTCCCCTCAGCGCGAGGTGTCCGGGACGCGCCCCAGCACGACAGCAATGCCCTGCTCTGCCCGCTGATACACGCGTGAGGCCCTGGGAGGCAAGGCCTGGGCCCGAGGGAATGGGCTGCCCTGGGGATGAGAGGGAATGGCTTCAGACCCATCAGTAATGTTTTAGATGATGAATAAGATAATGTCGTGGTCTTCTCTCTCCAGCTCAAATTGTCTGTTTTTCTAGCTCTAGGTTGTGTGTACAATTTTTTTCTTGTGTTTGACTTGGAAGTGAAGCAGAACTAGTAAAATAATGATAATTTTCTTCAGTTTCTCTTTTGCTTCTACCATTTTTTTTTCCCTTCTCACAAGTCTTGTAAGACCATCACTGCAGTGTTCCAGGTGGGCATTTGTCATCATAAATTACATTAGTGTCAGTTTGAACAATATTAGCAACAGAGAATGTGTAGGTGATTTCACTGGTGGTTCTGGTAATCAGCTCATTACATGGCAAATAAAAAACTGTGTGCCTCCATCTCCCTTGCTAATAAAGGGATAATAATGTGTGTTTATCTCACAGAAGCATTATCAAGGTCAGGTAATTGCTTTTAAATCTTAAAATTAAGAAGTCTACAGAAATGCAAAGAACATTAGCTTATTATCACTAGAGACCCAGAACTGACAGGAATTCTCTTGAATCAATTTCAGAAACTTGTTTACACACCAGACTTGCCCCTCTTGAGGATATAAATATGGTCACTTTTATTTCCAACATTTTTGTCTTAATATCAGGATGAATATATTTCACTGACTGCATCACTTGTCTTTCTGTAAATGTCCATTTATTGTCTTCCAGTAAATGTCCATTGTGTTGTTTTTATGGTTTTTTTTCAGACTTTAATGAAGTACATTTATTTCCTTACAGATTTCTGAGGAAGTGGAGTTGCAATTAGAAGCAATATGTCTTTGACAGATCAGAGAGCATCAGGATAATTGCTAACAATATTTCTGGTTTTGTTGTCTCTTTAGACTGTTCACTAAGATGCTGTTGACTACAACAAATTGAGAGACTTCAAACGAAGAAAGAATAATGGAAGACTTCAGTTACCTGCATAAAGAATTATATTTATCATATGGGTGGGAAGTCATGTAGGCAGGACATGTTCATGTGCATCACTCCTTTTTGGAGAAAACTCCCAACAGAAGGCTAATTTATCCCAACAACACAAGGCCCTGTTAGTTCATGCTGGGTAAAGTCACTGTAACATTAATTACATTCTCCTCAAATTTTACATACGTTAAGGAAAAAATAGTAAAAAGTGTCCTAGAAATTGTTGTGAAAGAACTAGAAATTGCTGTTTGCTCTATTACATAATCTGTTCTTGAAAACATTTGCCATCCCAAAGGAATACAAAGACACAAATACCACATCAGTCTCTAAAACAAGCTGTTTCCTGAGTACATTAAGATGGCCAATCTAGTTTTCTATAAGGTAGACTGATCAAAACAGTAATAAGGAAAGAATTAGGAAATATCTTTCATAGATTATAAAAGACTAAATGTGGGGTTTGTATTGGAAAATCAGGCCTAACAACTCTACTAGAAGGATCCAATAAATGTGGAGAATATAGATCATGTCTGATTCAAAAACTCCTGAATCGCCTGGAAGAAAGAGGTAATGGTGTTTACTGTTTACTCATATTTATTCATGGTTGTCAAAACTAGAGCTTGAGTATGGATACCTGCAGAAGATTTTTTCACTGCTGAGTTATGAGATAATAAAATGGAAACTAATTTTTGTGAAAGTCAAAATAAAATACAAGTGCAGTGACAGTTAAACTTTGCAACACTGTTACAGGGTTACACAGTGTGGTGAGGTTAAATGCACTAGTAGTGTTACTTATAAGACAGGGTGATTAAGGGTGAATATTATAGAAGCCTATAAAATCAGGAGCTTTTTAATTGCCATGGGATAGTCTATTGTCAAAAATGGATCTGCCATGTTTCTGGAGAACAGGTTGTCAGGGACTCTTGTACAGTCATCCAAATGTGACCAACCACTGGCTCAGGAGGTTCCTAAACCTTTGATTCAAAGAAAACAGGGTGGTATAGCTAGGAAGAATCATTCATTATATGCTTATTTGTACACTCCTGTTAGTGACTCTGTAAGAGAGAATGCAGTTTAATACATGGACTTCTGGTTTGAGGGACTTTTACTAGTTCTTGTTGTTATTACTGACAAAGTTGAAAAGTGAGCTTCACTCAGTTAAAGAATAAGCTGCAAAATCTTGAGTATCAAATATGACTATAACATATCTTTTAAATAAACATGTCAAATGCTTGAAATATTTCTAAAAAGTACACGACTCTCAGCTACTGCCTGTGTACTCTTATTTTTGGAAATAGCAATGTTGTTTAAGCAACAAACTGTTGCCTTCATAACTGCTTTCACAAAAGGAGGTGTAGTGTCCTTTCAAAGAAGTGAAAGGATTAAATACATTACGCTGAGTATCTCAGAGGGCTATGAAATGTATTTCCTTTAAAGTGTTTCTTTACTGTCTAAAATATACTCAGCTAACTCAGGAATTCTGACAGTTAATAGCAATGTTTTATTTGGTCTTGGAAAAGGAATGTATGTTTTCATAGGACATTGCCAAATGTATTCTTCGGCAGGAAATGTACATTCAAGTTCCATGCTTGCTCGTATAATGGTTTTCCAGTATTTGAAAAAGAGCCTGAAATATGACCTATTTCTACCATGAGTAGAAATCCATATGTTTGGTATTCTGAAGACGTTCGGTGTCTCACTTGATTTAGTGCTCGTGATGGGGCAGTTGGAACTAGATGATCTTTAAGGTCCCTTCTAGCCCAAACCATTCCATGATTCTGTGATTCCACTTACTGTACTTTTCCATTGATTCAGATGCTTAGCCAGTATGTAGGGCTATGCCAACTTGCTTGTATTCAAATACATATTTATATAACACAAGCGATTAATAGATTACAAGGCCAGAAAACAGCATGATAATTGCCTTCTTTAATCAGAGACCAGATTGTAAGTCTTATATTTGAGTCAATTCGTGTCAAGCTATTCTTCTACCATATCTTTTGGTTATTTTCCAATGAGATTACATATTTTTCCACTACCATCAACAACAGAAACACATTGAACTGTCCCTGCTTTGTTCTTGTAACATCCCTTTTGTGTAAGAAATATGCTCTTATTTCCTGCAAGGTTTCCTTCATAGGCCTGTTATTCCTTCTCACTTAAATTAAAAATATCCTTTAATCTTGCTTTGTGACTAAGTAATGAACTTCCAGCACTGTCGCTATCAGCATGCTGGAAATACTTTGTCCCTTAAATCTGAGGATACTTGGAATGCCAGTTACTTAACCTATAAAGACCTAGGATAGGGCAACTAATAGCGCTTTTCAGAAGGGCAGCCTTCTAATCAAAATCCATTCAACCACCTTATCACTTACTCAGAGATGTGTGCCCTCTGGACACACGCAAATTTGTTAAATGTAACTCGACTTAGTCAGTTTAAAATAAAAAATGTGAAGTTTCTTTATATTCCAACAAATAATACTTTAACTTTTTTTTTCAGCTTTTGCGAAACCAGTATAAATATCACTTTCAAAACTGATGTAAAAGTGCTACATGTAAACAAGCCTGTAGTCATGTACAGCTGCTTCCTGAGAAATTTGTTTGAAACTCACTGCTGCTAAAAATGTGAGCTGGGTTTATTGTGCCTAATGCAAACTGGATTTATTTGTGCTCCTCTGTAGGCTCTGCTCACTCTAGTAAAGTGCTCTGTGCTGCACATCATGCAGTAACTGGCAGGACTGGAGCCTTACAGAAGTGTGATAGATGAGGTGAATTGGTGGATTCAAGTCCAATAATTTGTGAGCATCTAGCTGATGCACTTATCTTTATTTTCTTGAGAAATTTGAGGGACATCTGTTGTGATGGATTTGAGACATCTGTTGTGATGAATTTTGCATGTCAAATATCAGTCCCAACCAGTGAGTTATTTTCTCTATCTAAATTGGTTTTGGAATGGCATATATTGCACTTATGCAAATAATTTTGTCAGTAAAATCCATTACGGTCTTATAAATCCAGCAAAGGTTTCAGTAATTTTATCATGTGTGCATATCCTGCAATTTATAATTAAAACAAACATTATTTAAAATCTGGTAAAAGATTTAAAAAGTGGTAACAAACTATGATGATTTATTTCACTGATTGATAACTTCTGGAAGTAGAAATATATTCAAATTACACAGTTTAAATCACTTATTGTCTAGTTGTACATTCTTGGTTTTATTAGGAGGGCTTTTTTTTCTATATTAAACATTAATCCAGCACTTTATATTAAGTCATTAAGAAAGTAATCTAGAATTTTTTCAAGATTGAGCAATCATTATGCAAAGTTATAGGTGCAGTACTTGGTATGTTCAACAATTTTACTCTTTTATCTTTAGTTTCTAATATATAAGTTATGGGGAATTGAAAGTGCCATCTTTTTAAGCAGAAAATTTAAAGCCAGTTCTCTAAACTGTAATGAAACAGAGAAAAATACAAATAACATAGAGCTCTAAATGATAAACTTCTCTTGTGGTCAGTTGCTTTCCTTGTTCAAAAGTACATGAATTTAAATCTGAGCAGGGTCTTCAGTATGGTACTTTACTGCTGCATAGGGAGTAAGTGACAGTCTGGAAAAAAGGGAAATTTGCACCGTCTGATAGTTTTCTTTGATGTTTTCTACCAGTCTGGATTTTTATGGCAATGTTGTAAATCACATAGCTGACAAATGAACTGTGGAATCACTGCAAGTTAAGAGTTCATGAATATTCATTGGCTCAATTACCAAATTAAGAATGAAAGCTTGATAGGTTTTAGTGACAGTGTTACAGCTGTCTTCCATATTTGTACAATAATATGTAATCAAATGAATGAATTCTTTTTCTTGATAATATTTTTTTACTATGCCGCTATAATCCTTAATGTTTCATGTATGGTCCTCTGCAATACATGATTTAAGAGCTCCATTCTTACCAAATTAAATGGATTCTTTACTAAACTAACCACTTATGAAGGTGTTTTACGCATCAATTTAAGATTCTCAGCCTTGGGCAGCATCCTGGATGAGTTCCCAATTCGAGTTATAGCTAAGGCTAGAAATTGAAATTCAAAACACTTACTTGAAAGGAATATTTAAATAAAATGTCATGGAATCTGTCCAAGTGTACAGGTGTTCTCTTGAGTTTCCTGCCGTTGAATAAGGCTAGATTCCTCTTCAAGCTGCTGGAATTTTGTGCTATTACAGAACGGTCTAGGTGGTAGCAAGGTAAGAAGACCATCAGACCTAAAAGCACAAATGGTGATTTTCTTGATGAGTGGGACCTTAAAAATTTCATCAGTGATGACCCCAATGAATCCCAAACAGTCCACAGCCAAACAACAGAGTGTTTTCTCTTGCAGATGATTGAGAAGAGCAGTACTGTAAAGGAAGCTATCAGCCGATGTCTTTATACGGAAGCTCTGTTTTAGGCAGAAGGCCCAGAAGGCCTGTTTTGTTTTAGAACAAAGGCTGGCTTTTTGGTGTGTACTCTCAAAGTTACCACCTTCAAGCAGTGTTACCTTGTGCTGGTAGCATGCCCACTGTTCTGGCATGTAGTACTGCCCTCACTGTCACACCTGTGTGAATCCCCGTGACAAGGCACATCTGCTCTTATGTACAGCAGGCGCTGGTTCTGCAGCTGCCAATATCCGTGCCTGTATACCATATACTATCCCATCTCTCGTAAACAGCACCTGAATTCATGCTGGCAAATAAGGAAATACAACCTGAGCATACAAAGGAAGTTAGTATATTTAGTCTTCCCTCACACTGGCTTCCTCGACATCAGCTCTTTGCTGAACTACATTAGTAGTGGATGTATTATCCTGGCAGCCGTGGCCAACAGGATCACCCAGGATTGACAAGATAGGATATGTCTATACATGTGTCCAGCATTTCCTAGTTTAGGCAGTTTCTGTTTACGTACAAGCTCAGAGATTTTGGAGAGTATTAGACTAGTCATAACTAAAGAAGCTTTGTTGGATTCTTGGTGTGATGAGTAACAGCTCTAAACTCCCTTGGGCAGTGACTCCCGTATTTGTGGAGCATTTCTCAACCCTTTATCAGCATGACATGCTGTGTCACCATCTTACAAAAGAACACTCTCAATACATTATTCCAGTATAGTATGCTATTGGTGTGTTAACAGCACCTGAAAGCAGCCACTACAAAAATGAAGACAATATATTCATGTTTCACATGAATCACTACACAGACTGTTTTAATTTCTGTTGCTTTTAGTCTAATGGTGTTTCCAATTGAGTTGTCTGCTGAAAATGGGCTGTATTGCTAAAGGCCAGAGAAGACAATAGCAGACTGTATCCTGTGTTTATATGGAACTAGCTGAAATCTGAAAGACAATAACATAAAAGGAAAATAGTATCTTTGCAAACAGCTTGAACGTAAGTAGTTTAACTTAATATTTTCAATTTGGGACATGATATTTTCTTAAGTGCACCAAGGATTGCATTCAGCTTGCAATTTAATGATGGCAAGCTAAACATGAGTTAGCAGTGCCCTGGCAGCCAGGAGGGCCAACCATATCCTGGGATGCATCAGGCACAGCATTGCCAGCTGGGCAAGGGAGGTGGCTCACAGAAAATATGCCCCAAGACACAAAAAAAATGCTTAGAAACAAGATTTCTTGAGGAATACAGGATGCATATTCACGTGCATCTCTGGTAAATCCAAGCAACATTTATTTGTCGTTTGAGTAAATTCCTTTAAAATGCTTAACTAGTCACCAGGTGAACCCCTAGAGCTTACTCCCATGTCAGCAGCAAGAGACACCTCCTTTTAAATTCTGATTGCAATGCATGTGCTGTGAGACAGGACTCTTGGAAGGAAGGGTGTGTTTTTTCCTGCCCTCATCTTCACTAGCCATAAACTGTAGTGTATACCCTGATATACTTACCTACTACCTCCCCACCTGAGCACACATTTTTCTTTTGGTGATTTTTAGAGCCAGGCACCTTGCAGAACATGTGGGAGAAGGATGAAAACTGTTGAAGATTACTGCCTTTATGCATCAATACCAATGTTAAGATGACCTACAAAACAATATAATTCCAGGAGCTGCATTATATTAAGGTGATAAACTAAATCAAGTGCCTACTATTAGTACTTGCTTAGAAATACAGGACAAAAATAAAGGGTTCTGCTAGTTATGCTTCAAAAACCCACTTAAGTTCATTTGATTTCAGCTGTGAAGAGTGTAGTGTACTACTTACAGCTAGAGTATTGTTTGAAATGGGAAGGACATGGGGTTTGAATGGATACAAAGACAAGCAAAATTATTTAGGGATAGAACAACTCTCTTATGAGAGAGAAACTAGAGGGCAAATATCTAAATCTGGACTGGAAAAAGGTGATGAAAGACATTTGTAATAATTACAAAATCGTGAAGGTTGAGAATAAAATGGATACAGAACTGTTATTGATCAAATTTTACAGTATACTAATTGAAAGTTAAGAGGAAATTGATTTTAAAGGGGTGGAAAAAAATTCTATTTTACATAGTAGTTAGGGAATTAAAAAAAAATTTTAGCACAGGATCTTACGAAGGCAGTGCAAAGAGGGATTAGCTAAATGTGTGAAAAACATTTATAAGCGTATCCTAAAGGCAATAATCATGTGTGTGCCCTCTAACAGCTAACTCTAGTGACTACATGTGCTGGGGGTGTGAGGGGAATGGACCCCAAATAGTGTCAGGCTTGCTTGCATTGCCTAAACAGCATTTTCTAAATAACATTAATGCTGAGAAAGGCAAAACAATGCTTAGGGACATTATAGCTTTTCTTAGCCCTTATGGTCCTCTGCTCTGGGTTATTCCTTTAATTTAACTTTCCATCCTTCTCTTCCTAAGGTTTGCCTCATAGATTGTTGATTATTCCAGTCAAAAAGTAATTAAAAGTACTGAGGCTTATTAAACAGAATAAAATTGACAAAAGCCGTGGACTTTTGCAGGGTTTTCAAAAAAACCATGGATCTCTCAGAAAATGCATGGGAAGAAGAAAACATGCCTCATAATTTGTGAATATGGCTAAATTACTGATTAGCCTTAGCTAAGGTTTGTGCTGGAAAAATTAAAATGTTTCATTTTTAGGATCTTGTTAAGGTTCTGTGGCAAGCATCACATGGTTGTCTATGCCTTTTATTAGCTAAATGCATAAGTAGTTGGATGTGCACCCATCTGAGGGTGTGTTTTCAAAGATATATTATGTCACAATGGAACTCGGCTGCCCTGCAGTGCAAGTTACGTAATAGGTTTATTATTATTGGGAGTGTGGTATGTAAGAGTAGCACTTTCTTCTGACATGTACAGATGGATGGATTAAAAAAAAAGAGAGTAAGAGAGCAACGTTGGAAACAAACTGTGCTGAAGAAGGATATGAATTCATAGACTGTTCATGTTAGATCTGTTCTTACTGCCTCCTCATTTATAACATTCATTGAGAGATGACATTTTAAAAGACATTAACATTAATGTCATGGATATTGCAGCATGCTTAATTGAGTCAAAGTATCACTTGAAGTAAGTCATTCTGCTTTGCAAAACAAATTTGAGAATACATTTCTTCTATATATCATATATCATCTTCGATAATCATTTATTTACTTTCACAATTTTAAATCCTAGGGTAAAATTCACATTCCTCTGCTGCCAAATAAACTTCATTGCAAGTTAGAGGAATAAACAAAAGCAATCTGGCATATGCACTTAAATATTTATCTCCAAAACAAATCATTCACCAGCTTAGTAAGACATAAAGACACTGGAAGCTGTTCCATGCAGCAGAGGGCAGCAGTAGTAAAATGGTGTAACAAGGAGGTCATTGCAGCGTGTCTACTTTTATAATCTTTAATATAGTGTAGCTCAAATAGTAAAAATAAAAACTATTAAAAGAAAACAGAGTTAAATCCTTTATTTCTGTCTTCTTAATGATGTTGGTGTCAGCATTTATTGTCATTATAAGAGAAAATTATTTTCATACATTATTTCTAAATTTCATGGCTTGAATTACTGTGGTTTTCACTTCATAAAAAGATCCCTGGACCTTCTAGCCTGTAAAATTTGTATTTTTCTTTGAACAAATGAAATAAAATGTGGTTCTGAACTACGAAATGAATTTTTTTTTTCCTGAGATCATAAATCGCTGCTTCTACAGATGCATTTTATTAGGGATTGCTTCATTACATTCTAGTGGTCAGCATCCTGTTATACTTCCTCTCAATCAGTGAATTCTTTTTCATGAGTATAAAAAATATTTGAAAGCCTTTATAAATTAAACAAGTATCAGATGCAATGAACACGATTGTGTCCAATGGCTTTGGAGCTTTTCTTTGGATTCTTCATTTTTAATAGCATGGTTTATGGTTTTCATAACATTTCTTTTTGTTTATTTCATGTCTGTAGCTGAGTCCTGTGTTTCTAGCTTCCCTGCATGTAGGTACTAGTAGAATGTTTCTTCTAGCCCTTGTTTTGCACAAAACTTGCAGGAATCTTTGAGATTTTTGCTCTTATGTCAGATACATTTAGAAGAGGCAAAATTGTTAATAACTTACTGGGGTGAAAGGAGTGGGGGAGTTCATACAGGGACAGGGAGGGATTTAAGTGGCAAAATGTAATTAATAGTACAGATGTCTACAACAAAGGCAATCTCTCCAGGCTCTTTTAGCTGTCAAGGAAATTGTAATTACAGAGGCTACAGTGCAGTTCCTCTCATCCAAAAGTTTGTTGTGGAATAGGCCTGACAAACTCCATCCTAAAATGCCTCAGTCTCCAATGACTGTACAGGGATCCCAGGGTGACTGGTCCAATACTTATATATACTGCAAATTTAGTTATGATCCGTCCTGACTACACAGTACATGCAGAACTTGTCAGCTTAAGCCTCACTTATACAGGAGATCACACTGAAAAAAAGCAAAAATCCCTCCTTTTTTTAAATAAGGGGGAAAATGAAATGAAAGAGAAAAGATAATTAAGACTATACTCAATTATGAATAACAAAGGTTGCAAAGTGGGTTTTTAAAAAAAAAATATAACCATGGGTGAGAGAGCATTAGTGGTCTTCATGCGTAAGTTAAAGACCTTTTGGAATTATGCTTTCACAGAAAATATTTAGATCAGAGACCAAAGGTTGCAAGCAGATTAAGGGTGTCAGCTTTACTATAAAATCTGTAGATTTTTAAAGAATTGATTCGTTGACATGAAGCAAGAAATTTGAATTCTGCAGGATCTAATTCAGCTTTGTCAATATGTTAAAGAAGAGGTAACATAAAGGAGCATGCCAAAAGGGAACAGGGTCTACTTTTCCCTCTCTCATGCACATGTATTTTCCTCTTTCAATGACAGTAAAGGTAGTCTTTGGCAGGTGTATGTCAGATTTCTTTCTGCAGTAAGAGAGCAAACTGAAGTTAATACATACACAGAACAGTGTGCAGGCATCCAATATAGCAGTGTCATTTATTGGCTTTAATTGACAAAATTTGCAGAAGAGTTCCATGTTTCTCAAAAGCAGGCATAGAAACAGTGCAAAGAGTCATCACTCAGAAGATGGGGAGGAAAGCCAGTACATTGGATCTATCCATTCTCCAGACTTATCTGAAAGTGCATACAGATTCACACTAACCTTTTTCTATACTTTGTCAGTGGTTTATGGAGAATCTTAGTTTTCTTCCTCTTACATAAAATTGCCTCAGCCTCCTCTTTAGCTCTTTCCAAGATTTCTGCAGAAAAAAAAAAAAAAAAAAAAAAAAATTCTGGTAAAAAAATTCCCCCAACCCTCCTTGTAGAGAGTTAATTTTGAAAATTACTTCAATGTCCTAATGCTCTGCATACTAATCCACTTAGGCTTTCTTTTTCAAGCTTATGAGTGCCAACCATTGACTTGTTCTACTTGGCTACTTTGAACCGCACACTGGGTTGCAGATTGTATATTGTTAAATGTAAGAATTACATTTAACAATATCCAATTAACAACTAACAATTATCCAATTGTTAATAATTACTCACTTTAAGGTCATCTGAATAAAATGTGAAAATTAGGATTACACTTTATAATTATGCTTTTCCAGATTCCTGTGTGGGTGTGTGTGTATGTTTAAAAAGGGCAGTGGGGAAAGAGCAATTAGAAAAAACTTTCTTGCATACTTCAAAATCTATTTCCATGTGTGTGGAAGGTAGCACGGGAACAAGAACTGCAGAAAAATCAGAGCTGCAGGAGGCTTGGTTAGTGTCACACCAAACACCTAACTTGCTTATAGCAGATCCTCAGGTCCAGGAAAGTTTCTGCCTTCAGTATTCACAAACTACTCTCATTGAGCCCTTCAGTAGAAATCCATAGCACACATGAGAGCTTGCTCAGCTGCTGAATCAAAGTACAAGCACTTGCTTAGGAGGGTTAGAATAGAATGCAATTCAAGACTTTTTTTTTTTAATAACAGACTTTTTCTTGCCCTTATCTATAATAGTGAGACACGAGGAGCAAATGAGAAGCTAAATCATATTTCTGTACTTTTGGAAAAATTTGTTCAGCAGAAGGAAAGGCTTGGAAAGAGTATTTTGAGAGTATTTTGAAAAGAGGCTTGAGAGTATTGGTACCAAATTATCACCGTCCTGCAGATTGTTGTTTTGCTTTTTAAGATGTAACTTACACTTACTTGTGTGGATTTCTAGCTCTTGCTTTTTTTACTTAATTTTAATCAATTCGTTGGCTTTAAGCTGGGCTTATTATCTTTAGCACAGTGCTTTGAAATTAGCATTTCAGGATTTTCTAAAATTATAGTTGCCACAGACCCACCAAAACAGCCTAATTCTATTTTTTTGATTTTGTACATGAATATGTCACAGAATGCAAACTTCTTGTGAGTTTATTACAGAAAATATTGAATATGGGGGGTTTTTTGTCCCGCTTTAATACAAAATCGTGTAATTTTCCTAATGATGCTTTCTGTCCTTGAAAACTGTGAACTGAAAATCCTTCCATATAACTGAATAGAAGGTATATATGCAAGATAAAGAATATATTGGAATTACATGAAGTCAATGTCTACCTTATCTTGAGTTTTCTTAAAGACATATGATTTTCCATAAAACATATTTTCAAAGAGCTGGTTTTGGTAAATTGACACTGAAGTTTTATACAGTATGGAGGACCTTCAAGATAAATAGTAGTTTGTTCAGAAACTAGAAGAGTTATTTACTTTAAATCTTCTGTTGCTCTTTTGATGAAAATACCACTTTAATACAGACTGTTGCAGTTTCCTATATAGGACTCTATAATTAGAAATAAACAGAAAATTCAGAAAAACAATTCTTAGAACAGTGTGTGGGAGCTTACAGGTACCGATTATCCACAGATTGTTGGGGTGGTAACAGTTCAAAATTGGTAATTAAAGCTTCAAATACCAACCAACATCTCAATGAGTGAGAGTTGTGCTTGATCATGTGCAGCTGAGTATTATCAGGCTTCCCATGACTGATGAAAATCAGGTCCCAGGGGTGTGATACCTTCCCACTACTACCTGCTTTAGAGAGTGTTCTGTTCTGGTACGCAACAGGATGCGCTTCAGCCCTGAAATGCAGCATTCTGTATTAGTTTCAAAATGTGCCTGCATTACCACTATTTATTTGTTTATCCCTACTCATTGTCGTGGCCAGGATCCCTGCTTGTGTCTTCACTAGTAAGTGAAGTGTGTTCCCAATTATTGTTTGTGATACAAGAATAGCCTTAATGCAAAAACTCTGCTGCAGCTTCAACTTTTTTCTGGAATTGGCAGAAAATAT
This sequence comes from Origma solitaria, assembly GCA_013397895.1. Taxonomy (NCBI): domain Eukaryota; kingdom Metazoa; phylum Chordata; class Aves; order Passeriformes; family Acanthizidae; genus Origma; species Origma solitaria. The sequence goes on from VZRL01000790.1 coordinate 3,025,472, forward strand.
TCAGACAAAGAGTTTTTTGAGATGATTAACAATGGCAGAGTCCCAGGTCCATGCTTGAAATCTGCTTTCCAACTCACAGCCCTCCATGATCTATGTCCACACTGATAGGTGATTTTTTAAGTACAGTCAAGTGAAAAGTGTATATAACATTGATATGAGAAGTGGAAACCAGAAAAGACTTTTGAGAATGGGATAGAGCCCTGGTTATGCCACTGCTGTTAACTTCAATAGCTGAAGAGCATCTAACAGTTCTTAAGAAACAGCTGTCTAAAGGAAATTAAGAGTAAAACTGTCTTTATAGTTAGACCATTTATTCCGTGCCTTTGTTTTGGATTGGAGCAAACTTCAATGTCAGACTTGGCTAATTATGTATGTATGTTTAGTAAATTCCAGCTGAATTTGACAGAACAAATACAAATATTTACTTACCTGAGTACAATAAAAAAGAATGAAAAAGATCTGAGAAAGTATTACTTCTGCCAGGTGTTTTGATGCAGGATCATTGCGTGTTAAATAAAGCTTTTCTTATAATCTACATGTATATTGATTTTATTTTCAGTATGTTCAATATTTTCAACCTTCAGTATTTGAATATTTTCAATATTGTAATTCATTCAGTGCATTTTCACAACTAGAATGGACTAACCCTGTATTTTGTTAATTTCTGCTTTTATGAAATCAAATGTTTTTAGGTATATAATAGGCCATTGTTTCTATTCCAAAGTTGGTAAAGAGGGAGTAACTAATAAACTAGTAGAAAGATATTCTTTGTTTTGTTTTTAAATGACTTCTCTACAAAGAAGATGCATTAGATCAGATATTCCAGGACTTCACTATAATAACTGAGTGTAAATATTTGGGGTGGTACAAATAGGAAATTGCTTATTAAACTGAAGGAAATAGAAAAATTGAACGAAATGGAAAAATTGAGAGCAGGTAAAAATCTAGGTGGCTTTGAAAAGGCACTTATTGACATGGCATCAGACTTTTTTTTTTTTTTTTCCTTTGGTTTTTTTTGGGTTTTTTTTGGTGGCTGATGTTGGAGGATAACAGATGATGACAAGGGACTGCAAATGATATTCAGGTCTTGATGCAGAAAGTATTATTTTAAAGGTACTTCATTGGGACTAATGAATATGTTTATAATCGCACATGTTCATGAGGTGAATTTATTAAGTGGAGAAAAGCCTGCTGTGTTAACATAAGAGCTGAATAATCATATTAAATTAAAACTAGGGTGTTTTGATTATTTCTTTATGGTCTTTGGATTTGTTTCCTCCTCCTCTTACATGCATTTGTGTACAGAGTACATGCAGATGTGATAAACTGCTTACAGATATAAGTGCTATTGTTGTCCATCATGGAAGATCTTCTATAAACTTCATAAACTGTTTGAAAGTTTGTTTACAGGAGAAGAAACCGGTGAAGATACCAATATCTCACCTCAGTACATTGTGTTATCCTGGTGACTTTTACTGTAGCGCATACTGCACTCATTATTTTATTTCTTCCACTACTAAAACCACAAACCACACAACCAATGGCAAGGACATGCTAAATTTACTGAAATACTATTAAAATACATCAGTTCTGTTCTGGGAGCTAGTGATACAAAGAATTCTATGGCCAACACTGAGCAGAATGAATAGTGTGTCCTCTTGATAAAATAAGAATTATTCCTAAGCTGGATAGAACAATGTTACAAGGATATATGGTGTGTTTAACTCAAACTGTATTTGCGAAGTTAAAATAGTAGTTAGTTTTGTATTTTCTCTATGTTTCTTATAGGCTAGAAAAAAGCAAGCATTTAATTTAGAATCTAATGGTTGCATATGTACATTTATTGTGAATACTGGTATTTAGGTTAACCATGGTTATATAGAGAGAAACATTTATTTTAGAAGTGAAAAAGTTTCTTTCATAAAGTACAAGCATTTCTTATTACAAACTCCGTTCTCAATACTCTTGTTACCAAGCATTTGAACAATGAATACTGGTTCTTTCATTGTCCTTTCATTCCTTTATTTTTTTCTTTTCACCTTTATGGCTTCAGCATCTGTTACTTGAAGCCCATCTAATCACTCAAATATTCTGGCAGCTCTTCTTTCTGTTGGTGCTGCCTATGAACTTCTTCAATTTAAGACAAAGAGAAGGAAAGAAACTGTCTTATCTCATTCTGACTTGTATTCATGACTCAGAAACTTATATTTTTTCTTTTTTTGAGGGCTAGACTAGAAGACCTTGCGAAACATCAGTCTCATTTCTCAGACAACAGGTATTTGCCTGAAATGACTCTTCTGTATTGTGAGAATTTCTTTAGAACAACTGAACACTGAGTCATAGTTTAAAAAACAATAGGTGAGTAAGCACTTGTTATCTCAATTTCTCTAATACTAAAAATGAATTATAAATGTTTCATGAATATTCACATAAAGAAAAGATACATAAATACATAAAGAACATTTGAGTGGTTTTCAAGCATAAGTTGATGAGTATCAACAGGAAAGGAACAAATCAATATGCTGAGGTCAGAAGTCAATGGCTGAAGATGCAACATACAATGTGTGTCAGTTTCCTACAAGGTGAACAGTATAGTTGTCAAAAGGTTATTTTTCAATTTTAAACCCTGTTTTTTTCCATTAAAATATTACTCAGTGTTCTATGCTGCAATAGTATACAATATTTCATTTGGGATATTTAAATTAATAGTTCAACACATATAATTGGAATGTCAATGCTTTGGACTGGATAAGACACTGTTAGTAAAATCAACTCAGTTTTTGAGCCCAGTTTCTTTGGAAACCTAAAGGAACAGAAAAGAAACAATATACACAATAGTCTGATCATGCTCCAGAACAAAACCACACAATAGGCAGTGTGAAAACTTAGGAACTGATTTCTGTATCTGTTTAGTATAAAAGGGAGTGAGATAACTGAAGCTGACTTGGTGGTCTCGTAGCTATACTTCAATGTTTATATACCTGCAGAAAAGTCAGGCTGCTGAAGTTCCTAAGAGTGAACACAAGAGCATTTTTTCCCTATGTGTATTTTAAGTTAAAAATGAGCAACATTATATCCATACTTATGAAACCACCTATTTTTCATGCCCAAGATACTAATATCTCCCATTCTAAGTTCTTCACAATAATTGCTATCATTGAATAGTCTTGATGGTTATCCCTACATCTCACTGTTTTCTGGTTTTCTTTTATTGTTTTGTTTTGTTTTAAATACAACCAGATAGTTAGCAATAGAGAGACTGTGCAAGGGAGAAGTCTGTAGTCAGATTGAGGCAGTTAATTAAGTTTTGCATCACATTTTCCATATAAATGAACACTTTCATTTCAAAACACAGTTTTCATGACAGTAATATTTTAGGACAATAAATGTCACCTTAATTCTGTAATGTGTGAGAAGGCACTTCTGGAGGTATATTTCTTAAAATACAGGAGGCTTTGCTGGCCTAGATTATATAGTAATCTATAACTTTTTTCTTTCTTGATGTTCTATTTTAATGTAAATAGTTTTCCAGGTCCTCTTGGAAAACTTTCTGCTAACAGGTGAATTTTGCAATCCTGAACTAAAACGAGACTTATTCCATGCACAAGTGTTAATATATGTGTATCACTCTATGCTAATACATGTAACTCAGATAATTTCAAAAATATTCATTCATTTCAATTCATTGGCAACCTTAATATATGTGATATTGTTAAGATTGGCATGTGATGCCAAAAAAGCTTAATTGACTGTGGTAATTTTAAAGTCCTGACATTTTTTATTACAGCACTCTGGCATTAATTCATTGGCAAAAATGTTTTATGTATTGAAATTCTACATAAATTACACACAAAATGTAGTTCTTTCATATGTCAATGCTGCCTATGGCTGTAATTATACAATGTGCACACATCACATTAATAACATGGAGGAAAACTACAGTGCCAGAGGATTCTCCTCTATTTGCCATAATTGCTGTGATTAATAAAAAGGAAAAAAATGCATTTGCTTAGTCCATCAAAACAAGTTACCCAGTATTGAAGGAACAAGAGTTATATAGCTATGTTACTCAGTGTGATGCGAAGTTCAGCAGGGGTCTTGCTAAAATTATGCCTACATCCTCTCCCATTCTGCTGTACAAATAAAATTAAGCCATTTGTCGGGTTGGTAGAGCTCATGGGAATGCCCTTGTCATCTCAGAGTGAGTCCTCTAGTTTTCCTATTCCTATATAATTTATTCAGCAATCCTTTGAAACGCAGTAAATTGCAGAGTGCAGTTATCCATGGCATTTGTGAATGGGCAACTTCCTTTTGTTCTCACAGCAGGCGCGAAGGTGGGAGAAACCAGATAAGCTGCAGTTAGTCTTACTGGTTCACTTAAAACTAAAACTAACTAAATAAAACACTGTAACCAGAAAGGCCTTGCTGTTCTGTGTCTACTTAACGCCATTTCTAAATTGCCTTTGCTCCTTTTCACTAAGAATGTAAGTTATTACTCTATGAGCTTTCTAAATCATAAAAGATTGTATCTGTGGGTGGAGAAAATTTTATATGCAGTTGTCTGGGATCATGAATCTGGTCATGAGATAAAGTTTTGAGAAGTTCACATTTTTATCACTCTTCTTTTTTATCTTATTTCTTCTTTTATTTAATTTCCTGGGACATACACCTATGCCTGTCAGCAATCAGTTACTCTCTTGCAAGTACCCCAGCATGGTAATTGTTCAAGCTAATTTTAAAATATTCTTTTTTTGAAAATTTTTTATCTCAGATCCTTGCTTGATCATGCTAAGGTACATAACTAAGTGTAAAATGGAATAATATTTTTTTTTAAATTGTTTATTTAATCAGAAAGTTCTTCATACCTCTGGTTTTGCTATGGAGAGTCTGTTGTCATGTTAGAATGATAATCTATTTCACTCTGAATTACCCCAGTTCTCCAGTTCTTCTCAAGGTTCTTTCTTCCATGCATATTAGCATTCTACAGTAAATGGAGAGTCTTTGGCTTATGAGCATTGTGATAGGACTTTTTTCCCCCTTATCAAAATTCTCCAAAAGGCATGCACTCAAATTTGAGTCAAGATGGTAGTCTCATAACACTTGCGTTACAATATTAGTGATAGGTGCTTTGGGAGGTTTTCAGATATTAAATTGTACATCTGATTTATTTTTGTCTCTATCTCAGCAGATTTCTAATGGGCATTGAACCACACAGCTCCGTTATTGCTGTGGTCCCATTTGATCAGCTGGCACAGCTTCAGGATGGGTAGGTAGCAGGGGAATAATGCTGCTGCACAAGGGTTTGAAGAAAGGACTTAGCAACTGATGCCAGCAATTACTTCAAAAGTAGTAATCCAGGTGCTGTGTAGACAGAATTGTTCTTTAATGACAGTGGCATGACTGAAAACACAGTGTCCAGGGTAAAAGCAGAGGTTGAGCCGTGAGTCATGTCAGTGATTTTGCCACCACTGAGAACCTCATTTACAAGCCAGAGGAGGTTTGCAACACTTAGTCATGAAAAGGGAAGTGAATTCCCCTTTGAGATCAGCTGCAGTAGCCTGTAACAATTATTATCTGTTGCTTTTTAATGTACTGATTTTTTTTTACCATCACTCTGTAATATAAATATTAAAGTTGTAGCCAGTATTATTATGTAAAATTCTCAGAAGCTTTCAATAGTTATAAATCATGAAATGTGTTTTTAAATGTTAGCTTTTCTCAGTAAACTGAAACAACTCACTCTCTGTACACTTTAATTGGATGGAATGAATTCTTAGTTTCAATTTGTAGTTATATGCAAAACATCAAATTATATACAGATAAACCTATTCTGTGTTTGTTTGGAGATTGAGAAATCCCCAGAATTAAATGCTGGAAGCTATTCTCCCATTATCTGAGGAATTATTTTTATTACTGGAACAAATCTGGACATAGTTAGCTTTGTTTGACAGAGGAAATTATATAAAAGCCAGAGGAAATGCATATTATCATGTGTTTCTGCTTTTCAGTCATTCTTATAAAAAATTTTTATGAAAATTTCTATAATTCTTGTTTTCATAGTGGTATATTTAGCAATGTTAGTTTGATAAATATCTTCTGTACTTTATGAAGTGAAATAAAAGAATATTTAAAAGTAGGACTGATTTTTAACATACTCAGCCTTCATCACACAAGTATCTGTACATGTAATTGTACTTCATATTTTTGAGAACATTTGTTTACCTTTTGCGCTTCCCTCAAGCTGGTGTTGTCAGTTTAATACTTTTGTAGTCTGTATCAGTTGTCATTCTCAGTCTTGCTAAAACAAGGCTGTTCCCTTTGAGCTCCCCACCTTGTGGGAGACATTACAGACATTTTAGAACCCAGGATTTTTTTGTTAATCTAGCTTTAAAGAGAATTATGATGTTTCTGTTGCTACAGGCTTACTGCTTCACAGGATTTGTTGAGCCAGCTGAGATGATAGTCCTTCATGACAGCATGGAAGGTTTGGAAGGTGGGAGAATGATGTGACTGGTGTACCACTCTCTGTGGAATCTGTCAGTCGTGACAGTTTTCACTAAGTTCCAGTGCAATAATATTGTAATGGCATGGTGATGTAAATGTCAGCTTTGTAACAGCATCCCTCTGGAAAATCTGAGTGGGTGGATGAAATTATTTTCACCACAGTCTGAGCTATCCCAGCTTTTTCAGTCTGTGCAAATGTAACAGAATAAGTGGGGATGAAAGAGACTGTTCTCTATGGGCAGGGTTTTGCAAAGACAAAATAATTTTTCTATGGATGTACTCGAGAAGATTTCTTTTTCTGTTTTCTCATTTTTTTCAAAAAGTAGTAATATTTTAATGAAAAAAAAGCAAATTTCAGGTTTGTTATAAAATTGATCAGATAACTTAGTAACACAAACAGTGCTTGCATGTATTATCCATCATAATTCCTTAGTAGATTTTATACGTCTTGTACTTCTAAAATAGATTGTTTATGTAAAATGGTAACTACTAAAATATGTGAAATACATTCAATAATGCAATGCTTAGAACTTGCAAGTACAAGAAGAACATGTACTAATTCCTATCCACCTCCATTGTTACCTTAAGGGCAGCTCTCTCCATAGCAACTGAAAACTTTTCAAGGCAGCAATAAACTAATCCTCTCCAGCTTCCAGAGCACCATCAAGGAATTTTAAAAACATTGGACTTCCAGCAGCTAAATACTTCTGAGGATTCAGAAGGCCACAAAGCTAGATACACAAGCATTATTTTTCCCTTCAGAAGGTAAGAAAATAATATTTAGAAATGCTCATTATATCCTCATAACAATGATACATATTCCTAACAGCTAACAGTAAAATATATCTAAACTCCAAAAGATTTCCTAATATCTAAAAACATACTAACTTTTACCTGAGTGAATGCCCATTTGAATTCAGTTCTTTTTTCATTTTAAATACTTTGTTAGCAGAGTTTCCTTTAAAATAAGACACGTGTATCATATTGCAGTTCAAAGAAGCTGAACATATATGAGGCTGTTTAGTACATATGCATTACTATCTGAATGTGTATGTCACTGCCAACATCTGCCCATCAATGAAATCAAAACTTCTGTGGAAAATAGGAGTGAAACCCTTTTCTACTTCTTGTGCTTTGATATCGAGATAGATTACTGTTAAAACAGAGGGAGTGGTTTATTAGGAAGGGTTGTGACAGGACAGATTTATAGTACAAAATGTCTTTTGCACCTAGAGTTAAGTTAAGCTTGCTTGTCTTGTTTATTCACTGAGTTCTTTGAGTGAAATTATAACCTCAGTTTTGTAACTTTTTCATCTGAGTAGTAATAAAATATCACTAATTTTTAAGTACATCCTGTTCCTTTTTTGTGCTGTATAGCTGGAGTTTAGTAATGTTGGTAAAGGGTTTTGACAATATAACCTGCTTTACATTATTGCTGAATAACGTAATTACTGCACATTCATGTCAGTATTAGACCAGTAATATTTATTTACAGCTATTTTTGTTACTAAAAACCTGTTTTATAATGAAATTAAAGTGAAAGCCATGGTATTTTCCTATTCTTACTGAAAAGAACTATTAGTGAATGCAATAACATAACACTGAAATGAAAGCCATTCACTCTATTTTTAAGAAGAGGGAAGGGCACTTTGAGACAACCTCTTTTTGGTAATTCTAAGCAAGTTTTGAGGCCATGGTTGTCTTAGTTTCCTGCTGTTCTGTGCTGTAAAGCCCTTACAGGCTCCCTGTTGTTCAAAAACAGCTTGTCACTGCAAATCAGCTTAGCCGACCAATTAATAAATCCTTTCGAACATATTGCATTCGCACTAATTAAAGGGTTGGGTTTTTTCCCCCTTTACCATTCAGATTCTTCAGGTTTCCAGTTTAAGCTGTGAAGTGCAAACAACAGCCCAAGATTCAGTGCAGATCACGCACTGCAGGAAGAGGAGATGTGTTTTCTGACCAAGCATCCAGCTCTTGGGGTGGTATGTTCTGCTTTCATATTCAGCGTGCTCATTGCTGAAGGACAGCCTGGGGAAGAGCATGGGCAGGATGGCAGCAATCCTCCCAGCCGAGGCTCTCTGGTGGAAGTTTTACGCGTTCTCTCTGCTGAAAACACTGAGCTCCACATGAACCACTCACGAGAACTGGTCAAAATGTTACTGGAGAGAGCTGAGTGCCCACAGCGGATTTATGGCATGCAAGAGGATTGTAATCTGGTTAGTGCTTCAATTAATGAGGGATATCTTTACAGGATGGTCAGTGAGTCCTAACATTATTTGTTAGAGGGATACTGTCCTGAATACAGTATCTAAACATGTAAAACACTTGTTGCAGCAAAAAAAATTGTCCCTGCTTTGTTTCATTTTGAATTATTATTATTTATTGTTTGAGCTTATGAAGAGATATTCAAAACATGACAGACGTTCCTTAGAAAGGCCATGTTTCAGTCACATAACACTAATAATTTTCCTTTTGACGTTGCCAAGTGCTTATTTTCAAAAAAAAAAAAATTTCTACTGAAACCTGATCTAACCTGAGCTTGAATTTGGGGCACAGGATTTCCATTGTGGAAAGGCAAAAGTAAACACCAGGAACCAGTTGTGCCACTTTTTTTGTTGTTGTTCTGGATTTTACTTCATAAAAATAAAACCCAGACAGGATTGTCTCAGATTTATGTGCTGCTTCCCTGAAACATTCCAGATTTAAGGGAGGGTTTTGGTAAGCAGTTCAGGTCAAGGAAAATGAAAGGCCGAACAATGAATCTACAAATCCAAACTGAAACTGGAAGTAGTCCAGGGTACAGTTGCACAGAGGGATTGGTTGTCTGCTTCAGAATATTTTCAGAACTGATTCCTGGTTCAATGAAGAAAGGACGCAGACAGTGTTAGTGAGCAATTTAGCTGAAAGGGAGGACAAAGGGCTTGGTCAGCCTTGGCTTTCATTAACATTACTCTGGCTCTGGCACTGTTCAGTGACCTACATACAGGAGAGTGTCACTTTATACCACATTTATGAGGATGGTCAGAAAGGTGAATGCTTTCACAAGGTAGTATTCTCGGCAATCTGCCAAGCCAATGAAATGGAAATTTTTTATCCTGTGCAGTAGACATCTGTTCACTTAATTGACCCTTTCTAAAAATGCACCCATTTTTCCTATGAGCCCAAATGTGAGATTTCATACATAAATATTGTAGGTGCCTGTCATTCACTAAATGGGTAATTTTTAAAGGAGATTATTCCCATGTGGGCAATGAATATGCATCAGATATAGGCTCAGATTGAAACCTGACAATGTATTAAACATGAGTATAAAGTCCTCCTAAACTTCACAAAACAGGGGACTAGGTTTTTTTTTTTGCCCTCTTTGTTTTTCTTTTGAGTGCCATATTTTTTTCTTGTATTTGTGATGTATTTCTGGAGAGCTTGTCCACCGTGTCCTTGGATGGGAGAACTCTAAGGGAAACTTACTTGGGGCTTGTTTTGGTCAGTACTGCTGCTCTGTTCAGGCTTCATTTTGGAAATTTCCTGTAGGAAGAATTTGAGGGCTTTCAGCATTTTCAGTACTCCGCAGGGTAGGCTGAATCAGAAACACTGCATGCATCCTGCACTGCCAGTGTTTCTGTGCCACCACCACAGGAGCATGGTTTTCTGTAGGAAATCCTTGAGAGAGATGTGGCATTTCCAGTCACATGGAGCCCACATGGCACTGTGCTGAAGTCTTCCATGATGATTTAACAAGGTTTGGTAAACCAAGACAGCAAAAACTGTGCCAGAAGCACTATTCTTCAAGATCAACAAAATTTGAAACAGAATGCCCCACCTTAGTTCGGCATTTTCTTCCTCATTCTTGTTGGGAATCACTAATTGATTTCAGATTCAAATTTCCCTTCTACATCCAGGATTCCATTTATACTGCATGACTTAGTTTTCAGACTTTTTTTATTATTATTTTTTATGATATCTTTACTGGACATTTAAACGCAGTGAAGTTTAACACTTTTTTTTGACCCTCTTCTGGTTTGTTGTTATGTAGTAGCCCTAAGACTCTTTGAGCAGGGGCTGGCAGTTATTGAATGACATCTGACACTTCTTTATCTCCTAAGCACACAGAAGTCATCTACTTCTTGCATTGGTAAGAAATTTTTTTCAGAAATTCTGGCCATTTAAACAAAAGAAACTCAGACTTCAGTGCCCAGGTTCTGGGCTTCTTTTTTTTACAGGAAATAAGCATTTCTAAATCAAGGACATACAGATGGTTAGTCCTGTAAAAATATTAGTAGCAGCAAAAAGATCCCAAACAAAAAACCAACCAACCAAAAAAACCGATTTATATCCTCTTAATATCTCTTCAAAGGTGACTCTCTATGGGTTACCTATATACTATGAAGTAACTGCATCTTTTACAATGCATCTGCTTCCTTCTAATTAGGAATATTCTTTTCAGTCATCTTCCTTGCAAGAGCAAACAGTAGACTCACTGATTCCAATTTAACCTCAGTGGGTTTTAAATAATGTAGAAATCTTTGAAAATCTTCCACTTAATACCGTATGTTTATTGTATTACTATTGAGTGTTCATAAATGGTGATTGACTGACTTGAGGTCTTTGGGACAGAAAACAGAAAAGAATCCTCCTAGTCCACATAGTAATTCTCAGACACTGCACTATGAAAAGTTAGACTTAGAGACTTTGACAGGCAATGTAGGCAGGACACAGCAAATGATACTGTAATTTAGTTTATTTATGTATATAAATAGTTAATTTAGATATTAATATCCACAGTTATCCTTTTTATTTTTAGACCGCATATTTTGAGAATTTTTGTTAAAATCTTTATATTAGATAGTAGCAGCTCTCTCAGTTCCTCCAGGGAACTTTGGTTTCTGAACATGGCAATCTGAGCGTCATTAACACAGCTTCAGTGTAGGAAAATGAGCTAACATACAAGGTGACCCCCACAAAACAACACATCATGCTTGCAGCCACAAAAAATTTATTCTGACAAACTGGATTTTGTCTGGATTCACTAATTTATTACAGTGCAGTGTTGGTCCTCCCATGGTATCTCATGTGTTGTAGTTTCTTCTCTGAAATGTACAGTTCAGCTGCTCTACTACCGTTGAGATTAAAACATCTATAACATTGGAAAGGAGTCTGTTAAGAAAACAGATGCAGAATGAATGGCATTAATCACAAGATCTCTTCAAGAAAGATCGTTTATTTTGGAGTTCAGTATCTTATTTCTCATAGTCTGAGATAGACCTCTGGTCTAATTTACAGACTAACTTTTGTATGAGCTGAAAAAGTTTCTGGAAAGTGTCTTTGTATCAAGAAAAAAATTATATATACATGTATTAAAAAATCTGTGCTCAGATGTTAAGCCTCCACTGGGTGAATATGTAATTTCAGTCCCTCTTGAAATGCATTTGAAGGATTAATGGGGTTGAGACCTTGTGCTGGCTCTCTGCACTGGGTCTCATTGTTGCAGTTAACAGAATTCGTTGAGAGACATAAAAATAGCTGTGTAATTACAGTGTCAATTAAGTCTCTCAACAGTGCATTGAATATGATATAACTTCTGTTTAGATAGCCTCAATTAACTACAATCCAGATATTGTTTTATCTTATAATGTAAACACATATAGAATGCACAGATGAAAACATGAATAGCCCTAGCCCTTATCTAATATAATTATAACCAGAAGTATGATCTGTTGAAGCCAGTGGAAGGCTTTCACTTTCTACAATGATTGATCAGAATTATTCCTAATTTGTAGTGAGTCTCAAACCATCAGGTCATAGAATAGAATCATGGAATGATATGAGTTGGAAGGTCCTTAAAGATCATGTAGTTCCACTCCCCCTACCATGGGCAGGGGCAGGTAGGGGGATCCTACTAGATCAGGTTCCTCAAAGTCCCATCTCCAGGATATATGACTTTTCTTAAAAACAAAAGGGGCTCTGGAAAAAACCCCCATGGTGTGATCTTGCAGACATAGAACTGCAATGAAATACCTGTACCTTCCTCCTGCCATTCCATTTTGAAAGCTTGGTAGCTGGGTCTGATCCCTTAAATATAGAAGTAGAATTCTCATGTTATCCTTCTTAACTGTATTTGCAGATGCCTGACAGTGTGTCGCTTGAGTTGAATTTCCATTTATTTTTATTTCTTCACAGTGCCTTGAACCAGATGCTTTGTTACTAATAGCTGGAGGAGACGTAGAAGACCATCTCAGTGAAGAAGTATTTGAGAGAATTTCTCTTATTCTGCTCTACTACATTCTTCATCGTAGAGATATGTGTTCTTCTGAATTCAGCTTGAATGATAAGGATTATAAATTTTACCTACAGAGCATGCTTAGTTTAAGACATGATGAAGACTGTTACTATTTTTCACGGAACGAAACTGAAGATATTTTAGCTGCAGTAAGGCAACATTTTAAAACTTCTGAAAACCAGGTAAAGAAAACATACATAAAAATAACTTCATCTTTATTACAGGTAAAATCCCTTTATGCTAGTACAGGGACTGTCAGTATCACAGTCATCCAGAAAACGGGTAAATGATAGAGTGAGAGCACAGGCTGAACGCTGGTGTTGTGTTGTATGTGCTGTTTAATGCTTTTCTGTGAGTTGTTTCTGGCATGTGCCATTTCGACACTGTCTGCTGTGACATGGCTGGGGAGATACTGCACTTTAGGGACCATTCCCAATAGGTAATTTGGAGGCAGGTACCCTGCTTAGGGCAGATGGAAAAGAGCAAAGCTGTGTAGGTGCAAGATCTTGCACTTGGCTCCAAGGACAGAAAATACTTTTTCATGCCTTGTATTTGTTGGCACAGATACTCTAGCAGTGATTGTATTTCAGTGGTATAAAGCAGAACAGCTCCATTACTGGCTGATATAGGAGAAATAATGAATTATTTTGCTGTGATGAAATCCTTGCCAGGTTCTACACTTCCACGTCTGTCCAAAGCTGGATAAGGAATCTGTCCAAAGATACGATGACTTCCTCAGTTGGAACACATACATTTTTGACTAATTACCTACCAGAATGGATATGCCTTGTAGAAAGATTGATAGAGATAAGCTTAAATCTGAAAGTGAAAAAAGAAAGCATATTGACTATTTTCAGCTAAGATCATCCTAAGTCAGGAAACATGCAGTGAGCTTTCCACTACTGTTTATAATTCCTTATCTCAAATAGGGTCTATAAAATAATAGAATAATATTCTAGAGTGTAAAATGTAAGAAAAACCTTTCCTTGTAATGGGCAATGAAACAGGTTTTTGCCAGATTAGATAACTCCTAAAGTATAGGTTGATCACCTGTTCATAGCCCCTTAGATCTGTTCAATGTCTTGAGTTAAATTACGTCTATTCAAAGCTTGAATTTGTCCTTTTCATTTCATTAGATTTTAATTTACAGCATACTCTAGTAGAGTTTTCTGCACAAAGAGAAGATGGGTAGGAGACTTGGCTGTGTCCAGAATGTTGAGGGCCTCCAGTTCCTCTCTCTGTTGTTGTGTAATCATTTCCCATCATAAATTATTCATTGACCAGCACTTTTGGTTCTGAGTCTTGGTGAACGTGCCGATTTCCAAGGACTCCAATGGTATCTGAGCAACTGTAAAGAGGCATCGGAGGGTATTTGGAATGTCAAGATAGAATAACAGCCCCTAAAATGCTTTACTGAGGGTTCTGTTTGTTTATGCTGGCAGTACAATCACTTGTCAAGCCTGTCCAGCAACTGAGACTTCACCACTTATGAAGGGAAAAGAGGTCTCTTTTATGAAAGGTAATAAAAACATAATAGTATAATACTTGGAATCACAAGACTTGGGGAATGGAAAAGGGCCAATGGTGCAGGGTAGTAATGGAAGAAAAGCAAGAAAAGTGTCTCTTTATGTGTTTTGGATTCACAGAAAATATCCTCTTCTTTAGTCACAACACCTAATATCTTGTTTGAAATGAGAGATGAAATTTTGGGTTGCGGAAATTTTAATGTGTAGTGAATGAACAGGAAAAGAAATGCCAGCCTCCTCTCTGCAATGTTTATGGCCTAAACATGGAGAGAAGATTATGTATAAAATAAATGACTACTGTATTGGCTCATCTAGTTGACTTTTTAATTCTGTTAATATGAGTTAGAAACAAATTAAATTAAATATTTTTTGCCTTTTTTTTGCGGGGAGGTGGTTTTTTTAAGGAGTGGGTTTTTTGGGGTTTTTTGGGTTTTTTTTTTCTTTCAAACCCAACTATTTGCAGCGAAAATAAACAAGAAAGGCAAAAAGGGAAGAAAATGAGAAAAAGGGGATAAGTTTCTGGGTAACTGAGAGAGCTTGCAGGCATCCACACACATGGGTAGATACCACTGACTACTGTTTTTATTTGGTCACCCAGCAGAAAAGTCACCCTTTATCTGCAAAATTATATCTTTCCATAGTGTCTCCAGGTAAGTACTCAATAACAAACTATTGATTCCATTTAATATGTATGGAACTAGAAACATTTAAAGAATTCTTCCTGAAATTTGATGTGAAGAGTTAAAGTCTGTATTATTTGAGCCAATTTCTCGTGACTGAACAAAAATTCCTCCCTTTTCTGCTACTTTCTGGAAGTAGATGCAGATGTAATTGAGGAGGACGCTGGGAACAATAGAAGCAGCAGGAAAATAACACCAAGCAAAAATAACCTGAATAAAGGACTGTACTTTTTCCCCATAAGACGCTGAGTGAATGTTCAGGATTTTTAATTCTATGCCTGTTCCCCTGAAAATGCCCTTTGATTAGCTGTCCTGCTGGCAATTACAGCTTACATTTTAGCATTTTTTCTACTCTGGCTGTCTGTGAAAGTGTTCTCCCCAGTTTCTCCTCCTGTCACTCTGATTATTCAAACGGAGGTGACCAGGACTGTCTTCATGTGTTTTCTCCTGATTTCAGTGTGTTGATGTGAGCACTCTGGAGGAAAATGCTGATATAATGGACAGAGATGGTGCTGATGAAAACACTCTTCCACGTCTGGCTGCTTTAATCCTTACTCTGGCTCTCCAAGGAGTCTGTATGGGGAAAGCAAGTTTGCCTTCTCCAGAATTCTTTACAAAATACATTTTCAGTTCTCTAAATAGTACCACTGAGCTCCAAGTGACAGGTAAGCTGGAATATGCAAAGTTCATTTTCTTCAGGAAAATTTATTGCTGGACTTATCAGAAATGCTACTTAACCATAAATAAATAGAAGTATAAGAGAGCTCTAAGTGGTCCAAAAATAACAAAACAAAAAGCCTGAAACAAAACAAAGCAAATGTTGAGCCCTCAGCAGCAGCAGCTATTAATTTCTGTAAAAGGTTGTGCCTGCTTAGCAGTTTAAGAAGCTGGACCATCAACTCAGGGGCCTGGGATGGATTTGGAAGGTTGTTATAAGACATCTACTTTTGCTTGTTTGTGGCAACTGCTAACAGCAACAGTTTACAAGCTTTTCAAAGCACTTTAAAAATGTTACATTAAGTATGGGTTAAAACAGATCAGAAAGTTGAATTGAGCATAGGTAAAAACATTTTTACCACTCATAGGTTACACGGAGGTGCACTGAATCACAGAAATAAATATTAGAAAATATAATAATCCTTAGCCCTAAACTGGGGCTTCTAGACTGTAGTTACATAAACTGGTTTGGCAGCAAAGCCCTTGCTTTAAAATTGCCCAGCCAGATCTTCTGAAATAATTAACTCACAAGAATGGAAGGAGCCATCTCAGCACAGTGCTACTAAATAGCCATATATGGTGAAATCTGGGCCCCAGTGAAGATAATAGCAGGACTATATGGCTGGTGGAGTTAGGATGTCCTTCAGAAAAATAAAAACATGTTCTTAAACTGTTTGTTACAGAGTAAATATATTTTAAGTCTCAGTTAATTAAACAATCCCTTTAAATTTATTTAAATTCTTCATAGTAACCTCAGGAAAGAGTAACAAACTGGAAGCATGGAAAAAAGAAAATTAGATTTTAGTACATTTAGAAAGAAAATATACCTGTAGCTCCATTCAGATCTGTTTGTTCAAGTTGCCAAAAGGAAGTAGTAAACATCTTATCAGAAACCTTTTTGTGAGATTTACCATTAAGATCATACCATTTGCATTTTCTGAATAAAAACATTAAAACATAAAGGATTATCACATGGAAGAATTCTCATTAATCTTAATTTATTTAAAATTAATTTGTGGACCACTTTTTTTTTTTTTTTAATGGACAATTTAAGGTTTACAAAAATTATCACTGTGGCTTCATTTGAAAAGGCAGGGGTGAAGTAAGATAGGATAGAGCCTACCCTCTCAAATAACCAGGCATTCCATCAGCAGAAGCACCCATTGCACTCAAGCTATGCCATGGGTTACATCCCTGTGTTATCCCAGATTTGGATTAGGGATCCTGTCTCCCTCCTTCCTGTGTCAGTGCTGTGAGCAGGCATGCTCCCCAGTTAACCAAAGGAGAGAGAAAATTTGCTGTCCTGCTGTACTTCTGAAGTACAGGGGCAGCACAGCATCCTGACGATTGATTTCAGGACACCCTTAGGAGGATCTGCCTCCTGATCTGAATACCTGGCCATGGCAGCTTAGTGTGGAGTTCCATTTACACAGGAGAATTTTAAGAACAATGAATTTGTTTAGCAATAACTAAATAACTTTGTCAGAGATGATGAATAAATGAAAGATGAATTGCCTTTCAGACGCATCTATTTCCTTCTGAGGCAGTCATAGGCAAAACATCTGAGTGTGATATGTAAGGAAGGAAAGGCTGAGGATCTGCATGTCTGGAACTTCCAGAGTTTTTAAGCAGAAATTGCCTCCAGTACCATACTGAGAAAAGAGTATTAAAATGAGGAATTGAATTAATGTTAAAAAAATTGTCTTTGTAATGTTTTGTCTTTTAAATGTGTATTTCCCATGGTAACATATCTGTTCTCTAATGAATTACTAGAACTAGAACAACTACTAAATGTGCTTACAGCCAAAAAGACCTGCCCTGCAAATGGACAATTTCACAGTCACAAAAGGAGACGTTATAGTATGGCAATCAGAGATATTGGAAGAAGAAATACTCCAGTCAAAGGAAACCATACAAAAAGAGATTATCTGAAAGGATATTTTGAAGATCATGAAAGGAACGCAGATTGGGACCAGGTTAATTTATTTTTATGTTATTATAGTATTGGTGGTAGAATTTCATTGACAAAAGTTTAAACTGATTTACAAACAATACAATATTTTTGAGGTAAAATGTATTAATTTCAATAAGGCATGTAGATACTGATGAAAAAATATATTTATATAGCTATATTTGTTTAAATATTAATTGGGGAAATAACTTTATGGATGTTGAATGTGTGATTAAAGTCTCTGGGAGGGGCTGTATGTCACAGAGTCTCTAGGACCCCTTAAATGACCTGGTAGAAAGAAGGATTGTTTTGTTCTAAGGAAAACAAAGTAAATTAAAGTGTCTACATAAGTTGCTTTTAAAAGGCTCCTATAAATTGAAGACTGGGCATTTCCAAACTCTTTTAATAGCCATCTGTGAAATCCAGAAGCTTTCTTTAGAAAGCGTAAACTCTGTAAAACAGAGCCTTAGCTACTATCCAGTATCCTCTCTGAGGATTTGGAAGGACACAGGCTCATTTCAGGTGATTTTATTCTTATCCAAAGAATTTGAAAATAAATACATTTTGTTTGTAGCAATGATCAAGATGATAACTGGCTGCCATACTTTAGACTGCATATCATTACTTAGACAAAAAAGGAGACTTCAAAGTATATAATTTGTATATATTTTGATGTATACATTTGAAATATATACTTCAAAGAACACATTTCTCTTGTTTTCAGTCCTTTACTATTTAGGTTAACTTAGGGGTAATGTTTCTTCTCCATTTAGGAGAATGAGTAATGTGCAATTGACTTTTGCTGTGTGGTCACTTTATGATGGGGAACTGAGAAAAAATGCATCTGAGGCAAATGCCATTCTGATAGGTATTTATCTGTGTAATTGTATTGCATTTGAAATGCATGCTCTATCAATACGTTTATTTCTTTGCAGCTGCCCACAAAAAAGGATCATGCTGATCAGCATGATGAGGCTTTTAATGGGGTCTCAAAATAATTTTAAATTAAGGTCATTTTAAATCTGTTTCATATGATTTTTAAATTATGAAGGACAGAAATCAGTGTACTGTGATACTATCTATAAAAGAAGTAAAATTGTTCTCCAGCAATTGAAGTATTTTTAAAGCTCAGTTTTTGATTTCTTGAACTTCTGAGACTCACTGTAACTCAGAAGATAAGTGTGCAGGGGAATTATCTGAGTCTTAGGAGTCAACTGAGAACCAAGTAGTCTGTATAAATGAAAAAAAATCACAAAGAAACATCTGGAGACAAGATAATTTATCTTCTGAATTAACTCCTAGTTTCTGAGAGGTTTTTTTCCATTCCTCTTCTTTTTAGCTGTGCCTATTTTCCCTGCCATATTCCATTGGAACACTTCATGTTTCACTGTTGTGTTGCTAATTTTGCCTCCTGTTTCCTGCACCTATGATAGCTATTGTGCTTCAGTAGTAACAGATTCTGCTACATGCCAGGCATTGACTTGTTTATGACTTGTGTTTGCTGACTGCATTAAGATCTGCAATTTGATTTTTATACAGGAATTATTATTTGAAACATTACCACAGAAAAAAGGGTCACTGTTTTCTTTTTAGGTCATCATTGTCTCTACATTAAAAAAATTTATATAAATCACCAAGTGGCAGATAATCTAATAAGATAAATAATCTTAAATTCCATTAAATTATGTCACAATATCTATGTATTCATTTACTATTCCTCATAAAACAGACATGGATTTTGGAAACCCAAATCATCCATCCATCCAATCCATCCATCCATCCAGTTTTTCATATGAAAGTATGCAAATTCAATTTGCTTGTTTCTTTGATATTATCCTCCAGGAGTGCACAGAGTTGCTTTTCTAATGGAGACAGTTCTCTGCCTCCTTATGTTAAAAAGCTTAAAAGGCTGGGGGGCTTGCAACTGGAAAAGATGCAGGTCCTCCTGCCCCAAGTCTTACAAGAACATTTACTAAATAGATCTTAACAGGTATTTTTTATGTATGGATAGACAGTTTATTTTTACAGATGAGATTTTGCTTTTAATTTAAAATTCTTGATGATGATGATAATAATAATAATAATAATAATAATAATAATAATAATAATTGGATCTTTTGCTGCTACAACTAATACCTTTTGCCTCTCATTCTTTTGCTGTATGCCTCTGAGAAGATTCTGGTTCTCTTTTCCCTATAAATCACCTTAGTCAGTTGAAGGTTTAACATAACCCACTAACCCTTCTCTTCCCAAACTGAGCAAACCCAGATGCCTCAGCCTCTGCTGGCACATCATGTTCTGCAGCTCCCTAGCCATCCTGGTGGCCCTCCACTGGACTTCCCTCAATGTGCCAGTGTCTCGTGCTGCTGGTTATTGAGCTGGACATAGTGCAGATGTGGACTCACGTCCTGAGAGGTGGCCAATGCTCTTTCTGCAGCACCTGCTGGCTCTGCTCTGCTAACGCAGCCCCGCATGCAGTGAGCGGTCATTACCACGAGGGCACACTGGTGGCTCATGTTCAAGTCTCCTGTCAGGGCCCACCCCAAGAGCTTTCTCTGCAATCCTGCCTTCCTTCTGGCCAGTTTTCCCTAGCCGTTATGAATGCACAGGGTTACTCTGTGTGAAGCACAGTAAGTTTGTCTTGGCTGATCTTCATGAAGGTCTGGTCAGCCCATTTCTTTGGCTCATCAACATCCCTCTAAATAGCAGCCATGTCCGTCAGCATATTGACTAACAGTCCCAGCTGGATTTCACCTGGGAATGCCATCTGGGGCACTCTGTTCCATCGCTCAGGGTGTTGGAGAGGGTGTTAAATGATATCATCCCCGCTCTGATTGGTCAGCAATGCTGCTCAAAACCAGCCACAAGCTAGTGTTCCAACTTGATACCAGATGTTGCTGTTCCCTGCTTCTGGAGTCAAAACCACTGCCTAGATCAGGCAAAATTATGGTCTTTTCCAATATGGTAACTCCTGAATTGTCTTCATGTTCTCCTTTGGTTTGAAAACAGAACACACTCAGACCAAGTGACAAGATCACCTGTTATCCTGAAGACTTGAATGTGGTTTTTCAGAAAAAATATATCAATGTTCAATTAATTCCGTTTCTTAGTGAACCACAAAGCATATTTTAATTCACTAATGGGTGAGCAAAGGCAGGAATGTATTGGGTTTTAACTGGGTGTGGTGGTTTTGGCTTGGCCCGGTTTTTGCCAGTGAGTAGGTGGGGTTCAAAGATGGCTCCTGCATGTCCTGGGTAAAGATTCTGGAAATTTCTCCACCATGTCCAGCAGAGCCAATCTCTGATGGCTCCAAAGATGATGGACATGCTGCTGGCCAAATCTGGGCCAATTAGAGATGTTAGTTACGCCTCTGTGAAAACATATTTAAGAAGAAATCAAAACAATGTGAGCACGCACTTCTTTTTAGCCAGAGAAGGAGGAGGAGGAGGTGAAAATATGTGAGGGAGAACAACATGGAGGCACCAAGGTCAGTGGAGAAGGTGGGGGAGGAGGTGCTCCAGGCGCCGGAGCTGAAAACCCTCTGCCAGCCGTGGTGAAGACCATGGGGGGAGCAGGTGGTCCCCCTGCAGCCCATGGAGCCCAGGGGGATGCAGAGAACCACCCACAGCCTGTGGGGAGGTGCCCACGCCAGAGGAGCAGGTGATGCCTGCAGGAAGCTGTGATCCAGTGGGAGTCCCAGAGACTGAGAGTTGCAAAGGCCTTGCA
>VZRL01000790.1:3047309-3093690 GCA_013397895.1 Origma solitaria
TAATAAATCACTATCTTTGCAACTTTAAGTTTCCCACCTGCTTTTGCCCTCTCCAGTGTGCACCTATCAGTGATCTCATCTCAGCTGATGAGTCCAGCATATTTTTGTTAGTTTTCCCTCTCCTCTGCATAGCTGCAGCAGGAGAGAGCATAGAGAGCAAACGTCATAGGTGCCTGGCATTTAGCCAGGGTCAAACCCTTGACACTGGGTTATTTAAAAGTAATTATACTTAACAACTTTTTAAAAAAAAATCTAAATAGTCATTTTCAAATTGCTTGAGTCTCAGATACAGACCAATTTAAATGAAAGAAAATTATTCTTTTTTAAGTTAATCACATTTTATCAGATGAGATTAAGAAATGAAGATTATTCCTTTAGGTAAGATAATGTATTTGATCTGGACTTCTTCTGTTTAAAATTGTTTACAGAAATTCCCACTAGAAGTTTTCTAATGCTAGCTGCTCATGTTCATACTAGAAATTTCATCCTGGAGATGAAAAACTGATTTTTCATTAAAATTTTTGACATATAAATGTTCCCATGAAAAATTGCTTCTTTTGACAAAGAGATGCTCCAAACAAGAACAAAAAGTAGTTGGAATTCTGAAGTACCTCTAATATTACAATTATTAAGCAATCTTTAGACCAAATTTAGACTATGTAACATCTAGTTTGCTGAAATGCCCTCATTAAAAGAATTTAAGAAGCCAACTTATTTCCATATTTTACTGAAGATCCAGTACAAGGATAATCTCAGTATTGCTTTGATGTAGGCAGTATCTTATATTAGTAGTACTAATATTGAAAATAATGCAATTTTATAAGAATAGCTAAGAATATGGTTTGTATTAGCATTAAAACATTTTTCCTAACACATATGACAATAAAATGTTGAGAGATATTATTTTGTAAAATCTTTATGACATTAAGTGGCTTCAATAGAAATTGGGCTGCTTTATCCCAAAGATTCTGGTTTTCCTGAAATACATAGTAATATCAAGTTTAATTGGGAAAAAATGAACTAATTGAAGTAATGAAACTAATTTAAGCAAGAAAGAGTATATATACAACAAGTTTCTTCTAGGCTGGATGACCCTGTGTTCTTCTGAAATTCTATATTTAACCTCAACATTAAATGCAGATATATGAAACATGTTTGGTAACTGTATATATTTTTCTACAAAGGTTTGTTTCTCTGCCAATGAACTTGTGAAGATATTTTTGAAAAACAGTTCTTCCTCCATTTCTAAGGACCACTTCAAGCAAATCAGTCCAGCTATCATTCAACAACTTTTAAGTTGTTCATGTCAGCTTCCTGACTTCAAGCAGACAAAGCTTCCACCAACAACCGTGGAAAGTGAGTTATGTTCTTATTAATAAATAATCATTTAAATTCAGATAAAGAGGTACAAGGACTTCTGGACACATTTCATTCCTTAATAAACTAAAACATAATGGGATTTATGCACTCTGTACTTTATGCATTCTATAATTTCATAGCGTACATGTCAGATAATAGTACTATATTGAGAAGTGAGAGGATTCAATGGTCTTAATGTCATAGTATTTGGAATTCAATTCCGATAGATAAGGTTTTAAGCTTTATTTTCTTCATCTGTTAGAGGACTGCTTGACATTGCCAGCAGGTGGACCATAACATCTGTGGATTGTTGGGCAGTAAGTACTTATTTTGTGGAATTTGCACCAGGTTTATATTGGAATCATTGCATTGCTCTTACATATAGCTTCACAGTTACATTAGCTGGCATTTTATACTGTGATGTGGCAAATGCTTTATATAGGTAAGTTCTGCATGAATGCTATTGGTGTTTCAGATTGTGATAGTTTATAGAAGAGAAGCTTTGAGGATACTATTGTGGTAAGAAAAAACATCAAGAAAAGCAGTAACAGCGCATCAGGAGTTGTGTGGTAGAGCTGGAACAAGAACTGAGTTAGACTATAATCAGGTTATTTCCGCTTGCAGTTGTAGCCCTCACATGCCTCTGCTTCCAGTGATTTCCACCCCATCTGTGATCTGTGGATTCCACTTCTCCTGTAATCAATCCTTAGTCCAACTTATTAATAAAAAATATGAATCTGATCTGACCTAAGGGCTTTCTAATGTGTTTTCTGGGTTTTTTTTCCTACTTTAAGCCAGTGATATCTGGGAAGTGGTTACAAATCAAGGTGTGCTGGTATGATACAGGAGACATTAATTTTGGTGGGGGATTTGAGAGTGAGGAACAACCCGAAAGGAATGGGCATCTAACCCTAACTGCCTGCATCTAGGGCAGCACTTTTTAGGCTACAAGTCAATATCTTCAAAACTTCTATCCTAATATCCTCATGGCCAGTTTTAGATGACTAAGTCTTTTTGGAGCTATTAAGTTTTCCCCACATCCTGCTGCCCAATGATCCTCATGGAAGAGGACGTGAATTAAAAAGCATGAAAGGACACTCATGGATATCCCAGAATTAAAAACATCGGAGAACACTCATCGGAGAAAGAGACATACAGAATAGGAAGAATATTATGGGTCTTCAATAGGCAGTAGTCCTTCTTTTTTATGTTATCTCTCTTCTCATTACCTGAACACCTTGCAGTCTTTACTGCTTTGATCTTTCCTGTGCTACACAGATATGACCGTTTTTCAGATCTGGAATCAAGGGACAAAGAAAGAAAAGAAAGGAACTTACCCAGGTCATATACAAGGTTCATGAAAAATTCACTGTTAAGTGGAATTCTTCCAAGTCTAAAGCCATCAGCCCAATCAATGACATTTTAGTGATCTCATAAAGGTGAGAGATGAGAAGAACTGAACTATTCAAGTGCAGAATGGAATTAATAAGAGCCCTTTCTGCAGCCCTGTCCCTGTGCTTTTTGACAAAGGAAAGTTTCCATGACCACGGGGACATTTCTGCTGTCTTGATACAGATAAATGACTCCATGTTTGACCTATGTGTGACCTAGTGACCTGAGCCTAGGCTCATTAGTTTTATTCTGAGTTCTGTTTTACTGTCAGGCTGTGCTGTTTTGGCTAAGTCACCAAGGCCTGCCCTCCCATATATATCTACTATACTCTTGTATTTGGACGTGCAGTCTGTGAAATTACCTGTCTGATTTTGTGAGGTGCTAAGCACTTGCAGTGCTATTAAAGTTTGAAACAGTAAGTGACAGTTTTGAATATTTTGGCATTCATTCCTTTATGTATGTTTCTTATTAGTGTTTTACCTCCCATTGTAGGACTTCTATACAGATTAATCGGGATTTATGTTGTGCAAAAGGTTGGAAATACAAGCAGTTTGTATCTCTGAAGAATTATAAGAGTAACATTCAAAAAATCCCAGTAATCTAGGAAAAATAGGTTGGTGGTCCTGGTGTATTAACTGAAGGGATGTATTTCCACAGCAGATTTATAAATATAATTTGGACCAAAATGTTTTTTCTTAGAACCTAAATTAGATCCCTACATTCATTTGAGGTTTTAGGCCTTGATTTGTTTGCAGAAAATGATTTGTTTAAAAATGTGATGTTGACTGTAAAGATACACAGGTGTGGCATGTGAAATATAGAATCTCAAGCACAAATCTGTTAAGATAGAAAGCAAATGCAGTGCAGTACTCACTGTGCTGCTCTGGGTGTCTCTAATTTGCATAGCCACAGTCTGTTTATCTCTTAAGGTCTGAAACTTGGATGTACCAGACTATTACATGTAAAGCCTGAAAAAATGAATGTTTTCTGGGCTTCTAATTCTGTCATCTGTATCACACATGACTAGAAAAATCTGTGTGGCTGTTGTGGTTTAATCCCAGAGAGTAGCTAAGTACCAATCTGCCACTCACACACCCCCACTGCCTCCCCCCACAGGGGCTGGGGAGGAGAACTGGACAAAGGTAAAACCCATTGCTTGAGCTATGATCAGTTTAATAACTGACATAAAGTAAAATATAGTATTCATGCTACTACTACTAGTAGAAAGGGAAGGAAAGATTAAAAAAAATACAAGGAGAGAGAAATAAAGCCCAAGAGAAACAAGTGATGCACAATGCAATTTCTCACCACACACTGACTGATGCCCAGCTCACCCCTGAGCAGCAATCAGCCCCTCCAGGGCAACTGCTCCCCATTTGTACACTGGGCATGATGTTGTGTGGTGTGGAATATCCCTTTGGCCAGTTTGGTCAGCTGTCCCAGGTGTCCCTTTCCCCAGCTTCTTGTGCAGCTCCTCGCTTTCAGGGCATGAAACACTGAGAAGTCCTTGACTCAGGGTAAGCACAGCTTAGCAACAGCCACAACATCACTGAGTTATCAACATTATTCTCATACTGAATCCAAAACACTGCATTGAACCAGATACTAGGAAAATTAACTCAATCCCAGCTGAAATTAGACAGTGGTACAATGAATCACTTCTCCTGTGTGCTTGTGTATAGAGGTATTAAAACATACCCTCAAAAATAATTACAAATACCAAAAAAATACACAAATACAAATAATGGATGATTAAAGGTGCCCTTGTTTTCTTTCATTTGTTTTCCCCTACAGAATATGGTTACAGCACTGTTGCTGTTTTACTTATTACTATTGGATCTATGTTTGGTACAACTCTCATTTTATTTAACTCCTGTCAAGAAATCTATACACTCATTTTACAGCTGTTTGTCGGTTTGGCTGTTGGAACCCTTTCTGGAGATGCATTACTACATCTTATTCCTCAGGTGAGTAGTAGACACTTCAGTGCTTTTAAATAGTTGAGATATATGTGTGCATGTGCGCACACACAGAGAGAAAAGTTTCATTTAAACACGGATAATGCTCATCAGTTTGTAAGTAAAGCTTTCTATGAAATCCCCTCAGCACTCCAAATACATTTGCACTCTGCTCAGAGAGAGATTACAAATAGTAAGACGTAGAAATCCATGAATGATGAATTCAAAGAAAATAAGCTTCCTACTTTCAAAAAAACTTTTCAGAAACCACACAAGTCCTGTGCAAGGCAAGTTCTAGATGGGTATTCATTTCTTTCATGAGGCAGATTCTGTAACAGATTTTAAGAGAAATTGTTGAAAGGTTATACAAGGCATCCACAGTCCCCTCCACACATTGTTCCGGAAAACCAGGTGCTATCTGCCTCATTAATCCTGGTGCCTAGAGCTGTAATAAAATGGGTGCCATGATCTTTTCCTAAATTCATGAAATAAATTTTAAGAACAGGATATCATGCAAAACAGAACCCAATTTTCCATTGTTTATTCATTTATTTTTGACAGAGTCTCCTCTGATGTGACACAGATGCTATGAGTAGGCTTCTAGTGGTCACAGAAAGAGAGCTTCACAGCTTCCCTTAAGATTCTGGTCAAAATTTTCTTCATAATCAATGCATCGTCTCTGGAAGCAAAACTGGGAGAGTGGTTTAAGGAAGGCAATTCTCACTGAATGTCAGAGAAATGCATCTTTTTTTTGCAACACCTTTTAAGTGTGAAAGTATTCTCCTCCACCAGTTTTAAGTGATGTGTCCAGTAGCCTTTGAAGCCCTCACTTTCAGAGCAAAGGAGGGCTGCCATGCTGTGCCACTGGGGAAAAAATGGAACACCCACTGATAGAATGGATTTTTGCATTTGTTATGCATTAATTAATTTATGCATCATTTTCACAGAATCACAGAGTTACAGAATTACAGAACAGTTAGAGTTGAAGATCATCTGGTCCAACCCACTGCCAAGGTGGATCACTTAGGGCAGGTCATAGAGGAATATATCAAGGTGTTTTTGAATGTCCCCACAGAGGGAGAATCCACAGCCACCCTGGGCAGCCTGCGCCAGTGCTCTGCCACTCTCAATATAAAGAAGTTCTTACTCATGTTGAGGTGGAACTTCTTGTGTTTTGGTTTATGGCCATTGCTCCTCATCCTATCACAGGGCACTACTGAAAAGAGCCTGGCATCATCCTTCTGGCACTCACCCTTGAGATATGTATGTGCGTTAATGAAATTCCCTCTCAGTATTCTCTTCTCTAGACTGAACAGGCCCAGCTCCCACAGTTTCTCCTCATAAGAGAAATGCTCCAGTCCCCTAAAAATCTTTGTGGCCTCTGCTGGACCCTCTCCAGCAGCTCCTTATCTATTTTCAATATGAAGTTTACACATTAAGATGATGCAAGTAATTTTCTATAGAATTTTAATATCAATATATTGCAAACAAAATATATCTCATATATATAAAGGGCAATTTCATAAATCTGTCCCTAAAAATACTGTGACTTTCACCACTGAGAGATGAAGAAGTGTAGCAGAGGTTCCTAATAATTCATTTCATCAGCTGATTATTTCAAAACACAATATAACTTTGAAAGAACTGGGAAAATAAAATTATGAGAATAAATTGTATAAACACATAATAGCTTGCTCTAGCAAATATTAAAACATTGCCATTTAATTTTTTTAACTCTATCTTCTTTTATTTTAGACTCTTGGTTTACATAAACATGAAGCACAAGATGTAGAACATTTCTATGAGGGAAAAGAATATATTTGGAAACTTCTGGGAATAATTGGAGGAATTCATGGATTTTTTCTGATAGAAAAGTGTTTCTTTCTTTTGGTAACACCACGTGACCAGGTAAAGCCTTGTGCAATTCACACTTTAAAAGGTCTCTTGTATTTTGAGATTTTTGCAATGCACGGAATGTCAAAATTATTGTGGAAATTAATTATCATTTCTGTGAGTTAAATGAAGCATTGATAATTGCTCTCCAAAGTGCTCCTACCAGACCAACCTTCAGTTTCTATTTTGCTTTGCACTGTGGATTGTGCTTGCTTCATGAGTGTGTTCCATGTATTTATAACTGAAGAAGGGAACAGTTAATCGAACATGTTCCGTAAGGCTGCATTCCTGACTCACGCGGGAGCAGGTGAAAAGTGTGTGTCCATATGGAACAGCGATGACAGCTGTTTGCTCCTGTTTGAACAGGAGAAAGATGCAATAGGAAGACAGACACAAGCATAAGGTATTTTCAAGGATGATGTCTTAAAATTTCCAAATTGTTTTTGATCCCCATCCCAATGATTTGAAAATCTAATATGTGTGTTGCAGTCACTAGGACCCAATCTCATATTAATAATATCTCCTTGCTCGCTGCCACGCTGACAGTAATTCTATAAATTTATTTTAGTGTGGCTGGAGCCTGAAAATGTGATTATGCACAAGGATATAATGTGACACAAAATGTGATGGGTCATTAAGTTTCTCAGCAGGAGAGACAATCGTAATGTCACTTAAGAAGGCTAAACCTTTGCTGGTTCTGTTCTACAGTGTGTGAAGACTGGCCTGATTTAAATACGCAGCTCTGAGTCCCTAGTCCCACTGCCTTTGAGTCAGCTGTAAGAATATAATGTGAGATTAATAGAATGAGAATACTTTGATGATGGCGATATTTTATTTGCTTGGTAAAAAGGAGACATTTTTGTTACTTATTTAGACATTTTTGTTACTTATTTGAGAGAAGGGTTTTATCATCATCCCACAAATCTTTAAACTTCTTCTACTGAGAAGTAGATGAAGTCTCAGAGTTAATTTTTATATCTATCTCAGCTTCAAATTGTAATTTGATTTTTAAAATTAATTAAGTTTTATCAAACCATTGTGCTTGTCACTGATTTCTCTGATTCACTTTTCAGGGTTTTTTAATAAAATAAAAATTAGGAAATGTTGATGCCAGCCAGTGATCTTTTTCAATAGATTTTGTTTGGAAAAAAATAATTCCTAAAAATGCTAAATTTTCACAAAAAGCTGAGAAGTGCTGCACCTGTGTTCATTGGATTTCAGAACTAATTGCAAAGCATCTTCATTCAGCAGGGTCTTTCTTTAGTTAATGGGCACTGGGGACATTCCCATGATCTTCCAGTGGAGTCTGAATTAAATGAACATTCAGACAGAGGCAAATCTACTTCAACTATACAGTTGGTAGGTTACCAATACAACATACTTCCTTGAATTTATATTCTTCCTTCTCTGTTTCTCAAAAGAAATGAGCAAAAATTAATGTAAAAAATCAGTATTATTTTTCAGTCTTTATTGATCTGTTGTTTATTACTTGACACGATTGTCAAGAATCTCTAGATTTTGAAGATTATAATGAGCTTTCACAGAGATTTCAAGAAGAGATATTTTACAATAACTCTTCTTAAGTATGTATCAGATTGATACAACAATACACTTTCTGTAGTACATTTTGTTGATAAAATTCTTGAAGATTCTCCTCCTCCCTTCTTTTAAACATTGGTCATATGTAAAGGCAGACACTCCCATGGGAAAAAGTCAGGATTTTCTGTGGTGAGAGTTAAGTGTATAATTAGTGAACAGATTAAATCCTGGACTGTTCTTGGGCATTTTTACACAGATTTGAAGAGTAACATAAACATTCTGGACATATGGGAATGGAATACTTACCTATAAGAAGTTCCACACTTTTATACTGGTCTGTGGATAGAATCCAGACAGATAAATCTTTGCAAACTAAACTGAGTCATCTTTTACCTCTTTTCTCTTTTTTACAAAAATTCTCTTCAGCTTATATCCAGTATCTAGATGCACAGGTGAACTCCATTTTATTAATGTAGTTGTGATGGGCAAGAGCCTCATGAGTCCCGCTAATCTTTAAAAAAATGTTGGGAAACTCTCAACTGAAAACAGAGCAAAGAGAGGAGCGAAACACGTTTACTAATTTGTGAGACGCGCCATAGCTTCCTGTTCATGATAATGAATGATCATGTCATTCCACTCAGCTGCAGGATCCCCCCGAAGTTCAATAGAGATCACATGAATTAGCCTGGCTGAGCTGGTTTGTACAAGAGCAGCCAATTTTTCAGAATCATGTGAGTTATACTAAGACAAACACTGGCTGACTAAGAAAAACTTATAAATCCTTCAGGTCAGTAATTAGTCTTGCAGTTTTGACTCAGAGTTCAAAGAAGTGGCATGTGAATAAATATTATAGGAGAAGTGGAACAATTACTGGAATTCATATGACTAGCTGCCGTCATGGGAATTAGAGACATTTATTTTTCCTTTAAAATGTAGAATATGAAAAGAAATTCTTTTTCCTTCACTCCTCATACTTCTACACCACATATCCTTCATCACAACCAAACTAATACCAGCCAATAAACATATCCTATTTTGTAGCCAGTGCACATCTCTGGTACAGTTCTCGGAGTGGTGACTGCTGTCCCTGACACAGCACTCTCGTGCTGTTGTTGATTCCACTGGTTGCCATAATAGGTTTAACACATTTCAGGAGGGAAAAAAATACCCCAGCAATTAAAATTCAGTCTTTCTAGTTTCAAGCAAACAAGTTTTTTGGCTTCTCTCTCCCTCACATGAATTTCTAACAATTTCTCCAATCAGAAAGCAAGGCCCAGGGAGGTAGGGGGAGTGAGAGATTGTTCTTGTTTTCCTTTCTCTCCCAACAGTTGCAATACCTATTAATTAAATGTTAGGGCTGATGCATCAACTTATGTCTCTAGGATAAGGAAGAAGACACTGTCTCTTTCTTCACTTGAAATAAGGGTAAATTTCCCTCCTTGCCATGGAGTGTGCTCAAGTGCTGCCCTGCCCAGCCAGGTTTGCCTGGTGCTGAGATGAAGCCCTTGCTTAAAGTCAAGACACAAGACTCTGGAGGCTGCAGCACCCTGAAGAAAAGCCCCTATATTTTGAAAGGTGGTGAAACCTCATGATGACCATCTTTTTTAGTCCTGTGTTTTCACATCAAAACTGTGAAAAGCGTGAGTGCCAAAGAGGCTCTACCTATTTCTCCTTGGAAATCCTATCGACACATCTCCAGGAAACTACAGTCATCCAGTCATGACAAAATCAAAACATGCAATTTTAATTATAATGTCCTTTTTAGTCTTGCATTTGGCTCAGCTTTTTGTGTATTCAAGCAGAAATGTGGTTTTCTTGGGCTACAACAATGCTTATGAATGTCTTTCTTCCTACCTGAATTAGACTTAACCCTCTCTGGGTGAGGCAGATTTCTTTTTCACGTGTTTCTGCTGTACCAATCACACTGCCAATGGCCAGTAAATTATTCTAATGATATCTGTGCAAATAACAACTGACTATCTTTAATTTAAATAGCTTGAACTTAGTTGATATTTTCCTGTATTTATGGCAGCAACTGGAAGAGCCCCTTAACACTGATCCATTATCTTTGCTTTTAACCAGAGAAGCCCGGAAGATTCTGAGCCTGCTGAAGTTCCTCCAGAGAGCAAGGTGATCAGCAAAAAAAGTTAGTATCAATAAAAAGACTAGTCAAGACAGAAAAATCTTTCAGACCTAAGATGGAATTGAAAGTGTGCAGCTGGCTTAGCTCTGTGTTTGCTGTGTGCTACATCACCACATCTGATGGCGCCTGGCTACATAATTTAATCTCTGCTTTAAGACCTTCTCAGCTGCCAACACTGTAATTGTGAAGTTCATTAATCTTATACTGTCCTTGCTTTAGTGTTTGCTGTCTCACTGTTGCAATCTATTTTTCTAAAGACTTTGCTTAAAGGGAAATAGTCAAAAATTAATACAAAACACATTTTTATAATTTTTAACTTAGCTCAAGCTTTTATTTCTGAAGGTGATGAAACATTTGTTTTGTTGGCTCACTATACTAATATCATTCTGCTTCCTTCTTCTCTTACATGGTAAAGCAATAGACTCTTCAAACCAGTAATGAGTTATTGCAGGTGTGGAATTATAGCCTCATGATGGCTCTCAGTTTTAGTATAATCTGTTTGCTTCTCATAACTTCAGATAACTCCTGTCTTCTGGTTTTTTTGCTGCTTAGTAAAAATAATAAAATAGAGTATAAACCAAATTTTGCCTTTAACTGTACTTTGTGACCTTGGTGAATTCAGTAGAGTTGCAGTCATTCAACTGATGGAATAATATTTTAATTGAAATCAGTTTATTTACTATAATTAACTCCCCTTTATTTTGTCATCTCAGGTCATCAGTTTGATTTATTTAATCATGTCACTATCTTCTTCTAGGCTTTTTATGTTCACTTCTGTTCTTGTGGACTTCATTTCTATTTCTGAGGCATTAGAAATCTGGATTTCCATTTCTTCACTCTCACCTCTCCAGTAGCACACAATTCTGTGTTAATTTGAGTGTGACTACATTGTCCATCTCTAGATATCTCTCATCAGTTCAATCATCATTACCTGCTAAGCACCAGCAAATTTCCAGTGATTTCAATGTTATTTGTTCCAAGTAACTGAATTAGGGGTAGTTTCTCAGTAACCTTCTTTGTTTGTAACCTTTAATTTTTCCTCATACCTTGGTCTTACCTCCATAAGTAAAACCTTAGTAGGGCAGGGGGGAGGTTATTCTGGGGATTTTTGGGGAATAGATAATTACAAAAGTTTGTTTTGCTACAGTTCTTTCAAATAGCTAAGTGCATAAACATACCTGGATACCTTGATACTGAGCTAGGTGTTTCTTCCCCAAGACTGAATGGAATCTGCAGGTTGAAGAGAGAAGCCTGACAACTCCAGGACTGCAAAGCTTCACTGTAAATGCATGTCAAGTAGGACTGCAAAAGGAGTCAATTGCCTTTGATAGCCAGGGAGTAACTTGGAAAGCAAGAAGCTTTCTAAAGAAAAATATATCTCACTGGTCCTCTCCTCATTTATCCATACTTGTTCTATCAATATCAGAGAAGACCAAACAGTAGCATTTTATATTTGCTATGTTTAGTGAACTTTACATTTACTAGAAATATTTTTTCTCTGTTAGTCATGGAAACATTGGGAAAAGATCTATTTATGGATAAATATTTGCTTTAAACACTTATATTCTAAACTTTAAAAGTGTAATATATGGTTGAGCTCCTGTACCCATTAGTTTTGTGAAAATTATAGAATAGAATGTGTTATGAGTTCTGATCCCCTATTTAAGCAGAGGATAAAAAAAAGTAGGCTTGTTAGAGAAGAAGAGGCTTTGTAGAAATAGTTAAGGTAATAAGTTAATGGTTAATAGTTCATGTTGGAATATAATGCAGTGAGATAATTGCCAGTAACAAAGCTGCTTTAAAATAGGCTGAAAGTAAAGTAAGATAAACATTCAGATTTGTTTATACATGCATCTTCTTAACTTTCTGTCAAGTAAGTTCACAAAGCTTATATCTGTAATTGCTCCATAATGTTAACCTGATCCCTGTGTTATAATACAGACAACACACTGGAGTGAGTTCCAGTAATCATGGTGTGTCTTCTCCAACAACCAGATACTTGAACAAAACAGACTAATAAGACCTCAGGGCAGGCCATGATTTCATCCTTGCCAGTGTTTATTACAAATCGCAAACTTAATGTAACACAGCAATCTATTATTTCTATGTAATTCATGCTCTGCACTATTGATTATAAACTGTCCATAGTGTTTAGAAAGCACTGTGCAAACTGGGGACATCCACGTCCAGCTCTGTAAGCTGGCAGCAAAATCTAACAAGCCTGCCAATTTTTCTGAACCCACAGAGCTCCCAGGCAACTAGGGAGGATTTTCTGAATACGGTTGTTAGGCTTTTATGTGCTCTGTGTATTTTTTATAATAGTCTGAAGACTTCAGTTCTAGCCAGTTTCTGTAAGAAAAACATCTCCCCCATCACTGTAAAATGGTCATCTCTGAGAAACATTACTGGAGTGAAACCTTGTAATAACTGTATTCAGACAAATCTGTGCAGCTTCATGTTTGCTCCTTATCTGTCATATTGTGTCTATGTGGTGTCACCAAAAGTCAGAAAAATACATATTTAGGGCTCAAATAATGACCCTGCTCCTTCAGGCATGACACCAGCCCTTTCCAAAGTGTTCTATCCATTCTGTCTAGAGGGAAGCGGGATGAGTTTCTTGACAGACATTAGGCAGTCCTGCTTGTAAGTCTGTAGATAAAATGAATGAAACGAAGTACAGGATAGGGCAGCCAATTATGTGTTGCTAAGTTTAGGCATTGAACCTATATGGAGCCTTGCTGCTTCTTGAAGAGATAAACTCCCTCCCTGTGAATCTGTTCAGCATTCCACCCAGCTGTCTCTGTCACAGGCTGGGCAGAGAGACTGTCCCTAATTCCCCAGCTTGATTTCAGTACTTGCATCACCAGTAGCACCTTTCCACTCATGTCAGGTGACATGATGCCATGAACACCCAGTACGCGGTTCCATGCTAAAACAAGGTCACAGAACACTATGGGAAACACAGACAGCCATCTACACCCATGAGTGGTGCTCCAGATAGGAGTACTATGAGCATAACAGCCATTAATTGATTGGAACAAATGTTGGAAATGAGCATGCTGTAGCCCTGTACTATGAGTGATACTCTGAGGCTTGTTGTCTTTCATTTCTATCTTCCACTGTAATACAATCACATAAAAAACCAGACCTTGCAAATATTACTCCGTAGTGGCAAGGTTTAAAGGATTAAAACAATCAGCTGCATGAGACCAAATATTTATCTTCACTATAGCAGTGCAATTCTGTGAGAAATGGTGGAAGAGCTCCAAATAATGTCTAGGAAAACTTGTGTGAATTGCATCAAATAAGGAAAGATTAATAGAAACCCTTAGGATGCATCAGGAGACTGGATTCAAACCTAATTTTATGTTTAATAGTTGACCTAGTAAGAATAAGGAAGTTACTTCCTGTTATTTGCATCTCTGAATTGTTCTGGGACATACTTTTTTATTTCAAATGTATTGAAAGAAGTGTAAGCAGATAAACACTATTTCTCCCTGATGATTATGACTTTGTTGTATGCAAAGTCACAAAAAAACCCCAAATCATTTTTAATATAACAAAACCAGCAATATTTGTTTGGGATAAAACTGGGCTTTTAATCTGTTTGTTTGTTTTTCTTTTCTGAGGTAAGAAAATCAGCTTGTTAGCGATAATGGTTCTGGTGGGTGACAGTCTTCACAATTTTGCTGATGGCTTGGTAATAGGAGCAGCATTCTCATCCTCCACAGAAACAGGTGTGACAACGACTGTTGCTATTTTATGCCATGAAATTCCTCATGAAATGGGTAAGAAATATATGTGTATTTCTCCTGATTGGCTTTTCATTTCTAGGTTTCTCAAAAAGTTCTTTCCTGTATGACATTTATGGGAATTCTTCCTCATGGCATCATGAGCTATAACATTATTGTGTGAGACTGATACAGTCTTTGCCCTTCACAAAAACCAGAGGAGGCTTCTGCACTCATTACTGGATGCCTTCCCATCTCACGTTCTCCGAATGTAAATGACAACAGGTCAGGAGTGACCTGTTATTCTCTACAGACACAAAAAACAGTAAACTGCAAGCAAGACCCACATGTGCAAAATGGCCGTGCCTGACACAATGGGTTGTCCAAGAGTTTCAATATGCAGCAGCGCTATTGAATCAAGTTTTCCTCTTGCTACCCTCATTCCTGCTGCTAATCAAGAACAATAAGATAATAAAAGGTTTATGACCTATTTTACTAGTGGACAGGACAAGGAAGATTGTTCTGTTGAACATTGCTCTTGACTGATTTTTGTGCTAAGACTTCCAGCATGGCTGAAGCCATTGCTGACATTGTGTTGATGAATGTTTATAAATTGGGAAGTTTGAAATGAGAATTGCAGGTTCTCATTTCTGTCATCAAATGACTGAAGGTTTCACGTCTTGTGTAGAAAACAACCCCAAACAAAAAGGTGGGATGGGTTGGCTGCTGTAAAACTGGTAACTCTTGTTTGCAGAGCAGAGGAAATTGAAATACCTGACAGTTACCTTAATTCTGGGGCAGTAGTGCCCCAAATGTCAAAGTGGCATTTTTACACTCAAGGAGCAAAGTTTTTCAAATCTTCTACTGTGGGCCTGTTATGAAATCTTTTATTTTAGAAAAAAAAATCTGTGATAGGATTTTGATGTACAACTTACTCCAATTGATTAGGTCTGAAATCAGTGGAATTAAAACTTGGATCAGACTGCCATAGATTACTCTGACTTGCAGCACCTGTAAAACACTCAAAGATTGTGCTGCAAATATACCCACATGATTTGAACTGGCAAGTTCCCAGTGGAGAAGGATTTAGAAACTCTGGGAAAACATGTGACTTCACTTTTGCATGTATCCAAGTTGGAAATGTCACGGAACACAGAGAACTAACAGAAAGCCACTCCTCAATACTGTATGCTATCTTTAGGAACAGCTAACCAAATACAAGTAAATATGACTTTTTGTTGTTTTGAAAGGTTTTTATTTCACACAGGACAGGTTTAACTAATTCTACAGAAATCTAAAGGCAAACCGTCCATCATTCACTATCCTTGTGCATATCTTAATTATTTTCATTCATATTTTATTACTGAGAGTCTTAAAAATACATTTATCAGCTAAATAATAAATGTTGTGTCTTTTTCTCTGTGCAGGAGATTTTGCTGTGCTGCTAAGTACAGGGCTCCCCACGAAGATTGCAATTTTGATGAATTTTATAAGTGCACTAACAGCATTCTTAGGACTTTATATTGGCCTTTCCCTATCGACTGACCCATCCATTCAAAACTGGATCTTTACTATTACAGCTGGAATGTTCCTGTATTTATCTTTAGCAGAAATGGTGAGAACTTTGGTCTACTGTTATATTTTCCTTGTAGCATAGCCACATCATAGATGAGTGATAGCCAAATGCAGGTACATGAGCTTGGACAGAATAAGAACTCATAGGCTTGTTGGGAAGAGCATGTTGTCTGCTCTGTGTGTGTACAGTGCTTAGTCCAGTAATCTGTTTTTGTTTTGTGTCTTTCATACTAGGTGTCATTATAATGAAAAAAAGTCTCTTCATAAATTATTACTTTGTTTTTTCCCAAGCCTGTCTGTCTCTCTCTTGTGTTTCTTACCACCCCTTGTGTTCATCACCACTTCATGCCTGAAATACTATTTGCCAGGTTCAGGCATCATACTTTTAACCTGATATGCCATTCCAGTATTATAACCTATTTAAAATTGTACTTACACTAATTGATCTCAGACCTTGGTAGTATTTTAGTCTATTTTTGCTATTGTAAGTAAAGTAAAATGAACATCAAATGCATCCAAGAGTTTAAGAGGGAACTGCTGAAGAATTGTGGATGTGTCAACAGTCCTGACTGAGGTGGTAAATAACAGACAAGTACACTGTGTACCAAGTTGCAGCTTGTTCTGACACAGAGAAATTTGGAAGTGAAGCTGCCTACCAGCTGTGTAGTCATGGTTTTACTAATGGGGCTAAGAATGATGTAGACATATTTTTCCTTCCGTGTAGGATTGGCATCCCTCAGGGATCCATGAGCTCCTAGAACAATACCATGTTTTTCTCTGAGTCTTCAAAGCAATGTGCCAGCTGTAAATCCTAAGAGATGGTATAGTTCCAGGCAGAGACAGGGACTTGTTTTCCCTTGTTCTCAGCTTGTCATCATAATCTTGATCTTGATGTGAAGGCAGAGAGAGGGGAGGACCTTATTTCTCTCAATCCCTTTTATTAATAGGACTCTAATCAGCCTTTCTCTGCACTTTGTCAAAAGAACTGCCATTGGGCAGCTCACCTGTTCATCAGTGTCAAATATCACAGGGATTATTTTATTTTTAAAATTATTTATGTAGCACTGCAGACATCTATAGATCTCAAAAGTTTTGCATGTTTGTATAGTATATCTCAAGAGAAAATGAGCCATTCTTTATGTATTTTTCAACTTTCTGCATGGAAGTAGGTTCTATTCTCTGCTGCACTCTCATCTACAAACAGTGATCACCAGTGTTCATGCCAATGGTGTACAAACAATAGTACACGAAGCTTGACTGTAATTTTCAGTACTTGTTTTATGGGCTTTCACATATTCATGTGCTTGTCAGAGCAGCAGTTAAATAAAACTGAACAGCCTCACTGTTTCTGCATTGAGGAACATTGATGGGTGTGAGTGGAGGTTTGTTGACAGAACAGCACTGTGAGTCTGCCACCACAGTCAAAGTAGCACAAAACTACTTCTGTGGTTAATTAAAGGTTTTTCATGTCTACAAATGGCATTGTAGCTCCATTAGCAAGCTGGGTGGACTAATAATTTCAGAAATTGAATAGAGGACAAAAGATAAAATCACTTATAGCTATCATTTCTCACCGAGAAATTATGCAAAACTGATGTTTACTCTGACTAATTTTAAAAAAAGGTAAGGGAGTAGTTTTTAAAGTGATTTACTGGGTTGTTGCAGTGCAGCAGCCATGCCACATGTGCCCAGCTTGGCAGAAATCCTTTTTAGCCAGTATGTGCCTGAGAGCCTCTCATGCCTTCTTTCAGCATGCTGTTTCCTATTTCTTCTTATCTCTCGTGCGCTCATGATAACATGAGCTGGAGTGGAATAGAGCAGTCCCTTGATGAGCAGTCCCTCTTTTGCCTCTGAGAGACTTGAAGCATTAGCAAGTGTGACAGCTTCCAGCAGCTTGGATATTCCCTTCATTTGTGAAGTGGTTTGCATCTGCCGGTTGAGCAGGCTTAAGCTTCTCCAACAAGAGTCTGTCTGCTATATCACACACTTTGTTGTTCAGAGACAGTTGGGTAACTGTAGTTGATATTGTGACAGCAACCAGCTTTTACTTTAACAGAAAAGCAGGGATGTCACACTATGGCTTTAGAAATGGTTTGTGTGTTGATAATGTGCACATAGGTTAGGTGGAGGGAACAGACGTCAGCACTGGGCATGGGAAGGGTACTACTTGCTAAGAATTCCTTTTGAAAACTCTCTTAGGAACCTACTGTGCATGTGCAACTCGTAAATTGTCACTGACAGCAATGAAAATGCTAGATTTTGCAGTGGGAGGAGAAAAAGTCTCCTGTTTGGAGAACTTGTTCACTCAGACACTGGGCAAGAGGAAAAAACAGACTGATTATAAGAATTAATAGGAAAGCCTAAAGGTCTAGACTGGAACCCTGGATTCAGGGTAGGTCTTAATTAACAGTTTTTACTTATATACACAAAAAAACCTTTGTGCTCTGCACACTTAAAACTGTCAGTTCAGATTTTGATTTACATCAGAACTTTGAGGTGTTTACACTTGCTTTAGATTAAAAGTTTCTGATTATCTTTAAACACAGATCAAATATAACTACATAAGTTACTGTACCTTAATTTAAACCACTGCCTAGTTGTAATGAAGGTCCAGGGCATTTGGGTTTCCCTGTTATTTTCAGGCAAAACTTTAAAGTGGAGGCAGATTTTTCAGTACAGTTTTGTTTTGGGCCCATGCCAACTTCCAGAGAAAGAAGAATGCAGGAGAAGCAGCCCCAGAGATCTCCCTCTGAGTGAGGGAAGGACCAGCATAGCAAACACTCCTGTTAACCTCCTTGGTCAACACCACTCCACTGTCTCCCAGTGGCTGCTGCTGTTACAGCTCCTGTGAAGAGGCTCCAAAGAGCAGAGGAACTCCGTAGTTTTATTTGAGCACATTAAGAAACACCCAACCAAAACCAGAGGTCAGCACCAGACCATTGCTCTATATTTATTTCCAGAGCTGATGTGACAGTATTAGCAGTCATTAGTGTTTCTCCTGGTGTCTATAATGCCCAAAGCAGAAATATTAAGAGAATCTGAACCTGAGGCATCTTTTTCACAAGCTCTGTTTAGACATATATTTAGTTTAAACCGTTGATAAAAGACACCATGTAGAGCAAAAGGTCATGCAAGTAGCTGTTATTATGATTAAAAACAAGTGTTGCTCCCTTACTTGATTTAAAACTCACAGAGAAAAATACTAAACATGATTTTTTCAAATATATTTAAAAAATCCTCTTTTCTACTTGTACGTTAGCTGAAGACCAGGTAAATAGGAGTGTTGCCAGCTATTTCAGAAAAAGTATGGTTGACCCTATATATAGTACTGAAGCAAAAAATACTCCAACTAGTTTATTCCCACAAAAGGAAATCACTAATTTTACTAAATAAGCATTTCCTTGCAGATAGCTGTATAAAATTACTCCAAAGTATTGAGAAGTTACCAGATCTCAGAATCTCATTTATAATTCTTGTCAGTGCTAGTAAAATAACCAAAGTGAGTAGAATTTGATTAAATATTTTACTGTCAAGATCAGCTTTGTCAAAATGTAGAGAAAATGCTACACATTAATAACTATAGTCAGAAGCTCAGCATTCGGAAAGTTGCTTTTTTTTAATGAAGTTTGCCTTGTTTTCCCATAACTTTTTTTCCCACAGATGAATGTATCTGGCTCTCATTCTGGTGTCTTATTCTTTTTTTAGCTTCCTGAAATGACTCATATTCAGACACGGCGACCCTGGTTGATGTTTCTCCTACAGAACCTTGGATTACTATTAGGCTGGCTTTGCCTCTTACTTTTGGCTGTATTTGAACAGAAAATTAAAATATAAGTTTTCTGTTGGAAATCTCGACGTACCACTTATGACAGTGGATAGCATTATTCACAATTTTGTCATGTCTGCTATAGTGATATGTAAATTAAGTTGCTGGGATTTTATATCTGAACAGTAGATAACTATTTTACTTTATTAACTTATTGTTCAGATTTTGTAATTATTTTTTTGTAAACATGAATGTTTAGAATTATATTTTATTTGTTACTGAGTTTACCAGATCCCATGCTCAAACTCACAGGAGCTTTTAATTAGTTTTTATTGAGACCGTTCTAGTTGAATGCTTTGAGTGATCTCTGCCAGTCTGATTGAAGAAAAGAATAAAACACTTTTATATGCCATAATTAAAGTGGACTAACAATAGTTGAATAATTTGAATGAGGAAATTTTTTTGCCTTTTCCTACAAAGAATTAATATATTTCTTTTAATCTAAAAAGCGTAGCAAAGGTAAACTGCTAAATGGCATAAAGCAATCTCATAAAGTCTGCACTATCTACTTTGTCAAGATAAAGATTCTCAGCAGTTGCATCTTACTGGTCCACTGTGGTGGGAAAAAATTATGAGTGTAAATGTTGAAGTTTATGATACAGAAATTTGAAAACACTCTTTTCTGACTGTAATACAGTTTCTCAGATGTGTAATGAAATCTGTGACGGTCAAGCACTGGACTAACCACTTTTGCATTATCTCACCTTTCGTGGTTGCTTATAGCAAGTGCTTATGAAGGATTATAAGAAGAATGTTTAAATTGTTTTTCCCTGATATCCTGCCCAGGCTCCTCAAATGAAGGGATTTCTTGAGCCAAATGTTGCTTCTGGGACATCACATTCAATAAACGCTTGCCTTCCTGTCAGCAATTAGCTTAATCATAGATACGTGATGTGCATTGTGGAAAGAGCTTTTTCAATTGTCTGGAGTGCATGTGGTGTCACTGCAACTCCTCCCGTCCTGAGTGATTTTTCTGTAATTAGTCCTCTGGATTTCAAGGTAATTCTGCATAAATTGAGATGATTCATTTAATTTAGTATTGCAGAACCAGGTCTGAAACAAATATACAAATTCTGCCTGGATTTTGATGTGCTGAGCTGCTTCCAGGAGGTATTGAGCAACATTCAGCTGTGTGATTTCAGATATTTACATGCTCTCAATTTCTGGTGCAAGGACTTCTCCCCTACCTTATTTATACTTTTGTAGCAGAACTGAATTATGTTCTTTTTTCCTCCTCCCATGAGCTATAGAAATGGGGAGAGCAAGTTACAGGACAGACATATATTCTTTACGCAGCAAATGAAAATTTTCTTTTCCTTGTCTAAACTCAGTCTTGAAGTATCACTACATTATGACACAACATGACTGTCTCACAACGCGTCCTATGTTTATTTGATAGCTCCTAGTGAAGGTACAATTATTCTCACATTACAGAGGGGAACAGAGTCTACTCTCCTAGAGCAGACTGTCAGACCTCTTAGTTCTCTAAAGTTTCATGGGCACCATACTAACTTATCAAAATACGAAGGGAAAAAAATACTGAATTTCACTATTTATGATAGCCCAGGTTCATGGGCTTCTGAATGCTTAGTCAACTACAGATTAAGCCTCAAGGAAAAAAAAAACCACT
Source organism: Origma solitaria (assembly GCA_013397895.1). Classification (NCBI taxonomy): domain Eukaryota; kingdom Metazoa; phylum Chordata; class Aves; order Passeriformes; family Acanthizidae; genus Origma; species Origma solitaria. Next base: position 3,068,356 of record VZRL01000790.1, read on the forward strand.
TCGGGATAATTTTAAAAGTAGATATGCATTCATTTTCATGCCTGTTAGTTATGAGAATCTGTAGCAAATATCCCAATGCAAGTGTAGACACACCTAGATGTTCACGCACCTTCAGAAACCTTGTCCCGAACAATTTATCCAAGGTAACACAGGAAGTCTCTATCTGACAGGGGAATGAACTGAGCTCTTTTTAAGGCCCAGAGTAAAATCCTAGCTTCTTTTTTTTTATTTAGGTGTGCAAATATGATGATTGCTTTTTCTGTTGATGCAACATTGAAAGGTGAGTTGAGCAGCCATGATTAATGCGTCAAAGTTTACATTTTTTTTCAGGAGTTTGTGCATGCTTTTGTTAAGGTAATATTTTTTAAAAGTGGTTTCTCAGTATTTTATCTGTTTATATTGGCACCAAATCACTTCATGACCTTCAGCTGTGACAGTCAATTCAAGCAATAGCAGGGCATCACTGGACGTAAGCAAAATCTATTCTTGTATCAGATGGTACAAATGAATATTGGAAACATTCATTATTTCAAAGAGAAGAGTTACTACAGTTTGAATGCTTATATATGCATCATGCTTGCTATCATGGAAAACAAGATTACAAGTATGATGATGTTTTGGTAATGTTATTGTATTCTGAAATATTTGTCCACTATTTATTAATGGGTCCAAAAGAGAGCAAGTTATTTCTGGCAGTGTGTACTTTAAAGTTGCATATGAGCATAGATTCCCATCCTGACATGATCTGTGAACATATTTTATCCACATCTGTTAAGAAAATGCCATCTTTTTCTATATATGTTTATTAGACATCTTGATCACATTTAATAACCAAATGTATTTATACAGCTTCCAGCACAGGCACAGATATGTTAACACAGTTAATCTTCATTTCTGCCACAGAGCTCTTAGGCTTTTGTGGTGTTTGTCACTAAGTGAGTAGTTCTATGACCATTTTGCCCTGGTGTCAAATCTGAACACCTGAAATCTCACCAGTGGATGAAAGTTTGAATTCTGTGGCACTTTTGAGAGAACTTACCTCACTACTTAAGGGTAGTGCCTCCACTGTAAATCTCTGTACATTAGAGTCTTTAAAAAAGATACTGAAGGTGGAGAATTACCACATGTAAAACAAGACTTCTAGCCTAACAGAGGGCTGGAAACTGCTCCTATAGATCACTGAAAAAGTAAATAAGTTTTAAACCAAAGAGATTAACCTGTGGAATTCATCTGCTTAGTCAATGTTCTCTAAAAATTCCAAGAAAAATAATAGAACATGTTTTTGTGTCCTTACAAAAGAGAAAATTGTGCACAAGTATTCTTATGGTTCATTCTCTTTTAGCTTGTTTTAAATTCTGTAGAGTTTGTTCTTAGAGATTTGAAACAGACCTGTGTTTAAAGCCAGGTACATCCTTCTGTTCCTTCAAACCTAAGAGACAGAGAGCATAATACACCAGTGTTTTCATTGAGTCAAATCCTGAATAAGGACTGCAGAACTTCATCACTTGCAGCTCTTAAATCTGGACTAGGTTTCTCTGTAAGAGGTATGCAATTACTCAAACAGATGTTATGTGCTTGATGGAGAGATTACCTGGTGAGGTTTTACAGCCAGTCAGGCAGTTCTAACTAGATAATCATAATGTTCCTTTGAAACTTTAAATGCATGGATCTATAGATACAGGAATTTTTCTGGATGAAGCTGCTTAATGTTTCTCCCTTTCATCTATTCTTAGTTTTCAGGCACTCTTAAGATGAAAAGTATAGAGAAGATCTTGCTTTCCTATACAGAAAATTAGAGAGAAAAGGAAAAGTTGAAAGAATTTGTTTGCTACAGTATTTTTTCTTGGAAGTTAAATGGCAGAGGGCCTCATAAAAAATACTTCCAATTCCAAACTACCAGCGCTCCTTAGCATGAGAGCTGACCTTGTACCTCTCTTTTCTGTATATGTTACACATTATCCAGTGACTCCTAAGATAAATAGTACCTTCTTTGCAGTCCGTTATACTAATGCCCTCAGAAGTTTCTGGAGCTCATCTGCATGTTTTAAAGACAGCCATCTATTCCTTTACTGTATTCTGTGTTTTAAACGTTAATGTGGCATTTCTCCGGAGACAGAAAAATACCTTTTCCACATAAGAAAACATAGTTCTGATATTCATACTTGGATTGTTTTTCTATCACCCTGCCATTGCACTTGAGAAAGTAAATTATAACAGTAACAGTTCTTAGCCTGCAGCTAGAAATGAAAACCAGGTTTATGTCTGTCTGATGTATGGATTTGGGCTGGTACCTTATCAATGTTCTTAGCTTTTTCTTTCTTTACTGTAACCTTTTGTCAAGTCTTCCTCTGTTTTTAAAAATAAGCTGCCTTCCATTGTGAGTGTAGCTGTAGGAATGTGACTACAGAAAATACAAGCAGTAGTTACACAATGGCTTTAATCAAAACAGAAAGTCCTGCAATTTATTTTACTAGACCCACCTACATTCCCTTCTCCCCAAAAGAACAAAAAATCCTCACACGGAGCTGTTGCTCTGGGTCACGTAGGGGAATGTAAGAAGTGCCTCTTTCCTTTTATGTCCCTGATAAGAGGATCGAGCTCCACGGGAGCCCCTGCCCAGGCGCCTGCAGTCAGTGCCAGGCTCCCGCGGCGGCAGCGCGGAGCGGCATCCCGGGCAGGCTGCGGGACCGGCAGGGCTGGGGAACGGGGCTCCGCTGCGCCTTGGGGACAGGACACGGGGACAGGACACGGGGACAGGACATGGGGAGAGGACACAGGGACAGGACACAGGGACAGGACACAGGGACGGGACACAGGGACAGGACACGGGGACAGGACACAGGGACAGGACAGAGGGACAGGACATGGGGAGAGGACACAGGGACAGGACATGGGGAGAGGACACAGGGACAGGACACAGGGACAGGACACAGGGACAGGACATGGGGAGAGGACAGAGGGACAGGACATGGGGACAGGACACAGGGACAGGACACAGGGCAGGCGGGGACTCCCGAGGGGGAGCCGTGGGATGGCACTTCAGCGCTCGCAGCGGGAGGATCCAAGGGTTTGCAGCTGTATCTCCCACCCTGCAGCAGCTCACCGCAGGGCACATCTCAGATGGTTCAAGTCGCCTTGGCTTTGGGGGGGGAAAACTATCGTGAAAGTGGTCTGGCCGATATCCCGTGAGTGCGGGCTCCCGCACCGCAATAATGCCCAGGATCCCAGCACCAGGGTCATCCCAGGGATTCCCAGGCTGGTCCATCTCCACCTTACAGCTGCAGGGCACCCAAATGGAGCCCGACATGGCAGTCTCTCCTCGCCAGGGTCTCAGCTCTGACATTGCCAGAGAGCATTAAAAACAGGATTACCTGGCAGCATAAATCTGCCTAGCAACGATTTCCATATTGGCCCAAGATAATGCTGACCAACTCTAACGCAGCGCTATAGATGTGTCTATATGTGACATGGCTGTGTTCCACTGCAGCTGGCTGGGGAACCCTCCCTCCTCCTTTTCCCAGGGGCCAGCAGGACCTAATCTGACCTATCCAAGAGAGGTGACGAGATATGCATAGGGAGATAGACTAGTCAATTCTTATGACATATTCCAGTCTTAATTTAAGGTCACACCAAATTTTTCTCCATGGACTCTCATGCTGCAGGGAGGGCACCAGGACAACTCTTTTTAGCTTTTCTGGCAAAGACTTTCTAGTGTTTGTCCTTTCACCTGCTGTGCAAATGCCACAACCCATTTGATACGGACTCTTACCTGTTCTTCTCCACCACCCATAGCGATGGTTTTGGACAGGTTTTTGTGTTGCAACTGTTCATTTCTTCAGAAAGGCAAACAGAATGTTGGAGATTTCACTGAGAATCACTCAGAAGGAGGTATTGTTATATACACAGTGGTACCAGTAATGCAACTCTCTTTGGAGAGACACTGCTGTGAGTACAGAGCATAAACACAACTCATCTTTTGATTCCACTCTGAAGTGTGTTGGTGCTGTCTAGGTGGTCTTGGGTGGTTTCATCACTAGTAACTGATAGTGTGTCCTAGTTTCAGGACTTCCAAGGCCATCTACATATTCCTGTGCAAAGGCACAGTATGAGCTCTGGAGCAAGAGTACACGTACTTTTTGACTGTCATCCCAGCCCCGAAGGGGGTGGGTATTGAATTTAAGTACACAACCTAATGTCAGCTATATGCAAGGTACAGTGACTCAGGAGCAGGTAGCTATAATTATCAGCAAGTTTAGAAAGTTGTAAATGGGCAATATACATGTGGTGGTTTAGTATGCCCAGGACAGCACAGCAGCATTCAGAAAACATCCACACTGAGTTATAGCCATGAATGCAATCCTTTTCCCAGATACTATCCACGTGAGAAGTCCTGTGCATGTTGGAATCATTCTGTTACACTCCAGAACTTCACTGATGATAATTTTTTGTGCACTTTGCATAAGGTCTCAGAGAAAAAGATACAATGGACAATCAGGTCTCTTCTGTAATATGGTAAAAAAATGAACACAAGTGGCATCACACTCTAAATTGGACAGTGATTCCTCATCCTGCACAAATGCAAAGCATCTTCCTTTTCACTTGGAGGCAAACAGGGCAAAACTGATACAAAACAGGAAAGTCAGAACAAGGAAGTGTCCAGGAGAAAGTTCTTGTAGATGACTGTGTAAATGGCAAAACAAACAAATACATAAAGTATTACTCCCTCCTCATTGCAGTACCTTCTCATTGGCAAACACAACCCCCCAGGCAATTCTCTCAAATGTTGCTGGAAAATATTGTGGCTAAGAAGTCAAGATTTAACACTGGAAATAGTTCACATATTACAAAACAGATGACTTTTAATAACTCTTAAACTTGAGACAGGTATCGAAAATATGATCTATATGTTCACAGCCATGTGGTTTGAAAAATACGTATTCATAGCTGAAGAAATTGGTGTAATTTTGTTCATAAGACTTCAATTCCATCGCGAGTAGTGAGAGGGAAAAAGCTTATGAGAGCATAGTCCATTTTCTTGATTTCCTCTACCATAAAACCTAGTTTTCAAATTGGCTTTTTGTACTTTCAATTAGCAATATGCCATTTGTCTAGACAGCAGAGTAGCTGAATGTCTGATGTTTCTGGCATTATTAGGGTTGACTAAGAAAGCACTACTATTTGTTGTCAATTCCTTTCTAGCATGTAGATTTTAATATACCGTCAAAATTATGAGATTGGAGTGCACACAATTAACCCTTCATTCTTGACCATGATTCCTGCTCATGGAACTGTGTTTTCTAGAAGTAAGTAAAATGTACTTCATTTGAGTGAAGTGGCTTTTTTTGTTTCCTTCCCTTTCTCTCATTTAATTTCTCCCACTATAATTCCTTCCCAATGTAATTCCTGCTATGTATTAAGTTTCAGTTTTGGTGGAGAAAACCTGATTTGTCAGGAGATTTTTTTTTACAGACATCTCATTATTATAGTGTGTATTGGATCAAGGACAAGAGAGACTTCAGACAGAATGGTCTGAATTCTAAGGAAGTGTAAACAGAGCAAGAGCATCCTACCTTTTTTATCTGGTTGGCTTGTTGGTTAGGGTTTTTTTAACTTGTTTGTTTCATTTTGTTATTAGAAAGCATACTCCAGCTTTAAAAGAAAAAAAAAAGGGAACAACTGAAACCCCAACAAAATATTTAAATCTTAAGTTGTCAAGGTGCAAATACCAACACTGGTATTCACCAGTTTACATTAGACTGCAAGTGGTCAGGTCTTCTGCACATCTTCAATCACTCTTTTTTAAAGTTATTGCTTCCCAGCTGAGACATATTAGCTGACCCTGGGCATGTGCCTAATCTTTTTCAAATTATCAGGAAAACAATTGCTAACCACTTTCATTTCTACAGCCTATTAGTATTACAAATGAAGACCCAGAGAAACAGTTTCTAATAATGGATAATGACTTGATTTAGGCAATATAAACTGAAAATTGCTGATGACTTGAAGTAGATATGAACCTGCAATATACTCTTACAGTTTATAGTTCTGGTATGAATGTAAACTATAGCAATAACAAGAGTTGATTTTGAATACCTTGTATTGATTTTAAGTAAGAAAAATTCCATACTTTTTCCTTCAGAATTCACAACACAAAGGCTATCACAGACAGTAAGAACAAACCTTCAGATCCCTGGCTTTCTCAAGAATTATGTTTTTGTATGTTCAAAATGGCTGTTTGAATAGCAAAAAGGCCCTCTCCTGTCTTCCACAGTTTTGTCCTACTTATTTCAGAAATAGCCACCTTTTACAAAGAAGTGTCAAGCTTGTTCCCTGGGCAAGTTGGTGGTTTGTTCGCATGGTCAGACATACAGTTTTGGCAGAAGAGACATTCACATTCGCAATCACTATATTCATGGGTACAAATAGCATCAGATGTCAGACTCAGACTTTGCTCTCTAAAGCTCTTAAAGTCAGTGAGACTTTGTTGCATATAAAGAATAAACAACTTCTGAATTCTCAGGTTCGTTTTATATTGGCAAAATTTTACTAAGAGCAGTAATTTCTACTTCATGCTATTTTAAACAAAAGACAACATGGTCTTCTGCATTCTTTATAACAAAACTCCCAAGTCTGCACAGTGCCTCTGTTACTGAGATCTACATGATAAGGAGATCATCTGAAATGCAGCTGGCAACCAGCACTGTATCTCAAGTACTGAAAGTTTCTAGGCAGTATGGTTGATGAAAAACACATTGCATGTTCATTTATCCCCTATGTCTATTTAAAATGTGAGATATAAACATCTCTACTACAGACCAACTCAAAAAACCTATATCTGGTTTGCATCCTTCAGTCACCACAATGACACTTCATTAGCTAATTCACTGTGGAACTGATTTTTAACAAAATAAAAGCAAATTCAATTTATTAAGTTTAACCACATCATATAATACCCTCCCAGTAAGTCTACCCCTACAGTTCTTGCTGCCTTGTGTTATTATTTTCTGGTGACAGATAGGCTGCTGCAAATACTTCTACCATAATTAATCTGCTCAAAAAAAAAAAAAAGAGAGGAAAAAGGGTTGAAAGTAAACTTCCAAATTACTTGGTACTGCACCTGTGTGAATGGGCTTTTAGGTCTATGAAGGTAAGACAAATACGAAAAAACAATTCCCCATGCAGTGACAGGGAAGATGCAGTGGTTGATATGTCTGTGATGCCAGAAAATAATAATAATATTAATATAACACTTTTGGCACTAGTTTGCTTGTCTTTAACTCTGCCCGTTGGCTATATCTACTATTTTCACTCTAATTATACACTGTTCCATATTACCTACTTAAATGAGAAAATGATCAATCAAGCTCTCTCAGCAAAAATCTAATGAAGAAGAGAGCTCCTTCACAAATGAGATTCCTCCACATCTTGTCTCTCACATTATCTCATCAGCTGAGTTCTGCAGAATGGTAAGAAAATTGAAAGACTTCTACTAGAGTTCAACTACTAGAAAGATCACAACATGAGGATTTCCAACCAGTTTTAAGCAGAATCATTGGGTGCTTCAAGTAACCCCTAGGGCTTGGCAAATTTGTCAATTTGCCTATCAGTAGTTAGATACAACAAAAGAAACTTCCTTAGCTCTATGGTCTTATCTCTGCACAAGATTTTTTAAGGGAGCACAAGGGCAGTAGGACAGATGAGAATTGTCAGTGAAAAGCCCCAAATATCTGTACAGAAACTCTCTGTTTCTAGTTATGGTTAATACAAAAGGTAGCAAAATATATTAATCCCACCTTTTTATCTACAGTTTAGAGGCCTTTGAGATTGCAGGGATGATCCAGTCTGGATATAGAGAATTGGATGTAATCCTCTCCTGAGCATGCTCACCATTTCTATCAAAGATCTGAATCTGATTATGCTTCCCTTTTAGCGGTTGGCTGAAGGAAGCTGTTCCGCCACATTGTATGAAACATAATTGCAGATCAGGATACTCAAAAACTAATCCAAAACTAGCTAGTCCAATTTCCTGAGACTCCTTTTGCATTTTCTCCAGGGCCTACTCCTCCTTTGAGCAAACACTAGAATCCACAAGTGATAAACTTGGTCACCAGGCTGAAGAGTAACAGTCAAAGAAGAGCTGAGGTGGGAAGACCTCTGGAGATTCTCTAGTCCAACCACCCTTGCTCAGAGCAGGCTCAGCTAGAGAAGGTTTCCCACGGTTATGTCCAACTAAGTGTTGAGGATTTCCAAGGATGGAGACAGCACAACCTCTCTGGGCAACCTGTGCCAGCGCTCAGTCGCCCTGTTTCAATTTGTGCACATCACCTCTTGTTCTACCTCTAAATACCACTGGGTCTGGCTCCATCTTCTGCACAACAACTGTTTAACTTCAAGTATCCATACTCATGGATATGATGCCCCCAGGCCTTCTCTTCCCGAGGCTGAACAGTCCCAGCCCTCTCAGCTTCTCCTCATGCAGCAAATGCTACAAGCCTTTAAACATCTTTGTTGAACTTTGCTGGCCTTGTATATCCACGCGTCTCTTGCCCTGGGAGGTTCAGCACTGGGCCCAGCACTCCAGAAATGCCTCACCAGGGCTGAGTAGAGAGGAAGGGTCACCGCCTTCAGCCTGCTGGCAGCACTGACGAACAAGCTGGACATGAGCCAGCAACATGTCCTTACAGCACATAAGGGCAAAAGCCTCCTTCGCAAAGCTGATTTCCAGCTTGATCCCAGCCTGTACTGCTGCATGTGGTTGTTTCTCCCCAGGTACATGACTTGGCATTTCGACTTTTTGAACTTGAGATTCCTGTTTGCCCATTTCTCCAGCCCATCAAGGTCCCTCTCAATGGCAGCACAAACCACAGCTCTGTGCCACCTGCAGGTCACATTCCCTCTTTTCTTTTTCTCTGACCTACCACCTTAAATTAATTCTTATGGAGTCCTAATGAGAACAGAGGAGTGTCACTCCTCAGTGTTGCCAGTAAGTGTGATGTAAGCACAGTCCTTTGGCGAGTAGGAGACACGGATTTCAGGCTCCTTCTGATAAAAGCAACAAGGCAATGTCCCCAGCAATGCTCTTCACACATTAGATATCATGCCTAAGAATAGGCATCTGTGTTTTTCTCTCAACCATCTCTGGAAAGGCAGTGATAATATTTTTTGTCAGAGGATAGTTCACACACTAGGCAATTCTGAAGCATGTCTTGGCTGGGCCCTAGAAAATACTTGATTTCTACGTCCTGAATCCTTGAGAGATTCGTTCTGAATTGCTCAGACTGTGACAGAAGCTGAATTTAGGGAGCTTACCAATCAAATGGAGTTATTTAACAAGCTTATGTAACTCTGAAAGTTATTCATATGTAGCAACTTTACCCTTTGTACTTTCCATCCAGCCTTATAGAGTTCCAAGAGTGTACAATATTCTCTGTCAAACTACTGCTGCATACTCTAGAGAAGGGAAGGGAAGGGAATGATATGACAGATATTGCATAGTTATTTTATTCTAACACTCCCCTCCAGTCCCTGCAATTTAGTACAATTTATGCTGTACAGAAACCACTAGAGCTACAGTGTTTTTATGTTTCAAAGTTTAAACAAATAAGCATCTCTGAAAAATAAAAATGAAAAGTGCAAACTCTACTTACAACCCTCTTCTTTTCTGCCAAAGCTTTGTCAATATGTGAAGTACCCAAACATCATCTCACTTGTTTGAAAATCTGAAATTCAAAGAGTGATGTTTTCTTTTCATAAGCTGAGTTTACTTGCTATCAATAAACTCCTTCAGCTTCCTGCACTGCAGAGATCTGACTGTACTTTCCATGCTTTTGTTAATCCCAAAATGTGCCCATCAGATAAAATTTTCTATTTGGATAGCACTACTTGTCTTTCCAAAGTTGTTCATAAGTCTGGAACACATGCTTTAAAATGCCAAGTTAGTAAGATGTCTCTTTATCTGAAATGTGTCCTCAGTTAAAGCAATAGCCCCTTACACTTCAGAGCAGCCTTAAGAGAAAACAGGAAGAAATTGAATCTAGATTAAGAAATCTAGATTCAATTAAGAAATTAAGAGGTAAATGTGAGTGAACTACAATAATGAACTGAATATATTTTAAAGGTGATCTCAATGCACTTAATTAAATAAAAAAAATTATAAATCACAGACCCTTAAATTGGAACAGTTTTCAGAGCTCCTTAAAGAATTGCTGTAGGAAGCAGTTCACCCTGACTCTCAATTGCTTATTTCTATCTGTCAAAAAATTATCAGTATTTATAGTTGCAAACATAGAAACCTGCCCAATACTTCCTCTGTAGAAAACCAAAATTAAATTTTTGGAAGTTCACAAATACACACTTTTGTGCTGTTTCACTTACTTTTGCTACTTTGATCACATGCTTTCTCAAAGGTTTATCAGGCAATTACAACTAATTGGCACTTCACAAAAATGGTGCAAGATAGAGTGCAGGGTATTCAGTGGGCTTATTGCGGCAATATTTGTTCCTGTTGACTTTTTCCCAAAATGCTGAAAATTTGGTTCCTACAGGGAAAGGTTTTATTTGCCTTAATACTCATACTTTATTATGTACTCATACTTGATACAATGAAAGACAATCTTTCGTGCTATAAACAGCTATGGAATTGTAAACTACTGCTATTCACCCAAGAAAGGCTATGTTTCAATGATGTTTAATCCCAAATAAATGTTTAATGTGAAATCCTTAAAATGCATTTCCTTAAGAAGTGTAATTCCCGTCCTTCTCATGACACAAGTTAGTGAGTTTAGAATAAAATCCATTATAAGCTCATTGGTTTAAAAACCATAGGATTTTTTAGACAGTGTTTCTTGACATCTTTTAGTTATAAACAATAAAACAGAAGTTGATGATATGGCCACTCTGAAGAAACTGGTATCTGTTTTCTGAATGTTGTAATTTTTTCTGGGTCAGATATATATTGCTCATAAAGTCACAGAAAATAACAGTTCATGTCATAAATCATATGAAAATACGAATAGTTTAGTGGTGACACCGCCTGTATATTGCATGTTTGCCCTGAGAATACATTTATGGTCTGAAAGAAACCCTGGAGATAATGAAAGTGGTAGTAAATGCATTCTTATGAATACTGTATACTTCATACTAATCCCTTATTTATGTGGGCCAGATCCATGATAGTAGAAATGAAAATTAATAGGTATCTTTCTGGCAGGAAAGTTTACTTCATTATTATGCAGTGGATATCACAACAAAGAAGGACTATTTATTTTTGGGCTTTCCTAGTGAATTGATGAGACCTTTGGTTGTCATCCTCAAAATTTTTGGATATACAACACCAGGCTTTGCAATAAATATTTACATTGTGGTTTTTTTCTAGATAGATAGATAGACAGACAGCACTGTGCCAAGACCAAATGAGAAAAAGATTTTAGACCTTCCAAAACTGTTGAAGTAATATTTATCTCTTCTCATTTTATAGCATTCCTCTATTTTAAATGCATTTGTGCTTCTCATTTGGGAATTCCTAGCAAGATCAAATTTTAACATAATGGAAGTGAGAATTGGAGAATTTGGAACCTGCTGTGGAAAACAGGTCACTAATCTGTGAACTTGTTTTCTACCCAATATCTTGTAGAGGTTCAGAAGCTTAGGATATTTCAGGTCTCTTCAGAGATTTTATTTTGTAAGGAAAAAATAATGGCTATCTGAATAGATCTCATTTTAAAAGTTTGAGTATTTAAAACTGTCTGGTGCAAAATCTTGAAGTGAGACTTGCATTTATTTATTTATTTATTTATTTATTACCAAAGTAAGCTAAGTTGCATTCACGTGAAGCTACTACTGAGAAACGGAAAAGATGGCAGCAAATGCACCTACAGCATTCTCTGCATTTTTCATCAGCCTGCAGAGCAAGACAGTCTAAGGACGAGAGCAGGGGCTTTGCCTGGAGTGCCCAGCTCAGGGCACTGCTACTTCACTTCTACAGGTTTCAAATTTCCACCAGCTACAGCTGTACAGGGGAGTTGAGTCAGGGCAGGCGTTAAGTGTGACTAAGGTTTATTGATTAGGACTAAAATTTGGGTTCTTCAGTATTGCAGGATGAAATTATTGCATCCATGTAGGGAAGAGATGTACACTCAGTATTCCAACCTGGTTTTCAGGCTGCTAAGCAAAAAGGGCTATGCAATAGCTGTCAGTGTTGTAAATCCTCTGAAGAACAATAGTCTTAGCAAATTTAGAGAACTGCAATAAACCAAGAGCAGTTTTAATACTTGATAGAAGCCCAGAGAGCTGCAATAACCAAACTAGAAAAAACTGATCTCCCCTCTGGAGTGACTTATCTGGCAATGCTCAGAGAACCTGACCTAATCTAAGCCACTCTTCTTGCATTCATGGTAATGTGAAATGTGACAAGAGCACTTAAAAACTATTCCTGATAAAATCTCAGGGGGAATGGGTGGTTTGTGTCTGTATCCTACCTCATTACCCCAGCCAGAAGCTCTACAAACTGAACTGTCTTATCTGGAACTTAAATGACTCATCATTTTAAAGACAATTAAGATTTAAAGCATGCTTCTATGATGGCTTGAAATACTCCCTATGGCCTGTAAATGAGATCACTGTTTATAAATAAGAGTGCATATTGACATTGTTAATATTTTCCTTTTCTCTGAAAGATTTATGACAATAATTCCAAAATTGTTCATCCTTATAAAATACAAAAGAGTATTGTTGAGAATAATTGACTGTTTTGAATTATTATTAAAATAACTAGAGCTTGCCTGGTCTCTGCTTCAAGTCAGAGCTCTCCTATAGGAGTTTATCAATCAAAATAACAACTAAGTTATCCCAATTGACTGTTACTCAGCTTCAGTCATTTTAGAACAGCTGATGTCACAGAAAAAGATTTTTAAAAAATTATCATTACTTTCACACAAGCTTGCTTGCTAAGATATCATTTACTGGACTGGATTTATATTTATGAAGCTGAAATAAAATACTGACTTTTTAAAAAAAGTTTTGCCTAGACTTGGTACAGTGCGATGTGATTGTGCATGACACAACTACTAATGTGGGTATAATGTTTGCAAGACTCTCAGGAGAGTTTTGTTGCTCAAAAGTAACACTGGTGAAACGCTGTTTTTGGAAGTGCTATCATATGTAGTGTTTTTACCAGCAGCATTCTTGTGCATGAGACCTGTGCTCTTAGATGTGTGTTCACATCAGTATTGTAAATCTCAGAAGCTTCAATGAATGCTAAAACCAATATACGCTTAAAATAACCAGGACACAAGAGCTGCTGTAAAACGCTAGTAATAAAATCTCCAGGTAGAAATGCACTAATAACACAAATTATAATCAGAATAAATACCAGAGTGCAACGGCACAGAGTAACATGGAATAATATTTAGCAATAGAGCAACTGCTGCTTTAATGAAAAGGGAAGGACAGACCAGAGAGCAGATTTTGAACTTTTAGCCCCAAGAATGTGATAAGATTTATTAGGTAAACAGTTATCTCCATTCTATATGGTGGCTTCAGTAGCTATTGAATCAAACAGTGTTTCAACACCACAGATATTTGGCTGATTGGCACTCAATATGCCAGCCTGGTAGGTATGCATAAGCAGTCATCAGATAAATTCCAAACTCTGAAATGCAGAATTATACTTCATCCTGTGTCAATGAACTTATATTTTGATTCTGCTCTGCTTACACCTAAAACATTTTCTGTGGTACCTCTCAGCACAATGTTGCTTTTTGACAATCTGACGTGTTTCTAAGTGGGATGTACAGCTCTAAACATGTTTTTCTCTTAAAATTAATGAAACGCTACTGAGAAGTCATAGAAACAAAGGTGTCTTGGCATATACATACTTACTAGAGTGAAAGGGAATTGGTTATATAACCAATATTTTACAATCCTTTCAAACTAAGACTAATTACTAATTATCAAGAAACTTCATCATTAGTCCACTCAGTCCTGATGTCCTTGCTTTGCGGTATATGTGGTTGCTGCCTTTCTGCCACTGTAAATTATTTCCTGTAGGGCTTAAAAGGCTGCAGTTACACAGCTCTTTGTGTGAACTGATTTTACTGCACACATTTTGAGGCTGGTTTCTCTCGATTATGGTGCAATCTGAAAAGTGCCAGCACAGGAATCTAACCTGTCTGTGCTCCAAATGCATGGGTTTAGCGCTAACAGAAGTTGTGTGTGAGACTCACTCAGGGTATCCAGAGAAGAGCCAAGCATCACCTCCCAGTCATGCCATTCTGCTGTGTTTGCCTTCAGGCATTTTGGCTTCATAGTTTCCATATATGAAGTTATATCCACGTGGAGCAATCTTCAGTTAAATCTCCTTCCCTCGAAAACAGTAAGGAAAATGAACAGCAGAAGGGTTAGGGACTCTGAGAGCCCTGCGTTTAGCTCGCCTGTGTTTCAGCATATATCCCTCTCTAGCCAAGGATCACACAGACTGAAGCCATAAATCAAAGGTAGTTTTATGAGAGCTGGCCAGCACAGAAGCAGCAAGCTTCCAGCAGGACAGAGTGCAGCCACCTGAGTACTACCAGCTCGTTCAGGTGGAATGTGCAGCCCTGGCTGGATCCTGACACTCTCCTATTAGCTGTGCCAGCTCCCTTCAGCCATCCTCAGTACAGACTTCTGGCTGCCGGGGATGTGCCAGGACAGACACACTTTGCTAAACCATGTAGTCACAGAGCCATTGCTGCTCCACACCAAGCTTTAATTTATCCTTGGCTTCAGAAATCTTTGTGGACCAGCAGCAGTGTTTCAAAAAATTTTTGAAGAAGGTGATGAAATAATTTAGATTTTCAATCTGCAGTGATTTGCTCTCAATAAAGCCACTGACTGACAAAGATTTAACAATACATATGTTTTGTGCTAGAAATGCAAAGATGCAATCTATCTGCAGATGTATTTGTTCACAGTATTAACATCTTGGGGTATTTTTACAGAGAGCAAGGGAACTTGAAAGAGATTATAAAAATGCTTCTTGACAAGGCGGGTTCTTGTTAATCTGAGATCTCACAGAGAACAGTAATTTCCTGCTGACAAAGATACTATTCAAAGATTATGTGGTCTTTGTCATCTAACTAACAATGACAGGTGCTGATTTTACTTCTGCAGCAGGTGTACTTCTGTTACTGTACAGCCTGAGGGCTTCACACCTTCTAAGATCTTACAGTACTGTTTTGATATCAATGAAATGAGACAATTTATAGTAGAGTCCATGGCCTGCCTATGTCAACAATGTGATATTCCTATTGCTAGTCTGAATGGCTAAGTAAAGATCAAAACTGCTTGGAAAATACTTCATATTCTATAGAAAACAATTGCTTTTCATCAAATACCCTTCTGTCTGTGTTTTCACTGTTCAAAAATTTCCAGGGTTTTATTATTTTGATTTTACCAGCTATTTTCTTTTGTCTTTATTTTCCTTTTTTTTTAAACAGACTTGGCCTTGGATCACAGAGTGATGAACCTGTGCTAAAGGTTAAAAGTGGGGTTTATTATATAGTTTTGCTAATAAAATTGGCCAGTCAAATCTAGTCCTCCTTTTCTTTACAATTGCTAAACCCACTTATAAAGTAATCGCATTGAATTATTCCAAGGAAGTTTGATTCCACTCGTCTGGGAGATAAAAGTGATAGCAACAAACAATTTTAAGACATTAAACCTTGAAAGACTTCATTTTGGTTTGGAGTGGGAGAATGGTTGGTTTTGTAATAAACTGATGCCATACACTCATTGCAAACGGCTCTCAGTCTGATCATTAACTTTGAATGTAATACAGTGCTACTTCTAACTCTCTGAGCTCTGAAAATATAATCAAACTACATTTTCAAAATATTGTACCTAAGTTTATTCTTCAGTGCTTTTCCTACCGAAGCATATTTAGTAAAGAAGATGTGAAAGTGTTAGTGAATGCCAAATGTTCCATTGCCCTGGTAGGTTGCAATACATAATTTTACCTCCTGGATATTTTTTTAAAGTTTTTTTGAGGTTAAATGAATTATTTTAAAAGCATTTTGCATTCATAGTTTTTGTACTTGTATGTGACATTTACAACCTTTCTACCTTTTTAATATTTATGTTGCTCATCATTAAAAAAAAGCTGTATGCATAGACCAACTGAGTAAACAGTAAAAACACTGAAAGAGTTTTTGTTTCTGTTTTTAAGGATATTTTGGTTTGTAATCTGATATCTGTTTAGTTACCCAAAAGCCAAAAAAAGGGGCATTTTAAGGTGTGTCAGATCAGCTTTACGACTTGTGTTTTCAATACATTTTTGTCATGTTTTTCTGTTTGGAATAGACTTTTTTTGTTTGACTTGATGTTTGAATTTTCTCTAAAAGATGTTGTGCAGTATCTCAGAATTTTTAGCTACTTCTAAAATGTAAGGTCTGATCTAAAAACAGGATTACTCTCATAAAATGGCAACTGAATTGAGGTTCAGCAGTAGTAAAGCACAAACCTGAAAAACCCTCCTGGGGTGTCAAGTGATTTCAAATGCACTCAACTCAATGGACTTTGTATTTCTCTTTCAACTTGAACCTAGGACCAAAGACTAGGTAACTTTTTTCCCCTAAGAAACTCCTATAAAAATGCTTATACCCACAATATATATCTGTCAGGAAGTTCCCGTAACCACCCCAGTCAGAGGATGCACCATCCCTGAAAAAATACAAAGTCAGATTGGACAGGGCTCTGAGCACCTGATCTAGTTGAGGATATCTCTGCTAATTGCAAGGGGAGTGGACCAGATGACCTCTAAATGTCCCTTCCAACCCACAGTATTCTGTAATTCTACGATTCTATGATCATGACTGGTCTCTATTCTGAACACCCATTTTGATAGGACAAGGAATGAGGGGTAAATATTAATTTTTAGTCAGATGGTTGAATATTCCAAGAAGTTTGAAATATCTTGAGATTTGATTCCTGTTCTTAAAGAACATTTTAATTTATCCAATGCCTATTTTGGTAAAAAAACCAGTACAGTTTACCCTTGGAAACACTGAACTGTTCTGTAATTCTTTTTCTTGATCTGAAAGTTATAATTTCACTGGCTAATTGTACTATTATTTTAAATCAACACTATATTTTAAAATGTTTTTAAGAAAAGCATTAAATTATACAGTGCAAGCCATTTGGCAAAATAACTAATTCTGCAAGACATTCAGAATAGTGAAAACATTAAATGTACTGGAACACATATTTGTGCAAGAAAGACACCTATCTTAGAGTTGTTTGATCTGTTTCTAATTGAAGCATGGTAGCAAATGCAAGAGAGTGATGAATTTTCTCACAACACGCAGAATGTACCTCTGCACATGAAGATTATATAAAGACGGTATAGTAGATCATGGTAAATGAACTTTTATTGCAGGGGCAAACAGCAACATGAATGCTAATTAAAAAGAGTTTATAGGCTTGTTGCACAACAGCATATGTGCATTCCAAGAAAAGCAGAGCAGACACCCGGATACACAGAGATCTAAACTGCAGTGTGGAGGAGCACCTAGGAGTAGCACCTAATCTGTTCACGAACTCTCACAGCAAGGAGGATGTAACAAGTTTCTTTCTTCTACATGATCTTCATGTAGATATTTTGGTGTGTACTCTGTTTTCATTGCTAATTGATAAAAAGACATGTAAAAGTCTTTATTATGACTTTAAACTTGTTTATTTAGGGGGGAAAAAAACCCCAAAATGAAAGAACACGTACTCTGGCAAAAGTCCCCAGTAAAAGCCCTTTCAGTTTACACTGATGGCTGAACAAACACTGCAGACAAACTGATGCTTCTTCTAAAAGGAACTACACAGCAAATGAAGCTGGAATTGCTGAGTGGGTGACCACACTCAGCTGGCCACTTTGCTGCTTTAGGACATTGCTGCTTCAGCAATGGCTACTGTTTGGAGAACTATTACACTGAACATACGAGTGAGAAGCAAGAATTAATCTTGTTTTAAATTGTTATACTGGATTTGAAACAGCAGGAGTCCAGGAGTTGATTCATGAACAATGGTTTGGCTACAAACAGCTAAAATTTTGGTTCTGACTATCTCACTATGTTTACTGTCATTGTTTCCTTTATGCTGGCTTACATATACAGCAAAATTGAATAAAACAGTATTGTTTTTTGTTAAAGCATGCAACAGAGATTCTTCTTAAAGAAACAACCTCACAGTGACCCAAACTGCAGATCCCAGAGATTCACACTGGTTAGTAATTCTTACGACATTGGCCATGCTACTTATGCAAGCAGCCATTCACCTACATGTTACTCTGTTGTTGATTTACTTTAATGCAGTGTTGTCTTTTCTCATGTGTTTGATCTATTCTAAATGTTTTGTGTCAGCCTGTAGAAATGAAGACATGGGGTTTTGCTATGTATTGAATAGTATATGAACATTTGGAAGATACAAACATATTTACCACAGTAAGTACTGAATTAGTTTGTATAAAGTGCTAGAAAAAAACTTGCATGAAGTGAGAATTGCATTAGTGTTTATAATCCATACTGAAATATATCCGATACATGAGAAATCATGTTTGGAGTTCTGGCATCCAGTCAAAAACTAGTGTAGAGCACTGTGTAACTTTTCAGGACTCTTTTTGGTACCCTGATATACAGCTCATTCACAAATCTTGGAAAACTAGGGCTTAAGTAAGAGCTGAACGTGAACGGTTCTTTTTTTTTGATGCTTCTTTCTTTGGGTGGGCATGAAAAATTGCAGGACTTCCTGAGCTTTGAGTGAATAAACACATGCACACTGATTACACCAGAAGGAAAAAAAAAGAAAAAGAAGAAGAAACAAAATAACTCCATGAAATTTATTTGAATATTGTCCAAACAAAGGCTGTAAAATCTCATCCTGAATATATTTTGTTCTCAGGAAAAATCCTTTATGGCTAATTAACAAAGACCATGATCTGCTTTCCTGAGGAGAAAATTTTTTAAGGCTTTGCTCATTATCACTCTGAAATCTATTTTTCTTCCAGTTGTGCCAGAATATGCTCCATGTATCTTTGTAGAATTAGGTCTCTGGCTAACAGGACGTTTCTTTAGTATTTGTTGCCATGGCGCTGTCTCTGCCTATTGAATTCACCTGGGCAGACTTCAGATGGCACACCAGAGCTGATACAGCCTGTCACTAACACATGTCTTCAGTGGCCACAGGGTTTCACAAGTGCCATGAGGAAAAGCAGTTCTGATCAGATTTCCTATTAAGGTATTGTTTTAAGTAATCCTTAAGATTTGGTTTCTTATGGATGCTTTGTGAGATCACTAATGGCCTGAAATGCCCTCCTTGAAAGAGCAATGCTTCATCACTTTTGTTCTTTGCTGCCTTTTACAGAAATATGCATTTAGGAAACTAACCCAAGAGTGAACACGAGTGTGTTTCACCATGGCTTTCACTGGGAGCAGCAGCTTCTGCACTGCCCACTGGAGTAGAACAGGGTGGTTTGATGTTTAATGTCCTGGGTGGCACAGGCTTGGACACCAATACACTAGCTTTTGCTTTTAATAGATATGTAATTTTAGAAATTGAGCCTTTCCTATTATTTTTATAAGTGTAATTCCATCAAGAAGAAAAATTTAAAAATACCAAAAAATATGTCTATTTCAAGCTATTCCTCCTACAAAATAGACCAGGGCAAATTTGTTTTCTTAGCAACTAATGATATAAGGAAACCATATAGATTTGAACAACATGTCATAGGAAGTATTTGAGAGTGTATTTTAAAATACATGGTTTAAAAATAATATGAAAGTACATATTTAATTTCAAAATGTATAGTAAATTTGATCGATACTTGCCACTCTTTTCTTCTTTGCACATGACTGGGATCAAAATGCTGCTGTTAGGCTTTTGGCTTTTTTTTTTCTAGAGAAGTCATATTGGATACCATTGCATTGTTATAATAGAAAATTATTATGTTAGTACTACTTGTTTTTTAGGTTTTTGAAATACACTTCAAGGACAGTTATCTCAATAAAATTCAGGGCAGCACAGAGTCAGAGAAGATGGTGAAACCTTAGGGCCCATTTCATGCTTTAGGGGCACAAAGGTTTCTCTCAAAAAATTTTCTCTGGAAATAGAAAAGATGGTTTTGATGGCAATTAATTGACTGGCTATTATATCATTTGCATCACAATATTAATGTGACTGCTGATATTTTATGTCTCAGAATCGTTTTTCTTATAAAACTTGAAGGGTGCTTATTGAAAATCTTTTTCTTACAAAATGAGAATTTCAGTCTTGGTAAAGATTGGGTGAAAGTTGAGTAAAAGAGGCTTAGCAGTATGTGAGAAAATGGAGGAACAAACAAAAGCTTGGCGAGCTGTCTTTCCTTGCTTCCTTTTGCTGCATAAACTCAAAGTACTTACCAAAAATTACTTTTCTGAAATCAAATCAGCATTAGTCTGCAATAATGTTCTCAAAACCAACCCCTTGCAGTTTGATGTTTATAGCTAGGCTGCCTTAAGGGTTGGTATGCTGCCAGGAAGGAATTTTTCCGCCCTGCTCTGAGTTGTGTATTCCTGCTGTCTCTCCTTCCCCTTTCACCCTGGCAGTTGCACTACTCAGTCTTCCCGATAGGATGGCTCATGGAGATAAAAGCAGCAGATTTACACTATGGAAAGGTAATTAATTTCTGCTACATTTTACCTTTACTCGTGGAGTGGAGTCCCTTGTGCTCCAAGAGCCAAGCGGTGTGCCATGGAGGATCAGATTAGCACAGCCGAGGCAAGGAGGGAGGCAAATGACATCTGGCAAATGCTCACTGTTAAAACTGACTTGATGGCAACATGGAGCAGTGCCATCAGCGATTTGCGCTTCAGATCTGTGCATGTACAAATTGGCAAAGAATTTCAATACTCTCAGACGTATTAACTCTGCCAACAGCCTTGGTAACGATGAGTTAACTGTCAGCCACATTGATGGTTTTGCAATCCTCACACTGACTAGAGGTTGTCATTGTCTTTTCTTACACCATTTATTCTGAATGAAATTTTGCCTCAGTGCCACAAATAAATGATTATGGGGTTGGAAAAAAAAAAAAGTCTACCCAAAAGCAGAGAAGCCCAAACTGAGCACAGGACTTAATGAAGGGTGGAGGAAAGGCCATCCTCAAGGAGCTGAGGAGACCTCTGATGCTGTCCTTGGACACAGGCCACATGATCTATTATAAACTGTCTCTCATGTCAGTAACTCACATGGGCTGAGCATATTTGTGGGTGAGAGTGCTATAAAGCCTTTTTGTGCTCTTGTGATTCAAGTATTTAATAAGACAGAAACGATGCTATAAATAGGAACACCATAGTTGGTAAGGACTGGGGATACAAAAGGAGATATGCAATCTCAGTTATGACAGGAGAGCAAAGAAAAAGCAAAGAAAATATCAACTGAGACCAGCAACTTCTGCAGAAGTGCTTAATCAAACATGAACTTTGTATACAGCCCATCGACAGCAAATTTGCCTCTCGCAAAGTGAACAGCTTGTGAGCGGGAGCGAGCCTTTTTTGGTCACGTTTTGCAAAGGGCTGAAAATATGTGCTTAGTAGGTGTTGTGGCTTTTTCAAGTATTGCGAGCCTTTCTGTGCATTAAAAACATGTTTGCCAGTGTTTATATCTTGCTCCTATCTTCCATCACGTGGAAACCTTCCTCCTTCCAATCATGTCTTCTCCTGAATGCATTGTAACAATATCAATCAAGGCTTTTTTGTGCTGCATGACACCTATATCCAAGAATAAAACATAATAAACACGAGCTGGAAGAATGGATCAGTTCATTAAATCCAGCCAGGTGGTGGTGTGCTCTGATACAGACTGATAATGCATTCAAAAGTGAGGCTGTCTGGAGTGGTTTTGTTCAGACTTGTGTGAAAGATAAAGTACAGAAATAAGAGGAATCCCTTCAATTTGCACTTGTGACAGCCAGCTTCCAGTTTATCACTGAAGAACTATGTCTGTTTTGAGATACTAAAACCAGATAATCAAGTGAATTCTTATTTTCAAAATATTGAATTTCTCGCTACAATTCATTTTAGGCAGAAGCTGGCACAAAGGACTAGACGGCCAGCATTTCTTTTTAACTGATAGTCCTAAATTTTGCTATGTCAGGGCTTTAAACGAATGCTCAGAAGCATTTTATTAGTTTCATAAGAATAACTGTAAGCTCACTGGTCTGTATTCATGCAAGTTTCTAATGAACTCCCTTGGGTCTAAGCTATTAGCTTTTAGTTGCATTTGCACAAATATCAGCCAAGCCTCCTAGGCCTATTTTTTCTCATTCAGGTGATAGTTACAGGCTAAACCAAACTTGTACTTGCTGTACATGGGTACAAAGGTTAGGACATAGTGCTGACACCACGTTCTTATATTGGTGGTAAAGAACAATTAAACATGCAAAGTAACACAGTCCTCCTTGCTCTAAAAGAACATCTAAACTCTCATGCAAAAATACCAGCTATTTTTGGCACCCAAATCAGGTTATCTTGTTTGTCAGCCTAAGCTTTTGGGGTTGATTTTTTAAAGAAAAAAAACAAACGCCTATGAACAAAACAGCTTGTGTTTTCATCTGGTTTTCTAACATTTACATGTTTATAAAAATCCAAATAAGCATGCACAACACCTCTCCGTTGCAGATAGAAGTGTAAATAAATGCAGCAGTGTGGTTTTCTGCTGAGAAGGGGTTAGGCATACCAGGTTGCTTTTCCCCTTGAGAAAGAACAAGCAATTTAGAATCTCTGCACATTGTTTTTACACATTGACCCTTATCCTGGAGCAGATGTGGCCAAAAACAGCATGCAGAGGGATGACTGCATGCATATGTGTTCAGCTGAAGGATTTTCACTGCACATTTCAAGGTTAGAGAACTTAGATTAACTGCTAAACAAAATGAGTGAAACAATGTAAAATAGAATAATTCTTCTACACTAATCTTCTAGCCCCTCATTAGATCAAGACAATGAATGGTAATTGCTGCTAAAGAAGTTACGTAGAATGTTTTTCCTCAGAAAGAAAAAGCCAAATAAATTTACTAAAAATTCAGATTTTATTAGTGTGTGTGTGGGAAACTTTCTGTCCTTAGTCTTTGCTTTCTACACACCCTATATGTATGTACATAAACAATCCAAAGCAAAATCCTTACCATTATATTTTTATAATGGAAAGAAAAAAAAGACTAATGATAAAAGATATAAGACTGGGCACACAAAAAATGAACTTCAATTGATATATTCAAGCTCTAATTTATAAGAGAGCAGAAATACTCTTTCAATCCAGACTTGCAATTCATGGTTTTAGAAACTGTAATGTTTAAAAAATGATCACAACTGCTCTTAAAGAAGGATGGTATACTTAAAATAAAATGCTGTTATTTTTATACCCTTTACAAAGTGAAAATCCAGAAGGCAATATGAAGGGCCACTGTTACATGATTAAGTAACTTCCACTCCTTTCTCTGTGTGAGAGAGGACAGGCAATTTCTGACAGATGCCTTAAAATCTACCAAGTAAATGTACTGAATCATTGTGGATCATCAAGTTCCTTTCCTAAAGCATGGTTTGAAACAGAAATTGTTCCAAAGCTATAAAGGTGTTAGAAATTCAAAGACAACATCTTTCAATAATAGCATGCAACCCAGCAATCTGTAACAGGAATACTGTGTTTAGGTTTTTAAGTGAATTCCTTAATAATGATGTTGGTCACAAAAAGTAATTCCATTAAAACAGTATAATTTATAAGTGACAAAGAAATAACTACTTCAAGGTCTCTATTAGAAGGTGAAGTACAAATTTTTCACACCAAATGTCTAAAAAGAAAATATATTTTTGGTTATAACCACTTGGAGAACATCTGTAAGCAGTCCAGGCTCTAGCATCTTTATAGTTTCAGGATTGTTGAACACCTCTACTGAGTTACTTGAATGAAAGTTAAGCAATAAAAAACATACTTTTCACTATAAATTAAGGTTCTGTTTTGCCATGGACAACAATTGAAAAAAATCTAGAAATTAATTTTGAAATGTTGTCTCAAAAAATAAATATGAAGCTTCTTGGACAAGTGGAAGTTCTTCTTCAAAGCACAGACCACTTTCACTTGCAGAAAAAGCTAATTTCTTCACAAAAAGTTGGGCAGCTCCTGTCAGATTTTCACTATTCATATGAGAAAATCCATAGGGGTAAGCTAATTCAGAAAGGAAGCTTATTAGCTATTACAAAAAATGAAATAAATCAACCATGCAATCTGGACAAGGCTGGAAAGTACTTCTTGAAATTGATCTGGCTTTTGTGCTGGCTTTGGCTTGCTGGCTTCTTTTCCCGAAAGTGACTTTTATTGCTTTTAGTAATGCTGTGATTTTAAGTGTGTGACATTAGGCTGGTCAGTTTCTAAGACTGAGTTTTCACTGTTTACAATCTACTGATAAGAGATGTTACACACCATCACAAAGAGATTCTGAAAACGTCAGTTTCCCTCTTGTGCTGCATGGAGCACAGCTAGGTCCCATTCGGTGAAGCTAAAGAAAGGTAACAAGACTACAGGTGAGCTTTATGGGGTCAGAGGCTTTAGTCTCTATCAGAACGGTCATTAAGCTGGCTCCTATAAAAATCTCAGGCGTGGAGGGTGATTTTCCCAGATCAGGTTTTGAACAGGTCTTTCAAAAGCCTCCTGTGGGGTACCTGACAGCACGATTGAGATTGCGCTGCTACAGGTTATACAAAATTAGACAGTGGGCTTCATCTCACTCATCCCTTGTTGACATGTGCACAGGAACCTCAAAGCAGAGGAAAAAACCCTCTCAACACGAGACACCAAGGAGGTTTCTCTGTGGAAGTGCCCGTTTGCTCACTAACACCAGAGCTCTCGGTCGATGCGGGCAGAGACAGGCGATGCCGTGAGGTGTCCGGCGGGGCTGAGGGGAGAGCAGGGCCTGACCGCACGCCTACAGACCCAGCTCTGCTGCTCGCCGGCGCGGATCCCGGGCCGGACCACAGCTCGGATCCCAGCACGGACCCTAGCACGGATCCTAGCTCGGATCCCGGCACGAACCCCAGCGCGGATCCCGGCGCCGGCGCCGCCCCCGCCCGGCGCTGCCAGAGCTCGCTGCTCGCTGTCACTTTCCCTCTTCCCCACGCCCCGCCCCCTGCCCTCCCCCGCGGCCGCCGCCGGCTCTGCCCCGTCCCCCGGCACCGAGCGCTCGCCGCCGGCAGCACGCAGGGCAGGGCAGGGCTGGGCCGAGCCGAGCAGAGCAGCGCACAGCAGAGGAGAGCAGAGCAGGGCAGGGCAGAGCCGGGCTGGGCA
>VZRL01000790.1:3093981-3173312 GCA_013397895.1 Origma solitaria
GAACACCTGTCTTCGCCCCCACCCTCAAATGCCGTGTAATTAACATACATGGGATGCTCTGTGCCACAGGAGCATCGTAAGCCAAAAGAACCGTGCGGTTGTTTGGAGGGTGAATATGTAAGAATACCTTGCTATTAAGCTGCTGCTGTTCCGCACATGTATTACTCACAGGCTACGGCTGTTTTTCCCTGCTCCAGTAACCTGTTGTATCTGTACCTGATGCTTACCACGCACTGCTGAAAGCTCCCTCCTCTGTTCCACGGGCTGGTGGCAGTCTGTAGGTGAGGCAAGGCGATTCACGCCGATTGATCAGCAGGAATTTTGGGGAGGCTGAAGGTGTTGAGCGTGCTGCAGGTTTAAGCTGCTCGATTTCCGTGCAGAAGGTGGTTGCACCGTCATCTCAGAAATTTTAACAACTCCGTCCATGTGCACGGTGTTCAGGTGGATGGGTGATGAGAGGGAGGCAGGGCATGGATATTTGCACACTTAGTCAAGACTTTGTATTTTGAAAGGTTGTTCCTGTTTAATATATGAACGTTGCATAATATCTTCAAGTTTGTAATAGTTGGCTACAAAGACTTAAGAGTGCTGTTTTTAAACCCAGTGAAAGGGTGGTAAAATCGGACTGTGTGCATTTTAAATTACAAACATGCGTGTTCTTATCAGGACAGAGGTTTTTTCCTTTTGGGGTGCAATTTTTACTGTTGCTGCCAAAGCTATCTCTGATGTTTCAGTTTGTTTGAGAAGGTGGACCAGCTTCATCCCAGAAGTGCTTGACTGACAGAGTTGAAAATGCTGTCAGTCTGTCAACAGTCTTGGTGATTGATCTTTACTTACTTGGGCCCGCTGACAAAAGAACAAAATCCAGGCATGGAAGCAGAGACTAGGTTAAACCAAAAAAAGAAAAAGTGTCTCTTTCCATGTGAATTTATCTGTAGCCTCCAAGCGCAGAACAGACATTTCGGTAGGGCCATATGCTTTGCCAGCTTCTCTAGAAACAGTGGCAAGGGAGCTAATTTCTGACCTACAAATCCCCCCCTTTTTATATCTTTTCAGCCCTAAGCACAGAATCAGCAACTGTCAAATCATATGGTGCCTCTCTGCTGTGGACAAATGTCTAACAGTGATCATAAAATTGATTTATCACCCCTCCTTTTTACTAGGCCTAAAGAACCTCTGTTTAGAGAGGAAGAATAGTTTGCTAACACCCACATTATTTATGTTTCAGGCAATACATTTATATTCTGTTCTATAAAACAGGTTTCTGAACACTGACAGCCAAAAAGATTCACTTTTCAAGACAATAATAATACAGCTTTTTGGTTCAGAGATGTTTTTCAGTTTTTTGAATCAAAGTAATTGGGCAGAACAGGAATCATATCTTCTCAATATGTGCTTGTTTTAGTCATATATAAACATTTGGTATAGAGGAAATAACATTATGGAAACAAAAGAGCCCTTTGTCTGAATAATAATGTAAGTCAACTCCTTAGCATACACTGCATTTAGAGACAATTATTTTTATTTGAATTTTTGTTCTGTGAGCATTTTAAAAAGATCAATATTGTAAAATCTTGCTGCTTTAGAACACACAGTGAGAAGGAGATGCTTAATGAGGACATGTGAATCATCAAGCAGATTGCCTACAGGTACTTCAGTTACGTGTACCACTATCTTTTTCACTAAGGTACTTGGATATCAATCCTAGAAACATTTCCTGCCAAATAATCTGTCAGGAAAAAAACAAAAAACCAACATGCGAGCTTATGGAGTGATGTCACCTCTAAAAGTGTTCACTCTGAAGTGCTTCTTCTGGGAATTATGATTTAGTGGAATATTATTGAAGAGCCTTTATAGAGTGGCACCAAGTCTCAACATTTCTCTTACTCAAGAATTTTACTTTTGCAAAGCTGAGATTTCTTTTAACCTATCTTAACATCATGGCCAATATCTTGGATTGTGCATGTCCATCCATTTTGGCCAAACTTGTCACTGTGTGGCAGAGGAGTGAATGTAGTTAGTACTCTAGAAGTAATTAACTTAAAAGGTAGTTAAATATGTTAAGTATTCCTAAGTAGCATCTGTGTAAAGTCTATTTCTTATTTTCATAATGTGTTTTCCTAACAAAATCTGAAAACAAAATAAAATCTCTTTGGGTGTTGATCAGTTACACTGTATTTTTCCAGGGAAGTTCTTTGCGATTGGGACAAGATGTTGGTGTATTTTTCTGCATTACCTAAAATTCTGTGTCTTTTAGGTCCACATTACTGTAAACACATCGTTCTAGTTCTAGTTCAGTGTGACCTTAGTCTTTGATGGATCTTGATCTTAGACAGAGTTGCAATATCATTTCAGATGTCCAGTTTTATCCAGACAAATCTGCATGCTAACAGTTACACTGTGGGCTTACTCACTATGTCCAGGTATATGTCAGTGCAAAGTGATAGTTTTAGATGTGGCCCTTTTGTAATAAAATCAGCATTTGGTCTTCTGAAATCATAAAAGAAGCAAACTATTCAAATGTATCAGTGTTTTGTCATCAGGTTTTTTGGTGTTTGTTTTTAAAGTCTACCCCAATCTTCTTTTTAGTTCTTTGTTTCGAGAACCCCTTTATTTTAGGAATCTGAATTAGTAGAATATTCAGTTTGATAATTTTAATTAACCTAGATACTATTCTGATTTGTTTATAATATAACATAGCATATTAATGCCTTTCATGGTAACTCTTAGGCTCTCTTCTTTCTTCCCCTCACTCCCATGTAATTTTCTTATGATCCTATTTCAAAGTCCCTCAGTCCTCAAAAATCATTAGATTCAATTTCTGTTGCTGTTTGCTCATCATAAAGCTTCCTGTGTTGTGCATTAGGGACAGTCATAGCAAATCAGATGAGTAAATTACACAAAGATGTTTCAAAGAAAATATAATGAAACCTTCTATCAAGCAACTACAGACTGGCATGTGAAGGGAGAAGGTATCTTACACTGGATGAATTCTTACCTATTCCTCATTATTATTTTCCTCATGTTCTTTTTCTTGACTTCTTATGCATCATCTGTCAATGCGGATCCTAACAACCTGACACATTTTAAGTGAAAAAAATTCTCTTCTTGATTGTTTTCTTCAGCTCTTTCACCTGCATTTAGATTTCCCCTGTTACATGGTACTGCTAAGTGCTTCTGCCTTCCAAGTCTAAAGTTTTCATCATCCCTGGAGTGCTTGACTTGTTTTCCAGGCTACGTTGCTGAAGGTAAACTGAATGCATGAGG
Organism: Origma solitaria; assembly: GCA_013397895.1. NCBI lineage: Eukaryota > Metazoa > Chordata > Aves > Passeriformes > Acanthizidae > Origma > Origma solitaria. Next base: position 3,097,249 of record VZRL01000790.1, read on the forward strand.
TTAGGGGACGGGCTAGTTCAGTTTTCTTTCTGTATCAACTACGATTGATGTTAAGGTGAATTTTAGAGTGATGTGCATGTGGTGACTCTAGAACATCGCTTAGTTACAGGCCCTTACACAGGCTGTTGTTGTTCCTGCGTCTCCAGCTACCTTCTCAGTTGCGTAGCACCTTCCCTTCACTGCCTGTCTTGTGGTAATGAGGAATGGAGAGAATATCCAGAGATTTGTTCTCAGCAGATTTATCACACTGCCCTCTGCTGCTGTCTCTCAGCTGAGTTGATTTATCACAATTCATACTGTGTTTACCTGTTCTTCAAACAAACATTTTGCAACTGTGTATTTCCCAGTACTGACTTGCCATAAACAAACAAGATTTATATTGCTTTGCTTACTTAAATAATAACAATACCCATTCCACATAGAGGCATGGAAGGTTTTACTCTCTTCTGGTGGCATCCTTAGTAGCCAGATCCAGTGTGGCAGCAACTCAGTGGAGTATTTACAAAGAAGAGATAAAATGCAGTTCCATTCATTGGACTTCCTCATGGTCCTTAGTAAGGGGTAGCATTTTCTCTCCCGATGTGGTAATCTCCTTTCACTGTTGTATTCCTTACTGACAAAAATAAGTTTTAATAATCCTTCACTGAAGAAAGCCCTTCAGGCTTTAGCTGTTACTTTCTGGTGATTCTCCTCTGCTCTTCGGGGTTTTTTTGCATTATCGTCTACTCAAGCAGTAAAAGGTGATTTTGCATGCTCATCTCTTCCAGAAATATTTTCCACTTGGGTATTACACATTATCAGCATGAATAGGATATAATAGTTTTTCTTTACATTTTCCTAGAGTGTAAAGTCCCTCTGAAACAGTTCAGCAGTTTCAGTCCTAACTTGTGTATCTGGTAACCATCTTCTAGGGACAGTCTCTGGTTTTGTCTTGTTTTGTCTCTACAGTTGAAAAGTTCCTGTGCTCTTCCAAGCCTGGCTTCTCTGGAGTCTCAGTTACTTCTCCTTATTCAGTTCTTTCCTGTGCCAGGGTGGAAGAGTTCAAAAATCAAGGAACCAAAATTGTGTTCCCTGCCCTCCAAGGGCTTGCCTTAGTCTCTGCCCTCGGGGTGGCAGACCCTTAGCAGAGGGAAACTGTCTCATAGTTGCTGTTGCTCCCTGCAGGCATCCCTCTCACAGAATCAGATCTCTTTCTGCTTGCCTGTATAAAACAGAAATCCACGGAGAGCAGGTGGGGAGGTATAGGCACGTGGCCTACAATTGTAGCTGCCAGTTTTAAAAGGCTGCAGGAGGCACAGTGGGGTTTGGGCACAAGCTTCAGCACCTTCTGCTGTTGTGTGCTCCTGTTTTGCTGAGCTGGGAGCTGACATCTTCATCACTGGCATTGCAAATAGATGTGCAGCAGGTTTGCACTGAGGTGCGTTTCCAAGCCACCAAGGAGGAGGAGAAGCAGCCAAGTTCCCAGCTTCTTGTCTGGCAGGTGGAAACTGCCAGATGACCTGGTCTGAGGCCAGGGTGAGAGCACTGGGAGATGGCTTTCAAGTGTAGGAACTGGTGAGAATAGGACTGTTTCTTGGTGCAGTGTTGGCAAAGCTTTATTATAGGCCTGCAGAAAAGAGCATCTAAGATTTAACAGTTAGAGATTTCTCAGCAGAAACGAGTTTTCTTTTAATGGGGAAAAAGAAGCATCTGTCAAATACTTATTTATGTATTATATTTGCAGGTTTTGAGAAGTAAGTTATTTGTGGAGGTTTGGGGTTTTTTGTTTGTTTGTTTGTTTGGGTGGATTTTCGTTTTGGTGTAGGTGTAGGATTTTATAAAATGACTGTGAAATGGACTTTGCAGACTCATCCCTGTAGCTTGCATGAACTTGATGACTGTATATGGAGATCCTCAATTTGATAGGATTCCTGAAGGGAAGTCCTGTCTTTTCTGAGTCTTGTCCTGATAGCAAATGTTGTTTGTTTGGAGAAATCCAGGTTTTGAGAGCTGACCTGAGGATTCTTTTCTGCTATGGGGACATGAGTCTGTGCTCCTCAGGCAACTTCTTTGCTGAAGGTATGTCACGAAGCAGAGTGTCTGTCACAGGACTGCACAGATGTTGACTATGTAGGATGACTCAAAACCCCCACCCCTAAGGTGGAGGCCAGCCAGGATATGTTGCTGTATCCTACCTTGCCCTCTTGCTCTCATTCTCATCATGAAAGGGAGCTGTGGAATAGTGGGGAGCGCATAACCAGAGTCTGGGTCAGCCCTTGGCTGTGCAGTCAGGAGGCTGACCTCTAGTCCTTTGTGGGATTAGTATGATTTGTGGTGCAAAGATCAGAAATATTCATGTCTTTTTCTGTTGAGTGAGGGTGTGGGGGTTACAGTTATGCAGCTGATGCTGGAGGGTGTAATTTCTGAGTGGTGGCAAGCCTGGCCAGTGGCCAGAGAGGGCCCAGGGCGTCTGACCTACAGGAACATTTGTTGCCTTGTTGTAAGGAATTGCTTACAGTGGCAGTGGCTGTTCTTTTAAGGAGAGGATGGAGCTGGATGTGACTGTTCTGCACTATCCTGACTTCCATTCTTTGTATGGAACATCGGTGTCTTTAAATATTTTTGAAGCTTTTGCATGGGAAGGAAAAATACTTAGTGCATTTTTTAATTTCTGGCCTTCTAGCAATGCACTAATCCTTCAGGGATTTTTGCCCTTTTTACCTTCAGGTGTTCTTTTGGTTTTTGTAATTTGTCACTTGTTCATGTGAGATCATGTAAGATTCATTTTAGCTATGAAATTTTGTTTTCTGGTTTTGTTTTCTCCAATTTTTTTCTTGCATCTTTGTTTAAGACCTGACTTGGTGTCAGTGACTCTACTGCCTAAATTGTCTATACCCTTCCTTCATGAGACCAGTTTTTAAGGTTTTGCCTCGGCGCCTGCCATCAAAAACTGGTACTGTTTTACCTATGATAAATTGATAAGGTTCAGACTCATCCTTTGGGCGGTCCCTACTACTGCTTTGATACAAAATACCATTAGAGTGGTTACTGGCGAAGAGCATTTTAAGACTCTCACTGAAGATCAGCTCCCTGGCCGTAGATAGTTGGTAATTTTAAATGTTTTCTATTTCCTCTTCCAGATGATAGTATTTTGCCTACAGGGATAAACCATGCCTTCTGCTTGTCATGTGTGTTACAGGATTAAATGTTATGGGTGCATGCTTTTTATGTGTTGAGACAGAACCTCATTAAAATTAAAGGGTTTCACTGAGCAACATTGATCTAATCTGTTTGCAATAAGAAGTAATTGTATATAAAACTGTTAATTATCAGAAAACTGCTACATATGCCTTTAATGCTTCCTATGATTCTTTAATGATTCATATGATTTCATATTTCATTTGATTACAGGGGCTGAATAAAGGTTGCACAATGTACTTTCCAATCAGAGTTGGAAAGCAGAGTCTTTCTTTGCTTTGTTAAGACTTCATCGATGAAATGGTTTTTTTTACAAAACTGCTTTGGTTTGGTTTTGGTTTTGTTTTTTTTTTTTTGGTAAGGTTTCCCATTGTTTGCCAGGTATTTTATGAAGCTGTAGAATATGAATTTGTGTGTTTTATTTCTTGTCTCTGGCACCTCAACCAATTTTAAAAGAATTTCACACATCTGACTAATAAACAAAGCTATGGTTTTGATCTTGCAAACACTTACATGTATACATAACTTCATCTTTGTGTAAGACGTTCTGCTAAAATCCAGTGAGAATGCTGCTGTCAGCAAAGTTTTTGTATAAACAGCCTTGTTCACAGGGCTGGAGTCAGTTCTATTCAGCTTAGCTGGGGCAAATGGTGGTGTGCCATGGGCACCATGCCCTGCTGGGTTTTGAGATTGCTACCATTGTATCCTGGGGTGCTGAGGCATTTGGTCTCCAGTGGTTGTTCTGTCAGGTACAGCCACCATACAGGTTAAGAATGACTGCCCTGTGCTGCTGATTTTACTGGCCCATGCCCTCATGTTGTGATTCAGCCCTTTATTTTTAGCTACCTAATTGCAGCCAACTGCTGCACAGAACACAGATAAGGGAATGAATTTTAATATGAAAATCACAGTAACATATTGGAGAAAAATGTTCTCTTTTTTTTGTTCTCTTTTTTTTTTCCCCCCCAAGAAATGAAAGTTACTGATAGATCATTACTTTTTTGGTTTTTTTTGGACGAAGGCCTCATTCTTGCATTAAGATCTTAAGGAAAAAATGCACATAAAGAAGCAAAACATAATGACTATGACAGGATGAGTATTCAAAATTCTCAACATAACAGAGATAATTAATAATTTAAAAAAATATATAAGATTGTTTTGATTATGGGATTATGGAATGCTAACCTCATCTTCAGAAGAAAGTTTCAGGCATTTCTGACTGTGGGAATAAGTTTGAAAGGTGCGGAAGAAAAATGTAGTCTGCAATTAGCACCCTCTAAAGTAATGAGGAGAGTCATCAAATCCCAGTTTTCCCACATACCAAAGCTGTCCCCCTTTCTTGACTGAAAATTTGTCTGTGCAAAGAAGCAGATGTAAAACTGACTCTGCCTACAGTCTGTAGCCACAGCCTGCCATCATGTCAGCAGGATTTTTGTGTTTAAAGTTAGTATGTAGCTTATGCTTCTGAATAGTTTACATTTACAGAATACTAGAACAAAAAAGTACCCGTTGTTGTGTGCAAAAAAACCTCCTCAAACTGAAAAATCTAGGTGGGTTTTGGCCTGAGATGCATTTGCTGTGATGTTGCTAGAAATAAATGCTTTTAGTCGTTTCTACACAGATAAAATGTGCACTTTTCTATCTGTGCTTGTAACCTGTTCTTTTTCTGCTCTTATTTGTTTTAACCTCATCACTCTAGACTCAGTCCCTCCTTTGCCTTTCTTGTAATTTTTTTGTTATCAAACTTAATGAAATAAATATTGCAGTATCTGGAGACAAGTGTAAAAAGGTATGACTGTGAAAGAGAATGTGGGTACATTTTTAATTATCACCTTGGGAATTATGCAATATTGTACTGTACACCATTTATAAAGTTGCCTAGATAGTTTGATTACTTTATGTAGATGCTTTGTATTTTTGAGCTCCTTTGTGAATGTTAGAAATTCTTTTTTTTTTTTTTAAGTATATTTCTGTATTCTTCCACAAAAATTGTAGAAAAGTAGTTCAGAATGTTTGTGGGTAACCACAGTCAATTAACTCAATAGGAACCATTCATAACAGGTAAATTTTCATTTAAAGGTGTTGTTTTATTTGAAGACTACTACTGTCAAAGATGCATTTCAGGTACTTTAGTATTATATTAGGTGGAACATTTTATTAATTTTATTAGGTGGAAAAAGATGGTTCTGATAGAACTGTCTATTTTAACCAGAAAATATTTTTAATAATTTGCTCATAACAGTGGTTCCAATCTACTTATTACTCTTACTGGTCTAGGAAGGCCTTTCTATTACCACAGAGTTCTTCTAGTACAAAAGATTCCTTTTAGAAATGCAAACTCTTCCTGATTGAAATCTAATTTAATGTTTTGAGACCTGCTGGGTTACAGTTCTAGACTCATCGGAAAGTTCTATTTTCACCACCATAATGTGCAGCATGCTCAGTTTTGTATAGTTCTGCCCTAACCAACATGTGTAGAATCAATTTGGGTGCCTTTCAGAAATTTCTTACATGTCTGTTTTACAGTTTTGAAAGAAATTATATGATCTTGGCAAAATATCTTTGCCATAAATCTATTTTTTGGGGGATCCAACATTGCTTTTGTTGTAGGTCATTGTTAGGTTAATGACATAACAGAAACTATTTTTTCTGAGATTGAGTGTCTGGCTCACAGAATTATTGTTCCTTTAGTCATCCTTTCTAAAAGATTGGTGTATTAGGTTTCAAGCAGCGCTTCAAACTTGCCCACAATCAACACTTATGGTCTAGATAAAGTTTGAGATTGTTCTCTTGCATCTCGTGGAGGCAAGTTACCTGGATTTGTCAAATGATCTGAAATTAGTAGTGGGTATCTGTTGCCCTCCTCAGATACTCTTAGATTGTAAATTATTTCATCATACTTACCATATGTGTTTGTGCTAAAAACAGCACTCAGATTTTGAAGACATGATAATAAAAATCTGCCAGTGTGAGATTTTAAGTGTTTCAGCCTGCACTGGAACCCACTCTTCCCTGCCATGAGAACCACTAAACTCAGGCCCGAAGCTCTGAACGTTGCCCAGCCCTGAGGTGGTGTCATGGCACAGTTTGCAGTCTACACAGTTTGCCCTCATTTACACAGAAATAAGTGGTTGCAAATAACATAGTTTTGAACTCTTTTTTTTCTTGTAATTTGTTGTAAAGATATTTATTGATGATCCACATTCAATGCAGAGAACAAGTAGCTTTTTGTGGACACATATGTGCATGTATTTGCTTTGTTTCTAAACCATGATATATTTCTAAATCGTACTTTTAATTCAAGTTTTGCTTCAGCCAACTGCAGCTTTCTCCTGATGTCTTTTTAAATTCTTAACAGATAAAAGTGATGCCTTGCTTTTCTGTTGCATATTATCCCTCTTCCAGTTATACATATAGTTCCTTTTTATTGTTATACTGTTTTTACTTTCTTCAACTTTTGTGAAAAAAGCTGTTAGTGTAAAATCTCCCTCAGCTGCAAGACTTTATCTCAATCAACATGTTGTTTGTCACTTCTTACTGCAAAATGTTCCCTCAGCTGACTTGGTTCATAGCTGTGATGTACTGGAGACTGCTCCAGTATGTCTTTTCCTACCTTGTTTATTTAAACTAGCTGCACAACAAACAGGACTTTTTAATCATTGTGACTTGGGTGAATAATTCTTCATCTATGTGAGTCTATAAATGTTTTCCAAGCCCAAATGGGAAAAAGCCCCAACAACAGCAAAACATTTAGGGCTCAATTGACCAAGGCTGGTGAGCATTTGCACACACATCCCATCAGTTACTTACTGAATATGTGCTTATTGATTGGCACAAAGCTGATAATCTGAATCCCTGCTAGCCTAGGACATAGTGGAAGCTTTCTGTGTAACACAAACTAATACTGTAATACTGTTTCTCTAACCTGCGTTTTGTTATTTGTTTTTTTTTTTTTAACAGTCTTATGGTAAAGGGGCAAGAAGAAAAAACCGATTTAAAGGCTCAGATGGGAGTACATCTTCTGACACTACCTCCAACAGTTTTGTGCGCCAGGTATGGGTTTTTCAGCTTCTGAAAGACTGGATGGCTGGCTGGTGTAAATGTTCAAAATGTTGTTTTAAATTATTTTTTGTAAGTTATTAAATCAGAGTGATGCTGTAATCTGAGAAATAGCAGAAGTTTCTTCTGGCACAATGAGAAATAGTTGGTTGCTATTGTTTTGATCTTGGCATAAAAATACTTTTTCTTTTTTCATTCATTTCCATGTATAGTAGTTATCCTTATTTCTGTTACTCTAATGCCATCAGGTGATTAAAGCTGGAGGAGGAGACAGTCTGATGGAAGTGCCTAAAGTGGCAACATTTGGAAGAAAGAATCAAAACCCTACCAATCCTCAGGGCTTTCCTGTTTAAAATAGTGCTGCATGAGGCAGAGTTAACCTAGATGCTTTCCTCCCACATCCCAACGTTATTTTAAGGCATGGGTTGGAGGGGAAATCCCTCGCAGCATTTGTCCCCATTGCACTGATGCTGAAAAGAACCTGTAGAAGTAGGGGCGGTGGTGTAGGCTCCTGTGCCCCGGTGTCTGTCTCCTTCAAAGGGAGGGATCCTAGCGGAACCTCATGGAGATCCCACAGACCAGTGTGGGTGCTTACAGGACAGCTCAGCCTGGCCAGCAGAGGGTATGTGGAAGTGTATCCAGAGCCCAGTGTGCCTGTGGCTGCAGGACAGTGCTACTGAGACTGTACTTTGGAGGAAGGAGTCTGTGTGTCCATGGGTGTGTGGTTGACAACAACTTGGAGAGCCAAAATGGTACCCAAAGCACCACAGTGACTGAGCCTGTGCAGAGTCTGAAACACTGTTCTTCATGCCCAGCTGATTTAAGCCATGGTATTGTCAATGCAGACTTTGATATCTTTTTCAGAGAGGTTCTGGAATTTGGGAGCTCTCATAGCAGAGTTTTTTTGTTTTGCCATAAGTAGGCATCACACCTCCTTCTCTTCTGGCTTGTTTTGCATGTTCCTTCTTCCCAAAACATTTAATGACTCCATTGCTGTTGCATTGATTGTATCAGTACACATCTTCTGTTCACAAAATTGTTTGGCTTTGTCCGGCTGTAATCATATTGGTAGGTTTTGTGGTAGGCTGTGGATTTGATAAAGTCAGGCTCTTATTACATTTCAGTGTATGTTGGACATAGACATGAAATATTAATTGATCATGGGAGTTTTTCAGTGGCAGTAAACAGTATCAAGGTGAAAACCCTGGATCAAGTAAATTACTTGTTTGGGACATTTTGTCCTGTCTTAAAAGACTCTGAAAAAATCCAGTCCAAGTACTGTTTGACAGCAGCAAGAGGATCTCCCAGTTCCAAAGAGTATTTGTAAGGAATTCTGTGTTGCTGTTTTCCTTAGCTCCTTGTGGATGTTCAAATCAGCCAGGAACATTTTTAGCAGAGTATGAGTGTTTATTTTACACCAGCTGCACATGCTTCTTTGCCTTTCTTGTTTACCTAAGTGAAATCTGAAGTTGGTCTTAAGTGTCTCCTCTTGCTGTTGTGGTGGGGAGCAGGTCAAAGAGGATCCACAAGGAGGTGGATCATCAAACAAAGTACTGATGTTGAGGTGGACTCCTGTAGTCATTGGAGACCTGGTTGTCTCTACAGACTGTGAGGCAGGATTTATCAAATCTTCAAAACTAGCATAGAAAGGTTGGTGAGGTACAGTTTAAGTGTGTCTATATCTTTCCAAGGGCTCTGAAGGGAGTGTGGAGTGTGACTTCAAGTGTAGATTTTTACAGAAGAGATTTATATATTTCCCTGAAAAACATCCAAATTTAGTAGTTACTCAAGTGATGTAATACAGATGATTGGAAGGTGAATAGGCTTCTGTGAAAAATCAGAGATTTCATAGATTGCTGAAGCAAAACTCAGTTTTGAAATGGTATTGTCACTAAAGATAATGAAGGGATGTTAATAGATAAATGACTTAATGAATAAATACATTATGTGAAATGGTTCAGAATGTTTTTTTTTTAAAATCCCCACACGGCAGAGCTGTTCAAGTAGCTCATGTGTGAGAGAAATACCTCTTCACAGTTTCTGCTGAGAGGTTTATGTCAGAGCTTGGATTGCATCTTCGACAGGCTTTCCTGCTCTGATTCTTCTCCTGCGACAGCTTGGTTTCTCTTGCACTAAGGAAGGATTGCCACCAGCATGACCAGGGTGCCCAGTGTTCCAAATATTGAACAGAATGGGGGCAGAGTTTTCTACTGGCTCAGCTGCTGTGCCCTTCCCAGAAACTCTCTTGGTCTACATGTTGTTTGTCTCTGTCTATAAATGAACGTAATTATTTTGCAATAACCATTTATTTGCAGGGGAATAAGTAAATCCATTAATTTTGTGTTTCTCCAAGATGGATGAAAATTGCAGAAAAGCAGGGCAGACAAATGAATTTAAACCCAATAGAGTCAATGATGTACCATTCATTTTTGTTATTTTAGTGCTGTCTTAAAACTAGGAAGTCAGTTCTTGCTTAAAAAGGGATTTGTGGAGTTATTTGATAGTGGTTTTGATCTAGACATGGGATACACACAACCTGTTTGTTCTAGCAATACTTACATTGCCTATTGTTTCTCCAGCCTCCTTTCCCTCACTTGGTTCCTGTTTCCTTTCCCATTCTTAACTTGTCCTGCAACTTTTATATGCATCTCTGCAAGTATTCCCCTCTGCACCAAAGAAGGAATCCTGAGATTGTCTTGAACATTTATCACTAAAATCTGTCTGCATTCTTCATAAAGAAGAAAGAATGTTTGGAAGGTGCTTTTGTTCTCTCTCATTCAAATGAAACTAAGTAACATTCAAATTGCTTGAAAACTCCTGCTGTTGTATAAGAAGAATGAAATGTGCTCTGCACAGTGCTGTGTGCAATGATCTTTTCCATTTAAATCTGTTTTGTGGAGTGCTAAAGTAGAGGAGTGCAATCTATCCAGTATTGTTTCTAATGTGTGTAAAACAAGCCTTAAACTGGAGCAAGAGCATCTGTATATAATATACAAATTAAAACCCTATTCTTTTCAATCCAGTTAAAACTCCTTTGTGCTGTGAATTTTATGTATTGATAGATTTTTATTACAATATTTACTTGTGACACTCTAAAACCTGTGAGATTTTAGGGGGATGTTTTGGATCATGTTCTATTTGTTTGTTACAAAAAAAATGTTTGTTTAGTTTTGTCTCCAGCATGGTACTGATGATATTTGATCTTAAAAAAATAACAACAATTTGGCCTTCTTTAGATTTGCTAGCAGCTACTGCTTGTCTTTTCAATAGCAGGAGAGGGAAATATTTTCCTTTCTGTTTTCTTATGAAGTTGTATTGGCAATTAAGCTGGGTATTTGGAAAGCAGAAGCATCACTGCATACCAATCAGCTCCTACCTGAATATAATCAGTTGTCTTTAGGGAGCTAAAGGACATTGTGTTATATAGTTTTCATCATCTTTTGTGAGCTTTGGACTGATAAGCAGCTTGTTCTTAGGGTTAGTTATGAAATACTGAATTGGATCTGGTCTCTAGTTATTGCCATTTTGACTGATGCTTGGTAATGATTTTGTTCCCAAGGGTTTCTTCAAAATACGGATCAGACAAAATATTTTGCACACGACACTATGGCACTTCCCAGGAACATTATTTTAAGTAAATTGCATGTTCTGATAGCATTACATATTTTGTGGTTGTGCTTCTGGACCTGTCTTTGTCAAGGTTTTATTTTAAATCGTAATGATTAATCACAGAGGCAGTCTAAGTTGTTGGGATTTTTATGTATTGCAAAGGCAGATTAGATTGTGAAATAGGCTGTTGTCTATGGACTGGCTTACAGAAATATTTAGGGTTTTGCAAATCTGTTTTTTTTCTTTAAATATTGGCTTGATGCCTGTTAAACTGTGTTCACTCAAACACAGCTATAAATAATTATGTAGGGAATTCATTATTCTTCTGCTTTCCTCTAAGGACGTTTGCCTAGCTGTGTAATTACCTATTGAATTTTATGAATTGTAAAACTAAGATTTGCTCTAAAAGCCAATTTGAAAATATTGATTTAGTTTTGCCCATAAACATGCCTCTTAATCTTGATTTCGCCAGAGAACTGGGCCATGTCAGAAATGTATTCCTCTTCTTTTAATTGCCTTTTTTATTCCAGGTGTAGAGCTTAGCTTTGATTTTTTTAATTTTTTTTTTCCTTTTTGTGAAGGGAAGAGCTTATGTATTCAGCTCATAGATGCAGCCTGCCAGTGAGGCAATGCATTTACAGGCTGAGCCACCAAGAGCTGGTGTAGAGTGGGCATAGATATTAGCTTTGGTCTTCATGCCCAGTACTAGCAATTTTAGGCTGAAAATCTGCCTCTGGTTTCCCTGCTAGGGCTATTCCTGGGTCTTGAACACTATATGAGAACAAGATTGTGGCTAGCCAGAAAATCTAAACAAATAATTACAAATAGGGCTTATTTGCCAATTAATATGTTCTTACATCTTTTGTGTGCCTCAAATCATGAGACATGTTTTGCTTGTAGAGGAAAAAGGAGCTTTGCAGACTTGCCATTAGCTTTTATCCATAAAAAAATGGAGTATGTGAGGCACTTTTAGAGGTATTATGAAAATATTGATTGAAACACACGAAAATATATACCTAAATGTTCTCATCTCCTATTTCTGATGCAGATGTCTGGGGTTGTTTTGTTAGGTTCAGATTTTTTCTGGTCTCTTTCTGCAGATTTCACTGAAAGCCACAGCAGTGATGCTTGTGGCCTGTGCTTGCTGTTGTGGTTGCATTGAAGCCTTACACAAGTGATACATTCTAGAACATCCACTTATTTGAAACACATTTAAACTGTTATTTTGTGGGGAATTGATGGAATTATGGTGCCCTATGTCTTTTACCATAAACTGTAAGTTATTGAAAGAAATGGGTTCCACCTGGATAAAGCCACCTTACAGTGAGGTTGGCATATGGAATGTGATGTCTATACTGCTCTGTTCTTCTGGGGTTTGTGGGAGCAATCAAACTTCGCTCTGAAGGCCAGTGTGTGACCTCAACTCATGGGCAGGCAGTGTAGTTGCAGGGTGACCTGTTTGTATCGAGCAATGCGAATCAGTTTTTAGTCAAGTCCAGTGAGATTGCCTTTATTGTGATACCACTCTAGGAGTAGTGCTAGTATGGGAAAGCAACTGGTTTTTATGTATTTCTTGTTGTGTGAAGTATACCAAGTTCACAGCAGGGGTGAAAAACTTAGAGCAGTGCAGGGATTCGTAAGAATATGGCAGTTCAGCTGTTGATGTCGAGTTTCATTTATGGCTCATAATGAAGAAATAAATTGCTCTCAGTTCCTCAGTCATGTGGTAAAAAAGCAGTTAGATGGGGAGTGGGAGAAGGACAGATTTTAGAAGAGGCCTGGATTGGGAGCATGGGGCTGGAGGACGGGAGGGAGGAGAAGGGGACTTTCCCTTGTGATGGCAGTTCTGGCACTGCAAACGTGGGGAAAAAAATCACATTAGGCTCATTGAGCTATAGATTTTCTCAGCTGTAGTAAGAGTTTGAAAAGTCTCCTTTTTTGGCCTGGAGAGAATAGAACAGATGCCCCTATAAAGCATGGGATTTTGGCAGGCATGACTGGAGGGGAGATGGCTGAGAAAAACCCAGTAGAAAGGAAGTTCATTTGTGGACTTCAATTCTTTCATGAGCCCTTTTTTGCCTCAAATGGTTTCTAAGAATAGAAATCAGAATGTTGCCATGTGTTTAAAAAAACCCCACACACCCTCTAACCAAAACAAACAGGCCAAACATCACAATGCTCTTACACATCCATTTACTCTTCTTGTACCAGTGTAAGAGAAAATTACAGGGGGGAGCAACTAAATGTAATGTTTTATTAAAAACGGGAGCTCTCTTTATAGCCTTGAATGGGTGTATGTGTTTGATGTTAGTCTGCATGCAGCTGAAGTCAACACATCCTTTTCCCAGCAACAGTGGAAATTTTGAAGATGAGGTTCATATCTGATGTCTGCTGATGTGATTGCTAGCATTACTTTTGAGCTTGCCAAGATGATTGGTGGGTGTTGAGAGGTGTCTGAGAGGTCATACATGGCCTCCTGTGAGAGAACAAGGGAGATGCAAGCCCTGAAGCAGTGGGTGGCATCCCCGCTCGTGGCAGCTGTTGGACCTCCTTCTTTGGCATTTCCATTGCTGCTGTCTTGCATGCTGGCTATGTGCTTCTCTGGGTCTGTGAGGGAGAGGAGAAATGGAGCTTTCCAGTTGCTCAGTGTCTGCCACAACGTGCACTCAATCACGTTTAGCAGCATCAGATGCATCACTTTGTAGCGGGGCATTCAAAAGAGGACTTGTGCATCGCTGAGCCCAGGGGGGCTCCTGCAGGTGAGGAGGGGGCAAGGGCTTAGCTGTTTAGGCAGGCAGAGATGTGAGGGGTTTTTAAGCCTTAGTCAAACCAATGAAGGTAAAGAATGACCTTTGCAACTTCACTAAAGACACAGTTGGAGACTCTTCCATCATAGTGGGTGGCATATGGAATGAGCAAAAAGCCTAAGCACTGAGTTAGGCTTAAGCCTTTCTCTTTGGCCAAATGCCTTTATACCTGGTGATTGCTCTCTGACAGTCTCCATCTTTCAGTTTTGTTCCGATCAGAGTGGGTTTGCAAGAGCTGAACCTCTCAAAGCCTTACAACTGTGCTAGAAGCCTCCTTGCCTGTATTTGCTGGTCTCTTGTGTGGGGTATAGCAGGAGCTCCAAGAAAAAAACTACGCAGTTGTAAACAGTTAAGATGAAAATTAGGAATTGGATTGAATGAGAATCAAGTGTTTTGTTTTATTTTGTCCCTTGCTTCTCCCAGAAAATACAGTGTGGTTTCTGGTTCTTGTGTGCAGCATTGTCTTACTCAATAAATTTGTGGTGAGATGCAAGGTTTATTATATGCTATCATAGATGTCTTCTAGTTATAGTAAGTACAGACATACAAAGTATCTGCAATGGAACAAGGTTTCTGATGCATGTATTTAATTACAGCTAATGCAGAGACTGCAAAAAATGTTTTATAAAGATAAATGCAGTATTTTTGCAACTTTTTTTATGGACCTATCTACTTCAAATTTTTTTAACAAGACCTTAAAATATGTTTGTTTTTTTTCGAAATAACACATTTTAAGTCACTTGCAAAATTCAGTTTATAATTATGTGTAAGTGCATCATAAACAGTAGCTTAGTTCCTGAAGTGTTTTTTGTAATTTTTAATATTGCGTGATTTTCAGGGTTTGCATTTATACTGTGTGGTTTTGTCTGGGAGCAAACGCCTAACACAGGGAACAGTTTGATCCTCTGTAAAGCAAATATCATCTGCTCCAAAATGCAAGCGGATTCATAGGAAAATAACTGCTGGTTGGCCAATGTGCAGCAAGCTGCTTCAGTTTCTCTCCGACGTGAAGACGAGCTGCTCCCAGTTGCTGGCAGGGTTCAGGGAATAAAGAAAGATCCTTTGCAATTAACCAGGTGGATTTACTGAATCTTTTTTCTTTCACGATACTCCACCAGTACATTCCTGCTCCAGCTCACGAGTGCTTAGTTTCATCCCTCACTAAGTAGATACGCTGCAAAATATAGGTGCCGTTTCTGTTCAGTTAGTCACAAAATTGCCAGATTTATGGGCAGTTGCAGCAGAGAGCTGTCTTGTCTTGGGCTATGTGTTTAGACAGTACTTCCAACACTGATTATATGTTCCTGTAGGCTTGAATGTTGCTTTTTTTGTGTGATCTCACTCAGACTTTGCTGGAATTCTAGGTTCATTGAAAAGATTAGGGCTCCAGTACTTTTAAAATTAATTGTAAATTCTCAGGAGTGTGCAATAACCTTTTTTTTTGTTTGTTATTGAATTGTAGAGTGACATCCATATGAGCACAGTTAGTGAGTGTTGTTTCTGCTGATGGTCACTTAATATTTTAGCTCCTGAATATGACTGGCCTGAAAAAGAGAAGGACCTGAAGCAGTCCTAGGTATATAAAAACACATCCTTAAAATCTGATACTATAGAATATATGAATTCTTTTTCCTCTGCCAGAGGGGGTCATTAATAATACTCTTGAGATGTGCAATATTAATTCTAAGCATCACATAAACGTGTAGTCTCCTATGTGTTGAATTATTTTCATCAGATGATTTACTCATAGGATAACCAGGTTTTGGATAGGAAGGAGAACTGATTCCTGCAACCAAGTGGTTAGCTGAAAGATGGAAGGATGGATGAAGTGATAAAGGTGTGAGTAAGATGAAGTGAGAAAGGAGAAATACATTTATATATGCCTTTGATATGTTTCCTCCTATTGTCTGCACTGGTGTTTTCAAATTTTCAGTTGTTTTGCGGATTGAACCTGGGGAGTCTGTTACAGGATGTAAACCAGCCTTCTCTTTTATGCAAAATTAGCTTTAATTGCTATGTCTTTTAAGTTAGAAATATAGCTTTAGGCCATGGTTGATCAGTTGGCTCTCAAAGGTGTCCTTACAAGATCCTGCTTTTGTGGGGACTGAGCTGAAGGCAGACATCATTGTTCCTGCAGAAATAGTGAAGCATAGCTGGTTGGGTTTATTTTTCCTACAAATGGTGAGAAGTATAGCCTATATTCAGTAATCTCCCCAACTTTTCTAAAAATATATTTTTGAATGTGTAGCTGTCTGAAAAATAAACCATTCTTTGTCCAACTTCTTTGACCTTATTTATTTTTTAGGAATTCTTTTGAAAACAGTAACGTGTCAAGGAAATATTTGTTTATCATAAGGAAAGATTAAAGACTATATCAGCCTTGTCCTTGAAGTAATTGCTGAGAAATTTGCCAGAGATAGTAATAGAGTTTCATCAGGAGTTGTTTGGTTTTACACATCTCTTTCCATCATTAGCAACAATTTGTCTGTCATCTGCCATTTAACCTGAAACGGAAATAAAATGCTTTCCTAAGATGCTTGTATTGTTAAATAAAATGCTGAAATAATATATTAAAGTAAAATTTCCCATGCTTAGGAGAAATAATGTTTGCTCAAATTCTATAAGCAGTTTGCAGATATTGAAGGTTAAAATTTGTAAAATCTTCAAGTTCCTGTTATTATGTGAGAAAAGAGAACGGTATTTAATATGCTGTTACAGACATGACAAGTAAATGAAAGCACATCAATAGACTTGACCAGTTATGCTGTTAATATATTTTGAAATCGGAGTGCAGAGACTTAGTCAACACTTTACACAATAAGTAAGTGTGATGATAAAGTATGGTGTTGAGATACAGCCTTGGAATGAGATGACACAGCCAAGTGAAAGAGAGATAACATCATTTTGGGGCCCAAGAAGCAGTGATTCATTGGAGATAGTCTGGAAGACTTGGCAGTGTTCCCTGTTCTTTTTTTATGGTAACAACTTAACTCTGGAAGGTTTAAGTTTTTTTCCTAGTCTTAATGATTAATTGCTCATAAGCAAGAGCTACTTAGAACAATACTTGAATTTTTTGCACAGTACTCAGCCTCCATATGGTATTTATTTATTTTAGAAAGAGACTCCTGGCTGTTTGAAGTACACAGCAGTATCACATTTTATCTTTCTGGCAAGTTTTTGCTGCTCAGAGTTCAACTCACAACTTACTTAACTTGGTCCCATTATATGCCTAAAAGTCAATGTGGTAAAATCCTGTTTAATGCAGGATTTGGCATTTAATCTGCAATTCCTTCTATTAGAAATCTGCTTTCTGCTATGGCAAAATTCGTCAATTCAGCCCAGAGCTCAATCCTTGCACGGTACTCAGAAAATCTGTGGGCTCCTGTGACCTGTGATGTCACGCACTGTTTGTTATCCTACACCTTGTACTTTTTTGCAAAGCAGGGTCATCTTAATCCCAGGGTATATTTCCAGCATGCGTCAAATATATATAATTTGGAGAATGTCCTATTAGTTCTTAATGTCTTTAAATGGTAAATGGAGCCAAAAACCACTGGAAAATGTGTAGTTTTGATACTACATCTCCTGCTTGTTGCTGTAGCTGTGGTTATTTGGTTGTTGATGTAGCAAAGTTACTTGTGCGTGGCTTACATTTAGCTAGGAGTTACCAATAGTCAGGGGAAGTGAAGAGATGAAATAATAATGAAACCCACTGTTGCAATGCTTGCTTCATTAAATAAAAGAAAGTTCATCCATGGGAACAAGCAGGGTTTGAGATATTGTGATTTTGGGAGATGTGTGCGTCATTTATCCTTTTATCAATGCTGCAAAACAGCCCCAGCTCCAAAGGGAGTCTGTTCTCTGATGGTTCCCTTGGGATTGCTGTGAAATGGATCTGCTTAGAATGTGCTTCTGACTAAAGTCTGCAGCATATTGTTCAGAGGTGGCATTGATCTTTTCCATTTTTCTAATTATTGTGCTTTAAAATACTAACCTGTTTAGACTTGCTGTTTCTCTTGGTTCTGCAGGCTGTTTGCAAGTAAAAACAGACCTTGGCCATATGAAATTGTTATCTCTGCTGTTTCCAAACAGTTTTAATTTTCCCCCATTGGAAAATTTGTAGTTAGTCAGTTTAAAATTCTGAATCAATTTACGCATCCAAAAAGAAGAGTCCTTGATTTAGGCATTGAATGACCTCCTCTTATTGCCTGAATGTTTGGTATATGTTGGACTTGGGGTATATCTTATTCCTGAGTTGTACCAAATTTAAACATAACGTTTCTGGAAGACTTTCTTGGCAGCACACGTAAGATTTTATTTTTCGCTTTAGGAAAGTTCACTGTATTTATAAGACTGGCATTATTCATGGTTTTTCAGAACACATGCTTGAAGTCAGGCAGCTGCAATTTACAGTTAATCTGGCAACCATTTACCTCTGCTTACTCTGAGTATCACTCAGGGATTTTTGTCTGCTAGCTCTTTTTAAGGCTTTTTGAAAGGTCTTACCAATATGGTACTGCCAGCTGTGGAACAGGACCTTAACTTGGTCTTATTTGTACTAATGGACTTTCAAGTCTGTTTAACCGTGTATGCGTAACTAATTTTTTATGTGGAAGTATATTTTAGTGGTCATTCAAGAGTTGGAAATACAATATCCCTTATATTTCCAGGAAGACAGGATCTGCCTGAAAATACATTATCAGGTTTATAATGTAAGTTATCCCCAAACCAGAACACCAGGAAAATCCAAGATGTGTATAAACCCCGTCTCTGCCACCTGGTGAAAGTGATTTTCATTATTTTGCATTTGGCTGGCAGGAGTGTTGTCAGGCACTGGGGCAAGGAGACACCCTTAGACAGGAGGGCGAGCTGCTGGAGAGTTATCTGCCAATGCTGTAGGTGCCAAACTGTGCTTGTGCTGGCTTGCTGGGCTGGCGAGGCTGCACAGCTTGCAGCCAGGGGAGGGTGTGGATTCTGTGTCCCCGCAGATGTCCTCTCCAGCCCCAGGTGGCATTGCTTGCATGCTGCTTTGGGTCAAGTGCTGCATGCTGCTTCTTACCACAGAGGACTATAGGAATTGTCACCTGGATTTTTACTATATACAGCACAGCCTGGGGCTGAAGAGTGTGGTTGAAGTTCTTATCATGCCAAAGGCCATCAAACTTGGATGCCTTAGTCCCTCTGGTTTTGTCCACGCACTGGGAAGCCCCTGGGTTTGGAGCACACCCTATGTGCAGCATGGCAAGCAGAGATGCACGTAAACACCACTGCCTTTTCCTCACCCTTACACTGTAGTTTCCTTGAAAGGAAGCAGCTTGCAAGGAGGCCCAACCTGCTGTGTGTTCCAGAGGTGTCTGAGTTTGGGCTGTGGCTGGACCGTTTCCTCCCTGTTGCTGCTGGACATTTCTCCCACAGGTTGACACCTGTCTTACTGGAATGGATGTCCCCAGCTGCTCACAGGAGACTTCAAATCCTGTTTTGAAAGAATGTTTTGACAAAAAATGTATTGGAAATTGTGATGTCAGCAGATGTTAAGTATGAAATAGGTCAGGAAGCAGACAGAAATGGAAATGGGGGTAATGTGTCAGCACAGAGAAGAGTTGCAAGGCTTTGTAAACAGAAAACCCAGAATATCAGGGTAAACAAAGGGAAATTTCCCCACTGTGGCTACAAACATTTTACAGGGCCCGTTTGCTGTATAGAGTATTCTAGGGATTTCAGATAGAACAGATTTATCAGATTGCTAGCGGTCTGTTGTTTGTTAGGTCTCTAGGCACTATAAATGAGGGTGACTGAGGCATTTGGATAAATGTTTTTTGCTCCTTATATGGTATATCATTGCCATTTAAGAGAGTATCTATTAATTACTATCCACTTTGCAAACTTGTCTGTTTTTTCATGAGAAGATAGGGTACAATTTGAACTATTCTATTTTAGAATCCTTTTTTCCTTGCTTTTATCCTTATTTTCTAGGAGAAAAGGAGAACATGGTACAGAGTCTCTGTTGCTTAGCACATTTTGGTTGCCTCCAGTGGATGCTGTCAGCATTAGACAGAGCAGAAAGTGCTTTTTGAGCTCTCACCCAAGCTAGCAGCATTCTTGTGTGTGCTTGATGGTTATGGAGACAGATCATCTCTTCCAGAAGTTGATTTGTATTGCCTAAATTAGCTTTGTGCTCTGAAGTACTCTGGAGAAGGAATTGTAGTCCCACTGAGATCAGGGGGAACATCAGGGAGCAGCTTTTTCATTTAGCTACCTATGGCTGGTTGCTGTGGATAGTCTCTTTTGCTCATGCCTGTGTCTGGTGGTCAGGCTTTCTTCTCAGCTGGTGTACCTGTGGCTGTTTAGCATTAACAACACCTCTAGCTACTGAGCACAGATTCAGCACGCACTGCTGCAGCGTTTTCTGTGTCTATACATCTCATTTCAATGGAAACTTTTTGCGTCTGTTCTCGTCTATGGAAATCATATGTTCTAATACCTGTGGGGTGTAGAATACAGCAGCACATAAGCTGTTTTTAATTTTATTGCTGTTCTGCATTTAGGAGTGACTCATTGCTTTGGAGACTGAGTTGATAAAAAATTTGCACATCTCATTAATCTAATACTGTCATTCCCAAGACACATTACACTGAAAAAGCCCATTGTTCATGTGGTGCATGGTAACTTTTATTGAATAGTACTATGGTCTGCATGAAACAACTCTAGGTGTAATTTTTAGCAAATGAAAATGCAACACAAGGACTTTTTTAGAGAAACCAAAAAATGATGCCTTGGAACTCAGACCTCAGGCAGAATTAGATCAAGAGTTTTAAAAGGCTTCAATTTCATTCTGTTAGTCATACCATTCACTGTCAGTAATATCAGCCTTGAAGCTTTTCTGAACAATGACGTTTTTCTTTCTTTTTCAATATAAATCTAAGAAATTGATGACAACCACCTGATTGACCAAGAGATTGGTTTTAAAACTGTTTTAAAGTTCTAATTTTATGTTATAGTAGTCCGTAAAGTGACACAGAATAATAATAAGAATAATAAGAATAATAATAGGAAAACCTCGTACAGCCCTGCTCCCCTGTGGCTTTATGATTCTCGTATAGACAAAAATTTTAATGCAGAGTGTAGCTAAGTGAGCTACTTTTTAAATTGAGAACTAAATTGATTATCTTCTTGTTTCCCTATTTGTTTTTACTTTGTCTTGGAATATAGTGTCTCATGTCTCGCCTGCTTCTCTCCCCCTCCCAAAAACTTGAACCCCAAAAGAGCGAATGAAGGTTCCCTACAGTCCATTTTTGTGTATAAAAAAATTTTGAAAGTGAGGAAAAACTGAAGATAATGTTTGATGTGGAAAACCATCATTCCCAATATTAATTGTAATAGAATGTGCTTATTGTAGGAAAGACAAGTAAAAAGTAGGAAGCAAAACCAGTGGAGAGATTCTGCTGGAAAACACTTGATCATAGTCAATCTTCAAACCTTCAAAGACAGTAATACTAGGTCAGGCTTAGGCCTGTGTTTTGGGATCTGGGCATCTCCATGTGAGCTTGAAGACCTCTTGTCTGAGCAAAAGCCTGGTGTTTGCTGTAACATACTTCAGAAGTGTTAGAGTTTGCAGCATTTTTGTACCTCTGGGAATAATACTTTTTGGTGTAATAAGGTTGTTTATGGTAGTATACTAAGGATGAAAACTCTGAATGTGGTAAAATGTATGGACAGTTCTCAACTGAAGCCAAACTCCGTGGTTGCAAGGGAGTTATATTTTTTAATGCTGTAAGAAGACAGCATGATGAATTGCACATGCGAGCTGAAGCTGAGCGTTTCTTTATCCATAGGATCTGTGTCTGTGTATGTTTGTACATGCTTTACTTCCTTTTTGTCTGGAGGACATAACAATAGTTCTCTTGCCCTGAAGTTGTGGGCAAACTGGTGGGCACCTGATGTGTGAATTTAACCCACATTTTCTGAAGAGCAATGGTCCATGAGTCGCAGTGATTACTATTTTTTTGGCTCATATAAACGACGTCTGCTCTGTTCAACATTGTATGCATTCCAGGGACTTTCTGTTTATTGTAAGTACAAACTAGGCACAGAAACTCCAATTTAAGAAATATTTCTTTAACTTACTATAATTTGAGCTATTGACCTTCAGTTTCGGTTGGAGATTATACCTACATACAATTGAGTCTAGTAGGTGGTGTTTTAACATGTCTTGGTTCAAGATATAGAAAGATAAATGAGTAAGTGAGCAACAGGTAAATTGTATAAAGATAATTTTCTGTATTGTGTGAAGTCCATGGATAACCTTGGATATTTCTTTTGCAGCCTGTCTCTGTTGTCTGCATGGAATTCTTAACCTAGCTAAGATAAATGCCAAAATAGTCACCTTTTAAATTTTTGATTATTCTGCCCAAACCTTTATTCTTTTTCACAGCTGATGACATGGTGTTGGTTTGTGTATAAATTCTAGTACAAGTTTTGTGTAAAACAGGAAAATTTGATTAGAAAGTTAGGTCCCAAATATTAGCAGTTTTATAGTAAAAGACAAAACCAATATATACTGTGCTGTACCTTGCTTAACTGTTGGCATGTTTGTAATGTTTTTATCTAAGCTTCATTGTTTTTTCATTTCCATAGAAATTTTTTTAATAGTGATTAATATCATCCTCTACATGCTGCATGCAGTAAAATAGAATACATAACTTTTCTAGAGTGCGTTGGACCCATGCTTTCACTATTCTCTAAAATATTGATGTGAATTAGAAGAGGTTGTTTTCAAAATTTTTTTGAGAGTACATCTTCTTGAATTTTTTATTTTTTTTTTTTAGTAAAAGCTGTAGTATTATATAGTAATATTTCTAGTACTGGGCTTTGTGTTTCTTCAGATATGGAAGCTCTGTTAGGACCAACTTGAGCATAGGTGTCCAAGCAAAGAACACATTTGCCATATGTTGTTTTCTTCAGCTTGAAAAGCAAGCAGGGGTGTTTTCTTCCCAGCCTCTCTCAGCACGTGTGCAAGACACGTATGTCAGCTGGGGGGCTCTCCTGCATGTCACCCTGTTAATTGTGTTAAATGAGCAGGGAGGCAGGGGAAAAATACAAGGTGCCTGAACAACTGATGTGAGCATTCAGAGTTTAATATCCTTATCTCCCCAGAAGTTTAAGGATTAAAGAGGCACGATTTGCTACAGCCATTTTCCCCTCTTGGAGTTGTCATCTGGGCTGTAAGTAATGAAGTATTTTGCGGAGGAAAAAAATGCCTCAAAGACACAACTTACTGACTTCACAAATTATATAATTTTTCTACGTATGTTTAAATTACTTTTATCAGAGCTTCTGAAATAGTGCCCTGGTACATAAACTGTGGGAGAATATTTCAAAGGCTAACAGCTTTTGTATTTGTGAGTGTGATCCTGGTGAAATGCAGACTAAATAGACACAAGTGAGAGTGGCTGTATCTTGGAGCAAAGGCTCTTGCCCGCTTGAAGCAGAGGCAGCTGCCATTCTGCATGGGCTGTGAACAGCCATCCTGTTACACAGGGGGGATGTAGAGGCATCGGTTTGTAAACTGGTACATCCTACCCATAATCTTTCTTTTTGAGCCCTGCTTCATTTCATAGTACTTTGTGGCATTGACATTTGATTTTTTTATCCTATGACTTAAAATCTAGCTACTGTATTAAAAACAGTAGTAAAAGAAGTGTCCATCATTTACTGAAGAAAATCTAAAATTGGATGTGTTGAAGTTTTTTATATTAATTCTTTAAATATATATTTTTTCAAAACTTTGGGAAAATTTCTGTTTGCCCTACTAGTGCTTTCCAGCAGTTCCACATGCAACAGCAATGTTGCTCCACAGTTGCTGTGGTCCAGGTTTTTCCCTTGCTGCCTCCACACCACATTGTGTCCATCTGTTTCTTTAGCTGACACCAAACAACTATTCACAAGACATTGGTCAAATGGATGATGTTGAGTGAGGTACTTAGTATATCTTTAATTCCGGAGGCATGTCTTTTTTCTGTTCCTTGTACAGAGATTATGCTACTTCTTTTTTTTATTCTACCTGTGGAATAACCTGGACTTTCCACCCTTATCTAAAGATTCTGGCTGCCATGGTACACTACGAAGGCTTGTGAAAGTTTAACGTGCTTCATTTTTGTTCTTACTTCTGCGGGAGTTTTAGATACACAGGCTGGCTCAAGTCACAATGCTTTTAAATTTATGGCTTTGTTTTTACTTGTCAAGAAAGCAAGCCAAACCCTATAAGAAAATAAAATGTTCTCTATGCTGGGATCAAGATGCATTATATTGAATATATTATGCAGAAATCTGTGCATTGTTTTCTAAGTTATATGTGTTTATTTCCAAAAGTAGGCAAAACTGGATATGAATTTGAATGGAATAAAATAATAAAAGGATGAGGAGTTTTAAGTTTACTCAGTAGTGTCAAAAGTTAGCATGCTAGGTGTCTGCTTTTAGATATGGAAGGCATCACCAAAAGTATGTTTTGATGCCATTGTTATTACGACACCAAACGGCGTTTTTTTCTTTTCATTTTTCATGTATTTTCCTCTAAGTCAGTAATCTAAAATAATTATCCTACTGTTCTTAATATTTTGGATACAGATTCTGAGATATGTTTCTGTCTGGAAAATTTGTGGAAGGCAATGAGACGTGTATGTTGTACTGAAGAAATAATCATGGACTGACTGAAATTTAACCCACGTTAACTTGTTTCATTTGCATGCTAAGCAATTAAACCCCAAATATTTTGGTTTACTGTTAGTCTATATGCATTATTTAATAAGCTACCAGATACTATCCAGATCATATCTACAGATATTATTCTGAATTCTGATCAATATACAGATATTATTCTGAATAATCCTGCAAAAAGAGTTGAGCATTATTAGCAATATTACTAATAATTGATTGTACCAATTATTAAGTTGCCATAATACTTTATTAATGAAACCTCATTTGTGTAACTCAAATTTTTTATATTTTTATTTTTTAAAAAATATTTTAAAATTTAAAATTTTTTAATTTTTTCTTTTACCTTGAGAGATGTGTCAATAAGGGAATTTTCTTTTTCCTAAAAAGGAAGTAAATAAATATTTCTTTATTGCAATTCTGGTAGTTCAGAAAAATGCAAATTAAACATTAAATTGATTGAAGATGTAGGCATGTTTTGCTCTTTGCTTTTTTCATTAGCCCTTTCCGTTCATCTTTTCTAATCCTACATATTTGGTCACACACATTTGATAGGTAATTTTCTTGCCAGAAGCTTTACATCATCTACTTAAACTGGATGAATCTAGTTAGCGAATTCCTACCATAGTATCTTGTGTTTGATGTGCCACTAAATTGAATTCCCAGTGGGTAACTCTCCTTCTTTCCTGCTGCTTGAGCTTTGAGCCTGAGAGCTCCAGCAGTGTTGTGAGTCTCACCACACCGGACAGGGTTTGGTATGAAATGTTTCATGGAATCATATGATAGTTTGGGTTGGAAGGGACCTTTGAAGGTCTTTTAGTCCTACCCCAGTAAGCAGGGACATCTTCAACTGAATCAGGTTGCTGAGAGTCGTGTCCAGCCTGGCACTGAATGTTTCCAGGGATGGGGTATCTACCACCTCTCCAGGCAACTTCTTCCAGTGTCCCACTGCCCCCTCATCATAAAAATTGTCTTCCTTGCATCTTGTCTGAGATGTAGTTTCCTTCCCATCTGCTGTCTCTGTTTTTGGGGGTGTTTGCACAGTAGTAGAAATTTCTTTCCATGTCTGTTCCTGTCCCCATTTTGAAGTTACTTTGAACGCTAGGGCTGATTACTGGAAGCCTCAGAAAGACTGCTGGAACCACACAAGCATCAATGAACCAAAGCTCAGTAATCCTGAATAATTTGTATCAGTTTTTGTTCTCTCACCCCTGCAATTCCTAGAGCTCTCTTCTTAGAGTACCCACTGTGCTATTTTTTGCCCATAAGTCACTTCTAAGATAATTCTTTCAAATAAAATGAAATCTGTTCTGTAATAGATGCAGCTCATGAGCAGAGTAAAGGTTTGCTCAGGGTGGCAATTTTAAAGCAGGACTATTTTAAAGCAGGTGTGTTTCTTGTTTTATTCAGTGTCAGGGAGCAGGGTTCGGGTGTCTGTAAATGTTCCCTGCGAGAGCCGATGTTATCGTTGTCAGGTTCCTTCTGCAAGGAGCGCTCTGCCCTTCTCAGCACCGGGGTGGGCGATGGAATCAGCTCTTGGAGATGAGGCAGGGGGCCCAACCCCGGACAGGCTGCAGGAATCAGATATTTCAGACCCTGTAGGGGACACTCAAAATCCTAGTCGCAAGGATGAGCTGGAAACAATTCCTGGAGAAGAGATTCAAGACCTTAAGCCCGAGGATTTGCAGGAAACTGCTCCTGCTGAAGACGCGCAGGACCCTAAACCTGGAACTGGACAGGTACAACCGAGTGATACTGCAGATTAAAGGTCTGGGGCACTTCTACAATTGTAGTAATGTATTTGTTAGCAATTGTGGGCATACTGTTTTTAGTTATACTTGAGAAGGCTTGCTTAGGTTTTATGGATTCAGCCTGTTATTTCTAGGGCTTGGATCTGTGAAGCCCCAAAAAGGCGGTACCTATCATGGAAACCCTTTTTGCTTTAACTAGGCAGAAGTTTATGTATGCCACTGTCATCTTCAGGGGGATTGAGTGGAATGAGAGTATCTGTTGCAGGCTGACCTACATAGCCAACTTCCAGGTGTAATGCTGAGTGCTATTCATAATGGGTAAATTGAAGCTATCCTAATATGAGATGGACTTTGTGTGCAGTTTGAAATTACTGGCCTCGGTTGACAGTGAGGCTAGAAATATGATTGTTCCTATCTGCGATATTTGTGGTATTGCGTTCCTCTGCAGAAAATTGCATTCTACTTTGATATCACATAGTTCAAGGAGAAACGTGAATATTGAGGGCTTCAAGTAGAGCAGGTGTAAAATCGGTTTTCTTTATTGGAACAAACTTAAAGCCTTTCTCATTGTTGTTTCAAACAAGTGAAAAAAAGATGTCAGGAATGAGACAGGCTTTGATGACTGGTCCCAGTGATCTTACCTTTCACTGCAATGCAAGTCCTTGCTCTTCTGTACTGCAAGAAGCAGATGTCCTAAATGCTGGACTGAGTTCTTTCCCAGAAATTTTCTCCTCTTAATACTTCTCTATAAAATTTTCCCATTTGTATGAACTGTTCCACTCTCACTGCAGCCGGCTTTTGAAACATCTCCTAAGCATCAGGTGAGTGTCCTTCCCAGCAAGTATTTTCCTCCGAATCAGTAGTCCAGATTTGCCAGAAGCAAGATCTCAGCCTGCTATCTACATCCTACATGGGTGTCATTCTGTTCCTTAAATATTTTTTTTGTGATAAGTGCTTTGAGTTTTTCTTTTTTAATCTGAAATTTTTACCGGCAGTCCTATCCTGAACTTGAGAAGTCTGTCCCAAAGAAACTTTTATTAAAAATAACAAATTGTTGCAAAAAATCTAGCCTAAAAGATTGACTGCTTTTATCTGCAGTATTGTTCTTTTGAAAAACTCTTAAATCAAGAAATGTTAGGAAGAATTCCTTGTCAGAGTGAAAAGATGACTCTTGTGTCTGGATATACGAATAGTTAATAATGCAAGAAAATTATCAAGTCTCACATTACAACAATTCATGAATCTTGAAAATGTTTTTTACACAGTGCCTTGACTCTGTTGGAAAATACAAACTCGTGATGTCGAGGGTTTTTTCTTCTTTCTTGTTGAAGGTTTGAGTTTTAGAGAGAAGGGTCAGGGTTGGATGATTGCCGTCTTGGGCAATGGGACATGCTGTTGTGGCTGCCAGCAGTGAAGCCCCATGCAGCTGCTCACTCGCTTTCTCAGTGTGGGACTGGGGAGAGAATAGAAGGGTAGAATGTAGAAAACTTCTGAGTTGACATAAAAACAGTTTAATAGGGAAGGGAAAAGCAAAAGCCACACACACAAGCAAAGCGGGACAACAAGGAGTGAATTCACTGCTTCCCATGGGCAGGCAAGTGTTCAGCCATCCCCAGGAGAGCACAGCCCCATCACGTGTAACAGTGACTTGGGAAGATAAACACCATCACTCCAAACTTCCCCCTCTTCCTCCTTCTTCCCCATGTTTATATCCTGAGCATGATGCCATATGGTCTGGAATGTCCCTTTGGTCACTTTGGGTCACCTGTCCCAGCTGTCTCCTCCCAACCTTGCCTGCACCTCCATCTGCCTTGCCAGTGTGGCAGTACAAAGAACAGAAAAGGCCTTGGCTTTGTGTAAGCTCTGATCAACATCAACAAAAACATCTATTATCAACCCTGTGTTCAGCAAAAAATCCAAAACACAGCCCTATACTTGCCACTGTGAAGAAAATCAACTCTACCCCTGCTGAAACCAGCACAAGTGCAAAAACTGAGGTACTAAAATTTTGAGGAACAAATGCTTCAGAAACGGGGCTTTCTTTTGCTTCTAAAAATGGTTTCTTGGTATGAGTAGACTCTAAATCTTAGCCTTTAAGAATTTATTTTCCTATTTGTCAAATAACTTGCTTATTTACTAAATGAGAATATTATTCCATCTGTAATGTTAAAGAGTGAGGGAATTCCTAAGGTGCACTTCAACAGTGCATCTTTTATGTCTCTTTATCCAGGTAAAATTCAGTGATGCTGAATGTAAGATATGAATGAACAGCAGTTGTGATAATGTGTCCTATGTTTCTGAGGCAGGTTTTTAATGCCAAATTTAGAGGAAATCAGACCCACTGTGCAACTTCAGGTATGGAGTCAGGAAAGGACTAGGGTTATTTTCAAAAATTTGAGATATAATCTTGGCATGGTTTATTATTATGCTCTGATGCTGCTGAACATACATTTTCAGAACATAGGAATGCAGCTCTGTGAGAGCACTCACTTTGGCGCAGCCCTCCCCTTTTCTTTGTCTAATAGCTGGCAATAGTTCTTGCTGTTTAGTTCTGTAATGTTTCCTGAGTTCTTTTTGCTGTTGCTGACTGCATGTGCAGAACTTCTTGTGTTGTATGTGTATATGGCCCCTTTCAAAATGAAACTATTAATCATGTTGATAAAGTTGAAAAATTCTTGGCACATGTACAGGAATTCTTTGCTTATATACAGAAGCTCTTTTTATTGATTTTAAAACTCATCTAAAGCACATCCCAACATTCTTTATCCTCTCTGAACATTTCATTTAGCTAAAAAAAAGATGGGAATCCATAGAAAATATGTTCTCTATTAGGAAATTTCTTCATCATAATGCTTTAAAGTACATATAATTAAGTTTAGAAATTATTTCCATTAGTGTTTTGATGTGAGATAAATAAAAGCAAAGAACCATTTATAAAGAAGTAAAGAATACTATTGCTCGTAATGATACAAAACGCTCAATCAGTGCTTTTAAAAATATTTCTGCCTTTTTAGGACTGTCAAGAGGCAGACTTTCAGTGTATTCTGGACACTAAGCACTTGCATTATATAATGATGTGTGTGTAGTTCTTGAACTTTTAAAATAATGTTTAGTTTATGAACTTTTCAACTTGAGATACAGCAGATTCTGCCTGGGGACAGAAAGTAAACGGAAGTTAGAACCTGCAGCTTCATTAGATGCCTAGACTAAATACAGTTTGTTTTCTAGCACAGCAGTATGAATGCTATTCATCCCCCAGCCTTTATATTCAGGGACTTCTGGTAGATTTATGGATCTTGAGTGTCTTTTTCTTTCTGTTTCTTTGTCTCCCATCCTCCCCTTCATTTCTGGCATCATTTTGTATGACTCAGATGTTCCACTATTCTCTCTTTAAAGTGTCAGTAGTGCTTGCAAGAAATGCCAGTGTAATGGACTAGGAAATTCTGGTTCCTTTTCTCTAGAGACAGTCCAGGCTAGGTAGAGGCCAACCCAGCATCATCACACAGATGAAAAAGCCACCATTTCTTACCAGTCTTAGCCTGTGAATGGGGAATCCTTAGTGGCCAATGACTGCCCCAATAGTAGCAGAATTATGTTCAGTTAGGGGAGCCCAGACTGAACGGGCCACAGGAGAAGATTCCAATACGGCTTCCTGTAAAGTGTGCATGTGCTTAATTAAGAACAAGTGAAATGCTCAGCCAAATATTTGGGTTTATTACTCTCAAGGTGTTCTTCTGCATAGCCTCTTGTGGTTTCCCATTCTGCACTGTTTGCTCTGCTCCCTTTCTCCATGAGAATAACTTCATTATTGCTCCAAGTCTGATAGATCTCATCTAAAGAAACTGTTTCATTCAGATGGGCTCCTTGGTGTAACCTATGCCTTTATACCACAGTTCCTGCTGTTGGTGCTTTCTTTGGATGCAATCAGAAAGCAACCCTAAAAGGACCTGGAATCTGCAATATTGGCTGATTCCCAACATTTTTTGCATGGTGCCTCCTTCGGGGAGTGCAGCTGTGTGTCATCTTCACATAGGTTCAGAATACATTATGAATGGATATTGCTCTTTCCCAAAGAATGTGCAGCTCTTGTTTCTGTTTGTGATCAGGAGCAATTTAGATTGATAATAACCTTGGACGAATTTGTAATGGTGGCTATCAGGCATCTGAAGCAGCCTGATTTGTGTTTGCTCTTCTCTCGTAGCATCTTACTTGTCAGAATTTGCAATGCCCGTGATAATGGTTTTCTTCCTTTAAGGGGATTTGTGTACAAACTTTCAATCATGTACAAATTTATGTACAGGTCAGACTGCCTAATGCTTTGTGAATTTTTTATGAATTTTTTTAATTGCAGTTGAGATAAGCCAGAAATCACAACAGCTTTCTTTCAGTCTGGATTAATGTTTATTACTTCAACTGATTGTAACAGGGTTCACTTGAACACGGGGTGATGTCCTGTGTGATTGGGACTAGTGTTATTTACTGTCCTCATCAAAGATGGACGAAGGGATCGAGTGCACCCTCAGCAAATCTGCCTGTGACACCAAGCTGAGTGGTGCAGTTGGCACACCTGAGGGACAGGATGCCATCCAGAGGGACATGGACAAGCTTGAGAAGTGGGTCTGTGGGAATCTCATGAGGTTTAACAAGACCGAGTACAAGGTCCTACTCCTGTATTGGGGTTACCCCGGATATCAATGCAGGCTGGGGGATGAACAGATCAAGAGCAGCCCCTCTGGGAAGGACTTGGGGGTGCTGGTGCAGGAGAGTTGGGACATGACCCAGCCACATGTGCTCACAGCCCAAAACCATAAAGATGTCCTGGGCTGCACCAAGAGAAATGTGAGCAGCAGTACGAGGGAGATGATTCTGCCCCTCTGCTCTATAATTCCTTACTGTGAGGGTGGTGAGGCACAGGCACAGGTTGCCCAGGGAACCTGGGATGCCCCATCCCTGGCAGTGTTCAAGGCCAGGGTGGATGGGGCTCTGATCAATCTGGCCTAGTGGAAGGTGTCCCTGCTTATGGTGGGGGGGTTGGAACTAGATGATCTCTAAGGTCCCTTCTAACCTTAGAGATCATCTAGTTCTGTGGTTTTATAAATAAATAAAAATAAAAGAATAAAAGAATAAAAGAATAAAATTATTCTATGATTTTATTGTGATTGGCACTTGGATGAGTCTGGTTTTATAAATGTATCATCCTGAATCTCAAGGCAGTAACTGGAAATTATTTGGCCTTTCAAGTTGGTCTCTAGTTTATTGCTTCGCATGTCTGAACTTGAGGTAAGCCATTAGTTCTGAAGCTGAATGTTCCATCAGGACACAGCTGCTTCTTACGAGCTGTCCCTGGCCACGGTCAGTAAAGGTGGTGCTAAAAGAGGTGGAACAAGTGTGCTCCGTGACTTACCTTGCAGTGCTAAAGCCTTCTACAGTCACAGTCTGCCAAGCCCTGTGTGAAACCTGTGTGAGCAGCTGGAGAATTATGAATCATTGCTCATAATGAGAAGCCGTAATTCAGGCAAATATAAGTGGTGACTCAGGGGACACTGAATTGTGAAACAGAGAATAGCAGATTAGTTTCAGAGGGGCCCAGCAATCTCCCTTCAGCAAACTAAGGAGTGGAAAATGGCACATTAAATACCAAATGATCCAAAACACAAACTCAGGTTATATGCAGGATTTCAGATCCTAGATGGAAATGAGAAGGTTGCATGAATCAATACCAAGATTTTAGGAGGAGAAGAAACCATGAGGTTGAGATCAGTTTACAA
The DNA here is from genome assembly GCA_013397895.1 of Origma solitaria. Classification (NCBI taxonomy): domain Eukaryota; kingdom Metazoa; phylum Chordata; class Aves; order Passeriformes; family Acanthizidae; genus Origma; species Origma solitaria. The sequence goes on from VZRL01000790.1 coordinate 3,129,130, forward strand.
AAGGCTTTTTTTTGAGACCACAGCATTGTGAATCAGGTTTATTGTTCATGTCTCCAGTTACATTAATTTAGACCTTACGTTATCTGCATTACTTAAGCACATCAAAAGTGTTTTGTTACACTTTAGTATTTATGTTGTTAATGGTGATCATCACAAATCTCTTAATTTTAATGCTAAAAAACCCTTTTATCCACTTTTGTCCCCTCCCCTTGTTTTTTAAAGCTGTGCCATCTAAATTTATTCTTAATGACTGTCCAAAATGCAGTTGTCTCACCTAATTTGTCTAGATTCAGTTTCTAATCCTTTCCTTTTATTTTGACATTTTCTACTAGATTAAAGACCTCTTTACTGTTATAAGCCCTTCCTGCTCCAGCTTATATGTAATCCTTTTTCAAGTCACCTCTTAACTTTCTTGCTGCAATAAACAGACTCAACTGCTTTAACATGCCTGAAGTAATTTTTCTGGCACTCCTCTAAAATTTTAGTTTTCAGCAGCAGCCTAAAAGATGTGTGGACGTCTGTCCTGCACACATTATCACAGTAATAATCTTGCTAATAACCATAACACCACCTACTTGCTCTCTCTACATTTCTTCATAGGTTCAAAATCATGCTGAACTTCTAAGATACAGACCTGCAAAGTCTGTCTGTGAAACCAGTATTGTTCATGATCCTTTCTAGATTGCTCCTTTCCAAAGTATTCTATTATTACCTAGTTCCCTCTTTAAACAGATCTGTGTGCTTGGCTTAAATTAATTTAGTCAGGCCAAGTTTCCACGTAATTGCGTCATCTCCATCTCTGTTTATTGCATCGTAGATTTTTCAGATTAACCTACCTGTGACACGGCCACTTCATCGGTTACCCGTTTTCTGAGAAAATCATTGCCTTATTCCATCAAATTTGGCAGTGCAGTGGAGATCCTAAAAAGTTGTTAATTTTATGCTGAATGTGTGAAAACACAGGAGGGGCTGTGAAGCAGACAGAAGAGGATGATTCCACAGTGCAGATGGGTGAAGTCTGCGCTTTTCCCTCTCTGTATGGCAGTGGCGGGATGGTCAGTGGATGTGAAGCTTGTCATGGGGCAACAAGCAAGTGTGTAGGTTTAGGACACCTGTGTCATCTGAAGTGGGCTCTTGCAGAGGTGGGAAAGCATATTGGTGTGAGCAGGGAGCACTGAGGTGCTGTCAAGAATAGGAATTTGGTGCATGGGGAACCTTAGGGAATCAGGGACTCTGGGCTAATGCAGTGAGTGGGATGTGGAAATGCACAAGGGCTTAAGACAGACCAAAGTAGGTTTTACTGGTTTGGGCTGACATTAGCTGCACTGAACTGATCTGAGCCCATTTACCATCCTTGTGTTTATATATTGCATATGTCATGGGTTTGGGCTACATATTTAAACTGAAATGTAATCGTTTGCACTTCGGTGTTTTTGTCAAATGTTTTTTTATTTGTCAGTGTACTAAACACCCAAATCTATCTGAAAAAATATTTTTGTTTCAGATAAAAAAACATTGTGCTATTCTAGTTTTTTCCCCAATGAAAAATTCTAACAGGAGATAGTCATGGCTAGAAGCACTAAGCAAATATTTCAGAACAGCAGAAGAAACCTAGTATTGTGTTACTTTGGGTACTGTATGACAGAACTGGTTAGAGTGCTGTTTGAGAGCTAAGCCTGTATTTTCAAAGATAAATCCTACACAGGCAGCTAAATGCATTATTCATGTGATACTAGGGAGAGGTATAGATTTCTGCTGATAGCTCCATATGGCAGGCCAGAGCAGTAGTATGTAGTCTTTCTTACTGTTACTTGCCATGGGGAAACATGATCAGGATAGCATTGTTTAGACCCCATCCTCTGCTCTACAGAAAGCCACCAGAGTGTAAAATACAAAATGGGAATGGCAATGAAAAGGCACTAATTTTTATGGAATGTTTTGATGACAGTGATTCAGTTTTGAGTAACACCATTTAATGATTCTGTGTTCTTGTGTTGGATATTTTTGTCAAAAGACTATTTTATTTCTTTAAAACACTCAAGCAGAAATGTTTCTAAACATGTATATAAAGAAGAAACCGATGAAAATACTAGATGGCCTTCTATTGCATCTTTTAGAGGAAATTTTTTAAAAGCTACCAGGTTAGATTACTTGACCTTTTCTGTGTTACTTTCTGTTGATTTTTAAAAAATAATATCTTCTAAACAGTAATGAATTATGATATAAGTATAGACATTAATTCATGTTGCATGCCCTCTTTAAATGATTTGCTAATTGAATTTGCTCTACCAAAGCTATCTGTTATAAATATTTTGCTGGTGTCCAAGCACTGTTCAAATAAACTTTCTAATAATGTCTCAGAAGTCTGACATAACAGGAAATTTGTTGTGGTTATGTAAAGGTGGGACTGAACAAGATTAAGACACTGGACCATGAAGTGTTTGACTGTGAAGCTGAAATGTTCAGTAAGAGTGTATACAAAGATGGTGTTGTAGGCTTGACTTACCATGAAAATCAAGAAAATGGCTATAAAAGTAGATCATTGGAATATTTTGCTGTTTGTGATGACCACTTTTCTTAATGGCATGAAAACTGGGTCAGTTGTATCCCCCCCAATGTTCTGTTATCCACTAATGTCCAAATGATTTTGATTTCATGTCCTTCTCTGAAAAAATGCCAGGCACAGTTTTAAGTCCATTAAGGCCAGATATCTATGTCTATATAGTGCCTAGCCAATAGTCAAACTGTGATATTTATTACAGTGTTACATGACATTTTATACTTTTTTATTATGTCTGATATTGGCAATAACATGTTGGAAATTCAGCTTATATTTTTATAGTTTATTAATAGAGAAAATTTAATGGGGTTTTTTGGTTTTTTTGGGGGGTTTTTTTATTTTTTTTTTTTTTGGTACCAATCCTTCAAAATATAGCTGCAAGAATCCTGTTTTGCTTGGAGAATTTAATGATATACTTCTTTTTCGTGTGATTCCTTGGGGTATCTTCTTACCATGCAAGGAAGTTGAATTAAAAGCTGTCAGACTTTAAAGAGCTGGCATGTGCCTAGATTGGAAGAATGAATAAATATTGTATTATTAATAAATTGCCTTGCTGATCAGCAAAGCATATCACTTTGGTTGCCTACAAAGTGGCTGCCAGTAGGTCAGATAATCAGATTGTAAACATCAGTGTCCAGTGATCTACTCTTGGCCTGCTTCAGGAGATGATCTAGTCATACATAAAGCAAACACTAAGAAAAGACACATTTAAGAATGGACAATGAAATTTAATACATACTATTCTGTGCATGAAAATGAATTCCCAAGAATTCACATTTAATTTCTTGTCTAATACTGTGCATTCATTTGTAAACTTCATGAAGCTGAGCTACATGCTGCAATTGGCATCATCTGGAAATCCTGCTGAATAAAAAGTGCTCAAAAGTGTTACTGGAAGTTGGCGAGAAAGCAAAAAGATATTACAGGGAAGTATTATTCCGGATATGTGAACATGGTGGATTCATCTGTTGCATATAAAGTTAGGTTTTTGTTTGGTTTCTTTTTTTTTTTTTTGACCAACACATTAAAGAATATACACAGAATAAGTTATCATAGGGAACAAAAAATCCCAAAAAACTAAAAAAACTAAACAAACAAAATACCAAAATAAAATAAACAAAAAACCAAACCAAAACAAAAAAAACCCACCAAAGGCAGTCAGCATCAATATTATTTTTTGTGGTTTTTAAGTGCTTTTTGTTCTCTTTGGTTTATTTGAATTATTCTTGCAACTGCAGAAGTGTTCAGCTAGGTTAACTACATTAATCAAAGACAATGATCAATGAATCAGATTGGGAAGGATAAAAAAATCTTCACTGCTTCAGTAATAATTGAGAAAAGCATACTGTAAATGCAAAACACAGTCCAAATGAGTGTGCATTGGGACATATTTTAGAGAAGCTGCTATAGCAGGTTTCTGTAATTCTTTCTCTCTTCGTAGTCACTGCTGAAACACAACTTTGTGTCCCTGTGTTCATTGCGCAAGGGATAGCTCTTCATGACTGTTACTGTCCGGGCTTTGTGAGTTGTTTACTAAGTAGCATTAAAATTTCCTACAACATGCTGTAAAATGAGTTCAGAATGTAATGATATTCAAGGCAGAAGTACAATAGCTTTCTTTAAGAGTTAATTATAATGTTTTTCTGATGACAAAAGTGTGCTCTACTTGGATAATCTATTTTGTGCTATCTCATCAACTTGTATTCAGGGAAACAGAAAATATGTCTAGCTATAGTTTCTAAAATATCAGTTGTGGTTAGAGAAGCATAATACAGATGTATCTTTAAATGGCTAAGGTACTGTTGTCCATAATTACTAGAGGAGAATGTTTCTTATTCATTTAAATAAAGCCAAAACATTTAAAATTTTTTAATTGCATAGATTCTTTGTGAAATAAGTTTGTCTTTGTTTTCTGCTCAGCAATCAGGCTGAGCAGAAAAATCATCCCTTTGAGCATGGATGTTTGTCTCTTGTCATTTTTGCATTAGAGTAGCACAGAGATAAATGGGGTTGTACTGAAGTTACTGTGCCCTGCCAGTATGTGTGTATTTCTTTCCTAATATGTATTCTGTTGCATGGGCTGGCCAGCAGCACATGTGTGTGTACGTAATGGATTCCTCTTTTTGTCTTTGCAAATATTCTCTGAGGATAAGGCTTTTACTTCATGTAATTGTAATGTCCAGAACATCTTCTCTCAGTGGCCCTTAATGTTAGAGATCTTTAATCCTTGTAGTGTTGTGTCAGGCAAGGGATATCGAAGCTTAAGGACACAAATACATGAAAATGTGCTTCCATAATGGTGATTTTGTCCTTCACTCTTTAATGTTTCATAAAGTTTCTCAATACAGTGAATAAACAAAAGCATGGCTGTTAGTTGATTCTATCTGAATTAAGCTGCAACGAGTACATATGGAGAACTAAATCACTGTTTCAAGGATGATTATAGAGAATAATTTGTCAGTGGTGTTGACTTTGGCTCTGATGAGAAGAAAACTGGCTTTGACTACAGTGCAAATGTGTTATGTGTCTTCTAAATTCTGCAGTTAAAAAAGTTAAGACACAAAAGAAATTTTTGTGAATATTGAATTTATGTTAACCAATGTCACTGAATTAAAAGGAAGATTTAATAGACCAAGGCCAGTGTTAAATGGTTATTTAGCATATTTAGGAAGAAGATGAAACACAGTTACTAATTCTTTTCTGTATAGTTGCTGAAATGGCTTTGGATTTCAAAGAGTTACAGAAAAAGCAAATGCAACTCTAAAAAAATTCTACTATAATTATAAAGGGTAGACCAGCAAGGAGGTTAATGATGCTTTCACTCAGTTTCCATGCAATTTTGTGCAAGTTACACATAAATTGTAAGAACAATCAGATGACAGTGAACTGGTTAACATTTACAGAATTGTAGTCTTGGATACTGAACTGTTGGACTGGAAAATGAAATTCCATTTTTAATTTCTAAGTATATGTTTGTTCCCTCTGCTCTCTGAATTTTATATTTAGTCCAATACACATGACATGGATGCTAAGTTTACCTAAAACAATTATCAATCTTGCCAGCCTTGACAAGGTTAGGGGAATTGTTCTGACCTTTTGCAGTGTCATTTAAAATTGAATATATCTCATGTGGCAGTGTTACAGACACCAGAGATGAAGACAAACTCCCTAATAAGAATGGTTTTGATTCCATCTTAAACTTCACTGTCATATGCTGGAAGCAGATCTCTGTTCCCAACAGGATTATTTTGTGTTTAAGACTCATGCATGATATTTTTAAAATTTTCATAAATTTTAATTTGGCTGGTAGTGCACATACATTTATCACATATGTAGTGATTTAGCAATTAAGACATTATGAATGAATCAGCATCAAATTCCCAGATATTTTAAATTATATGTTGTACAATTACTGGGAAGAAGTTCTGTGGTACTGTGAATATCTGAGGGTATAATGGTTATTAATGCTTATTAACTTGATAAGACATACATTTTGAAAATATAAAGCAAATTGGATGAAACACTGTTTTTACTAAACATTTATGAAACCTTTTTATTTCATTTTAAGGAGGTTTGGTGTTTTTTCCAAAATTGTCGTTTTCTCCATAGATGGTCCGTTTGCTGTCATGTTTCCTCTTTTGAGGTTTTAAAGATTAAAACTGAACTATACTCATAGGTTTTCTTTGAGCTGAAAATTTTACATCATATTGCCGAAGAAACACAAGTCAGCTCTGGTTTACTGAAAGATTTCGGGATTTTCTTTCTTTATGTGTTGAGAATACTCTAAAAATTGAGATGGAAGTAAATCTCCTAATTACAGAATGGTTTTGATAAGAATGATAGGAGGCTAAAGTGGCAGCTGTGTAAGAGCAGAAGCTCGAGGTATGCCCCAAATATACCACAATCCTTTATGGTTCTAGTAGGATCCAAACCAATGGTGGAATCCTATGTATGCTGTAAACATTTTGTCCAAGACTAAATCTTGTCTGAAATAAAAACTTTTCTGTGTACAGTGGAGGCCTGCAGGGGCATTGCCACTGATTTTTGTTGATCTGTTGAATGATTCCTGAGGTGCTGCATGATTGCTGATGGAGACATAGCCAAGAATATAATCTCCTATGGGTTTTAGTGAGTTCCTTAGATAACCCATTGAAAGGCTTCCTCCTTAGCATTCCACAACCTCTCCACTTCTTCCTTGCCTAAGTGCTAGTACATTTTGTAAAACTTGTTACTATCAGAGATAAAAGGGTGGTTTTTCTTCAGTTAGAGCGTGTGCAAACCTATTAGAAGATAAAATTTTTTCTTGACTTCTGAGTAAAAAAAGAATAAGGGTTGTTAGTAGTACAAGGTACTTAATGCAGCCAGAGGATATGTTTTTGAAAACTGCCCTCCACATGTATGTGCTATCAGGAGGGATGTAGAGCATCCTAACATTTGTCTCTATGTTCACTGATAATAGGAATGTGATAAACTCACCAATTGGGTTTGTGAACAAAACTATGAAAACAATGCTTTAGATCTATTTAATTTTGCCTAAACCTGTGGAAGAATCTACATTGACTACAATTGGTGGTTATTTCTCAGGATAATTACAGATCCAAGCTAAGATTGCTTGAGTGCTGAAATTATTTTCACATATAAATAAATAGAGATATCTTTGCAGAATGGATGATGAAGGTCTACAACGTGAAAGGTGCTCTTTAGCACTGGATTGAACTCTTCTTACAAGACTCATTCTGAATTCTCTTGTAGTACTGTATTCAGTCAAGTAACTTACAGCTTTGAGTGCCAATGCAAGCCTGTGTTTCCTGTAGAAATGAAAGCATCTAGTGATTAAAATCTGATTGTTGGGTTGTTTTTTTCCTGTTGTATTTTGCTGTCTGGGTGAGACCACATTTCTTTTTCATATGGTGTGAGAAGACCAGACGCTTGTCTTCTGTGTGGCAGCTTTTGTGTCAATTGAAGGAACAGCTCTGGATAGGCTGTTTTCTTCCATGTCTGAAGGGTGGAAAGGATGGTGACAGGGGATACGCAGCCTTTGACACAGCTATTCATTAACCTGTATGCTTTTTCCTGTGCTGTTTGGATACAGGCAGGGGGTAGGTTTGCAACCTTGGGGAATATTTAGCCATAATTATTTTCCCTCAGCCACCACCTTGACTAGAGATTTCTGTGTCTTCTAATCCTGGTGCCTCAGGCAGAGCAGAGCAGGGAAGGATGGTGTGTGCTGGAGCAGTCACCAGTGCCGCCATCTAGTCGTCCTTCTGCCTTGTCCCAGGGAGGTGACAGCAGGGCATACAGACCATCCAGGCAATAGGCTGAGCATCTGTGGTTTAGTCCATCCTGATGTTGGGGAAGTGGGTTTAAACTCGAGTGAAGAACAAACTTATGACATTATTGGGTCACCATGGTGATCTCCTAGTTCCCCTTCCCCATACTGAAGACAGAACTGAATTTTATTATTCCAGATTGCCCCTTTCTATTTTGCATGAGCCCAGGAGGCTGGAATACCTGCCTTCAGCATGTGGATGATTGATGTTCTGCAAATTAGCGTTTTCCCAAGCAAAAGAAATGGACCAACGTCAATGATGAATTTTATTCACTGATTGCTAGTTCTATAATTTATTAAAAGCCTATGTATAGCCAGCTAATTTCCACCAAAAATTATATTTAGTATTAAAATATTTCCCCATCTAGAAGTAAGAGTCACTTTTATATTCTCAGAATTTAAAATTCTGAAAGGTAAAGATGAGAATGCCTTGCATCATGAACATTGAATTTGCCTTCCATTCATATGTTCCATTCAGGACACGAACTGCATGACAAAAATGCCTCTCTTGTTGTAGTGGGGGTTTAATTTCTTTTCTCTTTGTTGTTTTCTTACATCTGATTTCTTTGGGTTTTTTTTCCAAAAGTTGGATATATCTTTATATATTTATATTTTAGAAAAAGTGTGGTTAATTATTTCTGTCTGAAATGCTATCTTTCTAAAAGCAGTTCTGTATAGTAGATAGCCAGAAGTGTATTTACAATATCTTACAGTATTTGAGTTTCAGAATAAAATAGTAACCAAATACTTGATGAGCTCATGGATTATGGATCTTGAGGGTCATACATTTGTTGTCTGAAAAACATTGGCTTTTCAAAAAGGGTGTCTTTTGTAGTGATGGAGATAGTGCTGGTGAGCTTTAATTAGTATTTCATTAAGTAGAAGGTTTTTTTTCAGAAGCTTTTGTAGGTTTCTTGCACTTAAGTAATATTTTGGGACAAGAGTGGAATGAACATTAAGGAGTGATACATTTTAAATAGATGAACAGTCTTCCAGTATGCAAAATCCCCCATTTTGTTTCCTTTGCTGGGTTTTCTTTTGATTACAGATGGCCTGTGTGATAGTTGCTATAGAAACCAGACCATTTTACTTCAATCTCTCTCTGTTGCTATGGTGTGCAGAGAGCTGCTATGTGTAAAGTGTCATTTAGATTTTTTTGTGATACTCCATGTAATAGTTAACTTGCAATCAATACTCTCTAACAGCAGATAGAGTAATGTGACATGCTAATTAATGCTTTCTGCCACCAACTGTTGCATTCAACAGTTTGGCAGAAATTAGTTGCAAAGTTAGTTTAATGAATTCTGCAGATGCAACTTTCTTTAATGCTCTAATATTAGAAGAAAATAACTCTGTTAGCTCACTGTGAGGCAGATTTTTCTTACCCCAACTGGCAACTCGTCCTTCCCTAACTGAGGACGAGTGTATGGAAGGCACCCAGAGCCCCTGAAGGCAGAAACCTCAGGTCTGCAGGGAGGCTACATCAGCCAGAGAAGCTGGTTTTGCAGCCTGCAGTTACCAGTGACAGCTGTAGCCTTCCGGCAGTTCCCAAAGGCGGCAGCAATTGGGGCCAATGAGTGTGAATAAGCTGGAGCGCAGCTGTCCTGGCCTCCAACCTTCATCCTTCTGTCAGCCTGAAATAAAACCAGTGTGGGGTAGGGTGTAAGACTTGTAACACTTCCGTGTTGCAGTCTTCAGAACTGGTTTTTGGCAACTAAAAATTAAAATTAAATCAGTTTCTATCAGACTTCAAAAATTAAGTTTTCAGGAAATGCTCCAAGGGTGGCATGAACGAGTCCTCAGTGAACATGATGATCCTGTCATTATCCCAAAGTGAAGATGAGATTATTTTTTACACAGAATAGTTCTATCCAGAGCAAAAGCCTGATGTGAAGCAGGTTAGTGAAGGTGTCTACATACTGTGGCAGATGTTGAGTGATTGGTTGCCTGTCACCAGACTTGGTTTAGTAGTAGCTCCTACTTGATTTCTGTTGCTCACACCCCAACTGCCAATGCAACGTAAAAGTATCAGAGCTTGCCTTGCATCCAAAGTGTCCGGAGGAGTCCACACTTTAGGAGCATGGTGGCTCTTTTCCTCCCCTCTGGGGTGACCAGCCCCTGCAGGGGCTGTCCTGGGGGTCAGGAGTCACTTTGCAGCCATTGGGGTGGGCTGGCACAGCACCTCGACCTGCAGCACCAGTGTGTGCCCCTGGAACACACTGAAGTGAGTTTCGTTTGTTCCCAATACTGTCAACCCAGAGAGGCTCCAAAATCCTCATTCCACTTTCCCTGCACAGTTTCAGTAGTAAACAGCAAGGAGTGTTTAGGGGATGTTAGCTATGTCCTGAGGCTTCATCAATGCCCTGCTCTGTGATCTGTCTCTTCAGATGGGAAAATGGTACCACCAGGGTGCATCTGTGTATGGCTTTGGTAGAGTTGTTTCAAGGGAGAGATTTTGAGTGATGAAACAGAACTCATTTTGAGACAGAAAAGCTTAATAGCAGTCACTTTTCAGGTGTGAAATGTTCTTCAATATTATTTAATCTCCAGTAAAGCAGAATAAAGAAAACTGTTAAGAGGAGCTCTTGGGAAGTGATGTGTGCTCTCTAGAAGTGCAATGAGAGAAACTTTTGTAAACATCAGGATCCCCTATTCAAGTGTGTTCTTCAACATTTTTAACCTCCACTAAAGAAGAATAAAGAAAACCTTTTTGTTCTGTTGAAAGGAGTTCTGGGGAAGTGATGTGTGCTCTTCAGAAGTGCAGTGAGATAAACATCATCATCCCTTTGCCTGTGGATGTATTATACACTGTTTATATGTTAGTGTAACTGAGTTTTCAGAGTTCAGCCCGGTATAAGTTACATGGCAGTTTGTCTTCAGCCTAGCTAATTGCCTCACAGCTCACACTTCATAGAGTCACAGAATTAATAAGGTTGGAAAAGACCTCCAAGATCATTGAGTCCAACCTTTGATGAAACACCACTACGTCGACTAAACCACAGCACTAAGTGCCACGTCCAGTGGTTTCTTGAACCCTTCCAGGGATTAGAACTCCATCACCTCCCAGGGTAGCCCATTCCAATACCTGACCACTTTTTCAGTGAATCAGATTCTTCCTGATGTCCAACCTGAACCTGCCATGGTCCAATTTGAGGCCATTTCCTCTTGTTCTGTTTTTTTCTTAAATTATGTCCAGCCTTCCTGGACACCTTTGTCTATAACCAAGGGACTCTGAACCAGTGTCCTGAACAGACCAAAGTCCTCCAGAAGTCCAAGGCAAAGGTTTTCTTGACCCTTTTTTAAAATTTCACCCAGAATCAAAAACTCTTTATCATTTTGTGGCTGCTGGGCCCAAGACGATCTCCAACCACCACATCTCCCACCAGCCCTTCTCTGTTTGTAAACAGCAGGTCTAGTGGGGCACCATCCCTGGTAGGCTTGCCTGCCAGCTGTGTCAGGGATTTATCTTCTACATACTCCAGGAACGTCATATACTCTCTCTCCTCTCCACTGTGTTGAGTTTCCAGCAGACATCCAGCATGTTAAAGTCTCCCTCGAAAACTCCATCTTTTGTTTTTTTCAAGGGAATAAATATATGGAGTTAAACATGATGAATTTACTTTTTTCTTTACAGTGCTGAAGTTGAGTGGCACAGATGCCTATTACCTGCCATTGGAGCAGCTGAATCAGGAGGTAGTCATGCCACTTACACTTTCCACTGGATTTTTTTATCACTTATTTTTCTCTTTTTGAGACTGAGCCTACTTTGTTCTTGTAACTGAGCCTAAACCTTAATAATTGAAACTTCTGGTTTAGGTCTCATGCCTTTGTTTAGAAAAAAATATGAATTTTTGCATCTTAGAAAAACATTAGATCTCAGGGCTGTGAGTGCAAGGCACAGTTCTTGATTCTGTGAGAGAGGGATCTGTCTATCATGTTGAGCTGATAGATTCTAAATTGCACCCTTTCCAACGCACGTGTGCAGATGACACTTGCAGGGTTTGTATTTTATGTGAGTGCTGTGGTGAAAGAACAGGAACTGTCTGTCACAGTGTATAGGGACAATGGGTGTGGGCCCTGTTGTATTCTAATAATATGAATTTTCACAGTTGTAATACTTCAGTAATATTTACAATGGAGGTGATAAATTCCATTAAGGAGCCAATACTATATTGCAGACCCTTTAAAGTAAATGCACATTTCAGCATAATTTTTCATATTAAAAGCTAAAGTCTTGTTTAACAAGTCTGCCTAATTAAAAATTAAATCATCCAAGGCACTACAGCATTGAGAAAAGCTGTCTCAAGCTGTTTGTGTAGGAGTCAAAAATGAAATGGAGGGCAACATATGTTTTTGTTCTACCTAATTCATTCTTTTTTTGTTATTGTTATATGTGAGCTAATGAAAATGAGAGACCTCTAATCTAGATAATTGAGCCTAGTCATCCAAGATGTATTGAGAATCTGACATCTGGAAACATCAGGGTTTATTAATTTTGTCATTTTAAGCGGTTATGGTTTAAAGGACACTACTAAGACTGCTGTGCTGTGTTTATGGTTTGGGCTGTTTCCAAAATCAATCTTTGTCTTGAACTCTGTGTCCATGTGGACAGTGTTGAAGGTAGGTATGCAGATGGATGTTCATTGGGTATGATATAACATGTAATCCAGAGATTGTTCTTAAAAAATTAAGGTTTTTTTTTAATAAGTCCAGATTGAGTTGTTTCTTTGTATCACTGTTATCTAGGGAAAAAAGAAAAATCCTAATAACCACAGAAGTCACAGTTCATTACTGACTCACACATAATGTGTTCTTGAGCAGGAAATGTTACTTGCACCATGCTGGCAGAAATAATTTTCAGTTATTGACTGGAATGCATATAACTATATTATTTCAGGCATGTCTTGATGATTTTGAGTATAGTTTTACTTTTTGTAGTTATGTAGCAACAAATGTAGCAATTAATGTAGTCTCTACAGATGAACTATTTTTCATTTATTTCCTACAGATTGAGCGTGTTTGTACTATTTTAGTTCTTAAGTGACTTGTTAAAACACCTGAAAGTCAACAAAAAAAATTAAGGGTTTTTTTAAGACCCTTAAAAGACTCCAAGACTCTTTTTTAAGTCTTTATGTTCAATACTTTTTCATATAGAGATTTCCTTTATACCTCAAAGAAGGCTGTTGCATTTCTGTCTTTCTGGTTCTCTTTATCCCTCTTCAGCAAAAGTGAGATGTCTCTTGCTTCTTTGGTTGTGATGAGCTGTACCTGCTTTTAAAAACCCAGAAAATATTGCCGTAAAGTTGAAGTAGGACTGCAGGATGTCTTTATAGGGTCAGAAGAGGAGCAAGAGCTTATTAGTGCCACTTCAGGGAGAGAAATCTAGTGTCTGGATGCAAACTAGCACAAAAATAGCCTCTATATTTTTTTTTCCTTAAAGAAAGATTACACTCAAAATAGCATCTAAAGAGGAAAACCACAAAATCATGCCCGTGTGATTTGTGAGGTTTAGGTCAGTGTTTATGGTACGCAAAGTACTACCAGTATTGCAGGGATTTTATTTTTAAGAGGTGATTGATGTAGTAGTGCTTTATAATTAACTGTGAAGGTAGGTTTCTTTTGCATTTGTCTCCGTAGAATACAAGATGTGGCATTGGGTATACATGTATTTCTAGAAGTGAAAGTTTCTCTGTTGAAGAGTGGAGTCAAAGTGAAATGAAGCTAGTCCAAAACTATATTTATTGCATCTTTGCTGAAAATGGTTGTAGGACCAAATCTGTTATTTGCTTCTGAACGTGGAATTGCCTTCAATTGTCGCTCAGCATGCTGTGAATATTAACTGAACAACTTTTTTATCAGTTTGTCAGCTAATATGTTTTATTTATTATTAGTGATAGAGTTCTGGTTGATTTTACTAATGGCTTTCTTCTGTCCTCGTGCTCCCCCCTCCCTCCCCCGTACAACTTCTAAAAATTACTCTGCAATCTCTTTGGAACACTGCTCTGTTTGAGTTCCTTGAAGTACTGGGCACAGTCAGGAGCAATGAAAATTCATATTCTAGATGGTGAAAAGTAGACAAGATTAAACTAAGGTGGTGTGTTGGGTTTTTTTTGTTTGCTTGTTTTGGTGGGGGTTTTTTGGGTGTGTTTTTGTTTGTGGGGGGTTTTTTTTGCTTGTTTGTTTTTGTTTAAGGAAAAGAAATGGAAAATATATTTATAACCTAAAAAAAGGGAAAAGAAAAATATCCTTGTTTTCTTCTAGAATTCTGGAGCTGTTTTGAGTTAACTTTAGCATCCCACCATTGCTCAGCTGTTACAATTTTTGTGTAAGATATAGCAAACAGAACTAAATTCCAAATCAAACTTGCAGGAAGCAAAACTTGCTGTATTTTAACAAAATGTTGAGTACACTGTTGAGATTCCTAGTGGCAATTACATCTACATGATTTTCTGGAACATAATATAAATTCAAACAGCAAGTCCATAAACGTGCTTGACAACTAATTTCTTCATTCAAGACAAAACTGCCTCCTCCTTTGTTTGATGCCAAAACCATTCTGTGCCTATTGTGTGTGTGGCAGCAGCTGTATAAAATGATTTCCTATACTGTGAATATAGTTAATTGCTGCAGCTATCGTTTCCCTTGGTGGAAGAAAAGCCCCATGCCATCTGAAGGGGAAAGGAGAAAAGGAAAAAAATCCTTCAGGACTGGAATTGTAATTGTAGGTTTGTTTTCTCCAGTCTTTGTCAAGGTAGTTGGGTTCTGAAAACATAAGCCTGTCAGTGAGTTGAAGGTTGCTGTCCTAGTGATGAATGCAATGCCAGCAATGTGACACCTGTGAACAGATACTCACCCATGTGAGTCATTGATGGCGAGTAATGCTCTTGGTTATTCTAAGACACAGGACCGTGTTGAGAAATGTTTTTCTATTTTGTGAGATGCATCTTTCTCCCCAGTGTGGACCTGTTTGCCACTTCATTAGCACTGTCACTTCTGTCTTTAATTTGCTGAGGGCAGCGACGTCTTAGTCTGTATGAGGCACATCGTCTTTCACCTACCCTGCAAAAGTCTCAAGCTGCTCAGAATGTGAAAGATGTGTTGGAATCTTTCTTCCTTGCTCCCGTTTATCCTACTTACTTTTCTGAAGATGAAAATCAGGGAACAAACTAATGTATAGATTTTACCCTCTGTCTTTGTTTTGCTTTAATCTTTTTGGCATCTTCTCCCCATAAAACAATTATAAGAATGGGTAGATGTGTATTTCAAATTGGTGATTAGTGCTCCCTTTAGGAACCACAGTTGTGTTTCAAAGGAGAAAGGCCTGTAAATTCAGAACTAATTTAAATCCCTGGTATAAAAAAGTAAAGCTCTAAAATATTTTATTAATTCCCCTTCTGAAGAGTGTGGGTTTGTTAATGTCTGTTTTTTTTCAAAAATCACCTCACTTTCTTAGTATGCTGATTATTGGTGACACATTACAGACAAGCTGGAGAGCGTGGTTAAGCATAAGATGTACAAACTTTCCTGTATCTGTGATCCTGGACAAATAGAATTTGGGACACATCTTTCTGACTTGTTTCATCTGTGAATAAAACCAAGTAGGTAAGCGTCCAGGAGTAAGCATTTGGTGTGTGCCACGTGATAGTGGTGTTTAGCCTGTTACCAAGTGTCATGACTTATCTGATGCTACGCAGGAACACATCTACGATTGATCTGAATCCAGCTGTACTCTTTGCTAATAGAATTTATGTGCTTTATTTTAACCAAAGCAATATGCAGACATAGTCTAAATCAGCCATTTTGTAGGTGAAGTAAACTGCACTATGAATCCTCTGTGGAAAAACAGTGAGGATTGGTCGTGGAAGGTTATTTTTGTCTTCTGGTCCTGTTTCCAAAATGTATTAATTATTGCATGCAGTGAGGTGACACCTAACTTCTGCCTTCTGCAATATGTGAAGGAAATTCTGTCAAATCTATGACAATCATCTTTTTTGTAAGAGGAAAAGTTCTAAAAAGAGTGAATGATGTCAGGGGATGACAGAAATCAAGATTTATGTAACTGCTTGTGGTGACCTGGTAAAACTGTGATGAGATGAGCAGAAGTACTGTATTGCTTTTTAAAAGAGCTGTAGCATACGTTTGTGGAAGAGATTGTCCTCAAGTAAGGATGACACTCCTGAATTAGCAGAAGTTAAGATTTTTATACATTGCGAAGAGTAGGTGAGAGACTGGAGGGGCTAGTGGAACGTCTTTATGCATAAAGATTTGTTCTGTTTTGACTTTCATGAAGCAGAGATTGAAATACCAGCACTGATGTATAGCACAGAAGTGTGAAAGGGAATGCTGGCCTCTCTTTGCCTTTTTTTAAGCATTCATGACCAGCCTCAGTGGTGGTGTTGAGTAGATTGAAATTAGATATTCTTGGGCCACCCCAAGCCTTCTGCTAGGGATAATGTAAAGTGGGGTAAACTGGACAATCTGCTCCAGAAGCAGGTCCCAGTTCTGGAACTCGTGTGGGTTTTTGCAGGGGTGTAGCAGTGCCAGGGACTCTGCTGGGCAGCGCATGGTCAGGAGGAGATGTGTCCCGTCCCGGCTCTCCTGTCACCTCATCAGTGCCTTGCCATCCAGGCTGGACTGCTGGCGTGTGTGGGAAGGGGCTTGTGATTGTTCATCTGGGAGCGATGCTGATGCCAGTTTGCAGTCTTTCCCTGGGGAGTTCGTAGTGGGCAGTGGGAAAGTATTTGGCTGCCTGACAGCTTGGCCCTGCAGGATATTAAGCTACATTGTAAATTAGAAAAGTTGGTGCAAGGGAGTTTATGTTCTGGCTTTGAAACAAAGTTTTTCCTTTCAAGGCAAACCATGTTTTTTATTTTCTTTTAATTAAGTAGTTTGAGAGTCCAGAAATGAAACATTTCATTATAGATCAAACAAAAAGTTTGGGGTTCTTAATACATTATTTCATGAACTGTTCATATCTGTGCAAACAGTTTGATTTTTCTTTTTATTGGAACATGATTTCCAGTCTTAATCTGTAACTGTTCAAAAATTATTTTATGCAGGACATGGTTTGAATTCTGCCACCTTTTTAGTTATTTGCACTCATTCCTTTTCAGAATGGAGCTTCTGTATTTTGGTTATTTTACTCATCATTTCATGTAAATCATTATAATCATTCCAGGATTCAAAGTGGAATCTACAAGGAAATGTAAAGGTATTGGCAGCACAGAGCACTACAGTTTGTTTTCTATATCATACTTTTGTTTGCAACTGGTAACAGTTTTTGACTTGTTTATGCCTCTAGGAGAAAAAATATATGGTGACATGCTGCATTTCACAATAGTAGGCTGTATTCTTTATAATTTATATATTGCATGGCTATAAAACCTGCAGTCCGTCTTCTGCTACTCTTTCCTCATTCCAATCTGTCTGAACTTCTGATAACTCTGTTATCAAAACAATATGCCATCCAAACAGAGAGGCCAAGATTAGTCAGGCTTAAGTTATCAGGTATGGAGTCTGTCTCAGGAGACAGGGGCTTCTTGACACCGCATCAGGTTTCAAGCAAAGTAGGACTGCGAGGTTTAAAGTGTTTTCATTTCCAGCGAAATGCTTTGGTGCCATTTGAATTCTTCCAAGCAACAAGTAGCTGCAGGAAGTAGCGATTTCATTAGTTAATACCCCAGGGATGTCTTATTTGAGTTCACGGGATGTGCCATCTGGAAATTCTTGTTCATTCACATGTTGCATCCTTTTTTGGACACTGAAGAGCTCCAAGGTGCTTTATTTGAGTTGCTTTGGAAGTGCCTAAAATAAAATGGGGAGAAATATTTGAAAGTCTCTATTAAAAATAAATAAATAATAAAAAAATCTGTTTCCAGCTGAGTTGCCAAGGTTACCCTTCTTTGCTATGAAACCAGTCCAAACTTTGCTGCTGCTTACTGTTACGCTCCAAGCAATGCCTCTTTTACTTTTCATCCATTTATCCTTTAAAATTCCCAATAGGTCACCTTCAGAAGAGTATCCTTCGCTCTCCTTTTTTTTCTGCCTCCCAACCTTTACCCACCAGAGTGTTCATTGTGGTCCATGGGAACTGTGGGAACATAGCCAGCTCCAGACAAGAATACTCCGTGCAGCTGTTGTGATGTTTTAATTT
Organism: Origma solitaria; assembly: GCA_013397895.1. NCBI lineage: Eukaryota > Metazoa > Chordata > Aves > Passeriformes > Acanthizidae > Origma > Origma solitaria. Next base: position 3,147,172 of record VZRL01000790.1, read on the forward strand.
GTAGCTGTCTTGTTTGTCATTGGATATGTTTACTAGGATGAAACTCCAGGTCTCCTGGTTCAGTTTGGTTTGTTTCACTTGCAAAATGCTAATTTGGGAAAAGTCTCTGCTTTGGCAGAGCCTGAAGGGTGGTAGAGGTGTAACCTGTGGTTCACTCTCTCTTTTTGCCTCCTACCCCATGGCCCCAGCCTTGGAGCTCAAGGGCTTCTGGGCTTTCATTGTCTGAAGTATGGCAGCTGCACGTGCAGCCAGGGGTTAGGAAACGCAAATCCCCACAGAGACTGGCAAAGCTCAGAGAGTGCCCCAATACTGGTAGTAATGTGTGGTTTTTTCACTTGCCATTGCGTAATGCAGACATTCTGTTTGGGTGTCAGGTCAGTTTGGAGAAGAAGGAATGTTTTGAATTACTGTAATGAAGTGTGCTGAAATTTTAATAATAAAGTAGGATTTATTTTACTCTTTCAAAATCTATTCAAATATATTTAGCCTTAGTTTCTAAGGCGTTTTGTCCAAAATAGAGGTCCTTTGTTTAATGGTTGCCATGTTTATCCCTCAGTGTTTCCTATAGAATCTACAGTTTCTTTTTACTTGGCTACTCGTTTAAGCAAATCTGTAGGAAATTAATGCTTAGTGAGGTCAAATGCTATCAAAACTGGCAGATAAGCCCAGGACAAAGAAGGAGACATAAGTTTTATTTTATTAGGAATCTAGTCTAAAAGGCAATTGTTCGTTCATTCTGTTTGGTTGGAAATAGTGAAATGTTATCCATAATTTGTGGAAAATCCACTCATATTGCACCAGCTGGTTTTATTGTACTAGATTTATTTTCCTAGAAGAGCTTTCTTTTAAATAAGCTGTGATATATATTTTTAAAAAGAAGCTGGTCGGTTTTTTTCGCTTGTTTGTTTTGTAAGAAAGAACTATCACCGGGTACTCAGTACTTCTTAAAGATATGGTTTGTATTGTATTTGAACTTCTCCATTCCTTATTTTATGGTTTGCTGATCAGTAACAACGCAATTCAGTAGCAATATGTTTGACAGCTGTTTTCCAAGAGTCCAGCAAATTTGGTAATTATGAAGGGAGTATTTGAAGAAGGCTGTGAAAGTTAGTGAGACCATCGTAAAAGGAAAGTTTTCTTATGCTTTATTTTTTTAATGTTGTAGTTTATGTTTACTTTTTCATAGCAGCACATTCTTAAAACTTTCCAGCTTCTTAATATCTATAAAAGCTTCACAAAACAATTGTAAAGCATCATGTAATTGTCTTTTGAATACATTTGCTCTTTGGTTAGTAATAAGGACAGATTTAGAAAAACAGACTTCAATAAAACTTAAACTGGTTATGTCCTTGCTCACAATACAGAAGTAGCAGAGCAGTACTTTCCCACTGTTTTCTAGGAGATTGACATTAAGTAGAATAAGCAGTGGAGATTTTAAGTTCTTTCTTTAGGCAAAAAGACTGCTGCAAGTTAAGTTTAGGCAAAATTTTGTGTATTTAGTGTTTTTAGAATCAGAGAATGATTGAAGTAGGAAGGTATAACTGGAAATCATTGAGTCTAGCCCCCTCAGAGCAGACTCAGCTGGCGCTGCTTGCTCAGGGCCATGTCGAGGAGGGTTTTGAGTATTTCCAAGGGTGAAGACTGCATGGTCTCCCTGGGCAACCTGTTAGAAGTGCTTGACCACCCTCACTGTAAAATAGCTTTCTAATAATTAATTGCAATTGTCTGTATTTCAGTTTGTGCCCATTGCCTCTTGTCCTGTCAGGGGAAAGCTGCGTTGGTGGTGCTCTTTATGGTGTCACTTTGCATTTGTAAACATACGGATAAGGTCTCCCTGAACCTTCTCTTCTCTAGGCTGAGCATTACCAACTTTCTGTCTCTTCTTTTGTGTAACGTGCTCCAAACCTTTCATCATTGTCATGGCCCTTGGCTGGGCTTGCTCTAGTATGTCCATGTATGTCTTGATGGTACTGTGTTTCTCTGGGGAAGAAAATTCCCTGAAGGAAAAAAGATTTGTGAGATTATGCCCTCTTGAAAGTGTGTGACAAACTCTACACCCCATAAAGGTTCTGTTAATGAGTGATTTGGAGCCCTCCTGGGATACAGGGACTCACCCTCACTGGACATTATTGTAAACTGCATCCAAGTGACCTGTCAGCAGATTCCTGCTTTTTTGGGGACTGAAAAACAAAGGTAGCCAGCTGTGAGAGTACCTTGCTCTGTCTCTCATGTGCTCCAGAAACTAGACTGCTCAAATGTGCATAGCAGGTGCCTTGTTCTTTTGTTCCTCCTTTACCATCCCTTCCTCCTTCCTCACACTGCTCTGGATAGGGACATGCAGCAGTTTAGGTTAAACACTCAGTGCACTTCTGGCTGCTTCTTTTAGCCTCTCTTGTGACACAGAAGCTCATAGATTTTATAGCTGCGTCACTGTGATCAGTGGTTTACTGACATGTTAGATTACACACATCTAGGAATGGGAGTGGATGCTACTGAGCAAAAATACATTCCACATCTACTGCGTGTAGCTGGGAACTTTCCAAGGGGGCAGTGCTCATTGCTTTGGAATGACTTGTCCTCAGTCTGGTTTATTCTGTTTTCTTTCCTCCTTGTTCTGGGTGGGATGTTTCTTAGTGACTGTCATTTAAAGGAAAATGCAAATTAAATAATATTGATATGCAGCGTTAGATCTTCCCCCTTTGCTGTAAAGAATGCGATCAAAGCTGTTGATCATTTAGTATCTGCAGTGGTTGTCTCACATTCCTTCTTCTCTCCAGTCTCCCTCCCCTGTTATGCTGGAGCCCCAGTGGCTTGTAAAGAGCTTGATATAACAAGAGCTTACCACTAGAACACACAATTAATACAGTAAGTTTATAATTTTCTGACTGGTTAAGTAGTTTAGCCAAGTCAAAAGCCCTTGACTGTGGAGTTCACCATACTTCTGTCTTGGAACTAAGCAGATTTGTCCCATGAAACAGGAAAAACAAGATGGGATCATCCTGCCTTTGTTCACTCTTTGGACACTTCATACTTACTCCTGGTTCATGAGGTTTTTTTTGGTAGAGGGAGATATTTATATTGTGAGCAGATTTTTACTATGTGATGGCTCAATAGTGCTTTGGGAACTGTGAGGCAGGAAAGCTCTTCTTCCAAACTCTTTTCTTTAGCAGTGTATTTTTGGAGAGTTCGTGGATCAGCTAATGTTCATTTCATGTCACTTTTAGCTGTATTGGAATACCCCTAAATCCAGTACACTGGGATGTGTAAGTGTACACAGCATGGAATTTAAATTAAAGCATGAATCAACAAGCAGATATGCTGAAATAAAGAAAAAAAGTAAGAACTAGCCAGAAAAGGTTAAGGAGAAGAAAGTATTACAAGAAAAGGTTAAAAGACTGGCTTTCTTTGTAAAGTATTTGCTGAAATTCAACCAGATGGAGAGTGACTGTGCTGGTTTGAAAGGATGAAAAGCAGCTTTTATATCCAGGAACATAAGGAATACTGTGTCTTCGGTAGTCAAAAGATAGCATTACTGTGCCTGCTGTCAAGTCAGAAGATATTGCATGTGTTAACAGGTATTCTTTTCTAAACTTAAAATCCGTTTTCAGTATTTTTATTGTTGCCCAGTACAGTAACTACTTTGTGTGATTTCAAGAACATTCACTATTCTACCATCTTCTAAGGATTGTCATAGATGGATGAAGTAGTTTAAAAATGCTTACAGATAATGTCATAAAATAGGTTTATGATTACTGAATTTATTTGTTCCTTTGCACTTTTAAAATTTTCTGTGACTTTTTAAAATAAGCCTTTTGTATTCAAATAGATAAAGTTTCATTTAGTTACCTTTAATAGTTTTTTGGCCAACTTTGCCACCTAGCGGCTGTAATTAAATAGAACAGCTAGTTTTCTGGGTTTTTTTAACAAAAGGTAATGTAGCATAGTACTGTTGTCTTTTTTTTCTTTGCATTGAATTTTTCGAGGATATTTGAATTAGCATAACTTTTAGATGCAACTGAAGCCTCTCACAGTATGTTATGAAAATAAACACTTTGTCTTCTAATGTTTAAAATCTTAGTATGCAAGTACAGGAGAGTTCAATACTTTTTTTTTGTTTGTTTAAATAGCCTGCTCATAATAGAATCAAAAGAAAAAACATCATACCTGTTATAATCTCTTATGAAAACTTGTCTTTTTTTATGTCTCTGTTCATACGTACTGTGGATTGCTTTTCCTTTAATATCCTTATGGCATATGTAAGATAAATTATCCTTCTTTAGATATCGTCCCTGTAATGTAGCAAGGAGAAACCTGCACCTGCAGTGCTTGTGCTTCTATTATGCTTTATAGGCAGGCTGAGTCCACAGTAGGAGTAATAAAGACTGCTTAAGTATTGTTTTCTCCTCTTCCACTTGCTCCTAGTTCTGATACAGACCAGATCCAAAAGAAACAGAAATTAATCTGGCTGTAAATTGTAATTTTGTGTGGTTTAGTGCCTATTTTTCTGTGCAATTGTGTTAAAAGAGAAATTCTCTAACAGCTGTTTGCTTGTCTTCCTACGCTGCGATGGCACGCGTGCAGTGAACAGCTGCAGTAGGCAGGACATGTGTGGTGCAGTAATGAACCTTAAAACCTCTGGACAGTGATCCACCTGCCATCACCTCTCTGGACTGCACAAAGCCACAGGCGAGGCAGTTCCCCAGTTTGTATGTGATTTTTCCTCATCTAACCCCCTTTTTTTTTTTTAAATCTAGAAGTGTTACCTTTTGTTTTTTTCTTCCTCATATGCTTTCAGCTGACCTTGTTTATGCGTAGTAGAAAATGACTTAAAGAGAAGTGTTGAGGGAAAATTAATTCTTTCAACTGAAAAAAAAGTGCTTTTATCTGTAACATGGACATTTGAAATTAGCAATGATATTTGGTTTTGGAAAATGTCATGATTACCATTGCAGCAAATTATTTTTATGCATGAATTGTCGTCTTCTAATCTCTCTTAAGGTCCAAAGGGAAAAAAATAGCTGTTGTCTGAGCAGCAGAGCTAGATTTCCTTTTGCTGTATGTCCTTTCTGTGTCATAGATCCCAAGGACAGTAATACTTTCTAGGCAAGTGACAGCATGTGCTGTGACTGATTCAAAGTTATGTGTGTGGTGACTCCCCACACATAAGCATGATATAGTGCCAGAGCATGAGATGCTTCTTCATAATTTAGTGTGATTTTTTTAATTATCAGGGGTTTGTGTGTCTCTAATTTTATCCATCTTCTAGTAGTTGCCAAGCCTGTAGAAAGAAAATATCCTTGAAATTTCCAGTATTTGAATTAAATAGACTAACAGGTCTATTGAGATTAATCTGATGAGGTGGTGAAAGGGAGGAGAATCTGCTGGATGAAAGGAAGAATCACAGAATTAACATAAAGCTTTGTTCCTTAAGAAACCTCATCTAAAGAGCTGTGGGTAAGGCTATCATGCATCTTGATCAAAATATGGCCAAGAGAGCATCTGCCTACAATAAGGAACTACAATAAAGAACTGAAACTAATAAGAAAGAGTATGGACATCTTGTTAAAGTTGCATAGCATTTTTATTATCAGATTCAATGCAGCAAACTGTTTAACTTTAGGAACTTGTTCAATAAATCCCTGAAGTACAGGAATGAGTAGACATAGGACCAGAAAAAAAGGAAGGATGTCGTGCAGATTGTCTTTAATGAGAAAGAAACAAGTCGTTGACTTTTGAGCTGGGGACTAGGGAGAGGTGCTGATAGTGCCTGAGATGGCATGAGACATGACCTTCGCACGAAGGAGAAAACAAAAATCACTGGGTGTAGAAGCTGCCAAATGTGCGTTGCTAATAAGAGTTCTGATAACATCTGTATATGCATAATGTGACCTGAACTGGGAGCAGAACATATCTGTGCCTTAGAGTACCCAGGCGAAAACATTAGGATGGGAGACAAATTGGAGGAAAGAAGGGAGGATGTCACATGGTGTTTTAGAATACCTGTCTGACAGGAAAACCCGAAAAGCAGGCTGCCACTGCAAAGGGTGTTGGATCCAAGTACAGAATCACAAGAAAAGAAGTTGAAATGCAGTTGATGCTTCTGGATAAAAAGAGACAGAATGAACGGCAGGCAAAGGGAGCAGTGAGGCATAAAGAACCTCAGCCGGCATGCAGACATGTATCTGTAAAGCAGAAATCCCTTTAAAGAACGCTAGATAGCGTTGATAGCAGATCACATAAAATCTCCTCCTGCACCAGAGCAACAGTCCTTCTAACACAGTAGTCCAGCTATAGTTAAATTTATGTTAGTTAGTGTCTGAGAGAGCCTGTTGGCTTTTTGAAGTCCCTTGTTTTCCTTGTTTTTTCAGAGGGGATATCCTTGACTACTTGCATTTGTGTCAGTTTACGTGTCTGCTGTCCTTGAATTTGTCCCCTCTTCCTTGGTAATGTCTGTGGTACTGTCAGTGCCAGCAAATTCCAGAATTCTATGCCTGATATTGTAAGAAGTATTATGTTTTATTTGTTTGACTTTCTAGGAAATCAGTTTCAAACAAGTCAAATAAAGTTTAAATTATGACTTGCTGGTTGCAATTCTCTGACATAAATCCGTATGAGAATAATTACAGCTATAGCTTGGATGTTAGCTTGGAAGTTTCATATAAGCACAGGTTAGTGATCATTTGAAGGAAATTGTTTATTATGTTACTTTGGAGAGCTTTTAACATTGAAAAATGAGCTTGAAAATATTGCAGTTTGCATTACCTCTCTAGATTAACAGGCACAGTAGGGTTTGCATACACTGCTTCTTTTCAGGATCAGCTGTGCTAACAGTGAGGGACTGTTTTTGTTAAAGGATAGTTTTTAAACTATTGAAGTTATTTCTGCTCAGTAATTATGTGTGCATAGATATTGTAAGCAAGATCTAAATATTGCTTATTAATACAGGTTAAAAGGGTTTTGCTCTTTTCCAGTCTGTTTAGAAATAGTTGCATGCAGCTTCAGCAGCTTTATAAGAAAAAAAATTAAAAATTAAAAATTGAGCAATACAGCTCTGAGGTAGAGGGAGCCAGCATGAAGCCCTCTTCATGAACATGGAGACTGATACTGTTTTCCAGAGAAAGGCTGGAAGAGAAGATGACATTTTTAACATTAATAGAAAGTCAACCACATTCTTTTCTGATGAAAGACAGGAAGGTGGGAGCTGTACTTTGCAAAAGCTCATTGTCAGTGATTAAATCAACAAACTGTTATTTACAAATGTTATCTGAGTGCAGAATTCTTGAGCTAGTATTGTGTATTTTTTTATATTAATTTTAGTTACTTTGTTTTTTTCCTGGACAATAGAGATCATATATGGATGATACAGTAGAGTTATCAATTTAGAGTAGCATTAATAAAGCAGCTGACTGAAAAACATTGTTGTGGTCTTTCAAGCATTTGGAAGAGTTAGACAACAAAAGTAGGTTCTTGAAAAGCATTGGGAGGAATTGAGTATAGCATGTGATCAGTAAAATGTCATGTGGAGGAAGATGACACCACTTGAGAGAAATCAAATTCTTAGGGCTATTTCCAGTAGCTTCTGAGAGCCAGATTTTTCATACTTTTCTTTTTTCTTTGTGTGCATACTTTATGGCATAATACTTATGAAATGCTTTGTAAAAGTTGGACTGTTTTTGAGAATTTCATATAGGTTTTTTACCTGTAGCTCCATAAACAAAGTAAAATTTTTTCGCTTGGTTTTGATTTTTTAGGGGGAGGGACTGCATCACTTTCTTTACAGTTCAGAAAAATGAGGGATTCAGAAACAGCTTATTCTGCCAAAAAGATATTTTTGTCATAATTTCTCTGTCACCATAGAGCCTTCCAGTTTAGCACGGATGTTTTAATACTTAAAATGTTTTATTTGTAGGTAACTGAGTGGCTTAAAATATCTCATATCAGTTTCTCTGAAGTGCTTCATGTAAAACGGAAATGAATAAATTAATCTATTCAAAAAATGGCCAATATGCCAAAAACATTTAGCTAAAAATAGTACATTATTTCACAAACACTGAGTCAGATAAACTACTAAGAAGCGAGCCTGAAAAGCTTTAAAAGGATTACAATTAGAAGAAAATTAAACATTTTGATGTAAATTTAGGAATTTATTCACGTGGTTAGAATGAAGTTGTAATGATGCAACTGGTAAAATCAGACTTAAATGTGCGTGTAAATTTTTAGGGGGAGAGGCCTTTCTGAGGGACAGTTATTTACACTGAGCATCCATACTAAAAAGCTGACATCCCAGAAAGCTGGGTCTTAATAAAGAGTCATGGTGATTGGGGAAGGTTTGTAGGGACTGGAAGAAAGCAAATACAGCCACAGTCTTCATGAAGGGACAGAAGAAGAGGGAGGATCTGGGAAGCTACAGGTTGGTCATCTTTGCCTTGATCCCTGTGAAGGTGCTGGAGGAAATCCTCTTGGAAAGCACAATTAAACATGTGAAGGATAAGTAGGTGACTGGGATTGGTCAGCACACATGTACACAGGGCAAATCGGGCTTGACCACCTTGACAGCCTTTTACAAGGAGATACATGGCTTAGGGTAGAAGGGTAGAAGAGTGGGTGCTGTTTATCCTGCCTAACAGTTTTACAAGCTGTTTCCCAGCACATCCTCACAGACAAAATGCTGGAGTAAGTGAATGGTGAAGTGGATTGAAACTTGTCAGAACTGGAAGACTAAACTGTGTTTAGAAGTCCAGCCCAGACTGGGGTCCAGTCACTAGTTCTGTGCCCCTGGGGTGGTCCTGGAGCCATTAGAGTTTAACCTCTTAATTAATAGTCGGGGTGATTTATGCAGAGTGTGCCCTCAGCAAGTTTGCTGATGCTACAAAACTGGGAGAAGTGGGGGATACATTGGGGGTTGTGCTGCCATCCAGATGGACCTCAGGAGGTTGGAGAAATGGTCTGACAGGAGCCTCAGGAAGTTCAACAAAGGGAAAGGCAAAGTTGTCCACCCAGAAAAAAGATAGCTCCATACCCCCATATAGACTGGGGACAAAGCAGCTTTGTAGGAAAAGCCCCGGGCTCCTGGTGGAATCCAAGGGAGCATGAGTGAGCAATGTGTCCTTACAGCAAAGGTCACCAGCCTTATAGGCTGTCTTAGGAAAAGTGCTGCCAGCAGGCAGGAGATGATCTCTCTCTGCCCAGCACTGGTGAGGCACGTTTGGAGTGCTTTATCCACTTCTGGGTTCTCCAGGAGACGAGGGACATGGACATTGTAGAGTGAGGCAATCCAAGAGCCACAAAATACAGGCAATTGCAGTTAAATGTAAGATAAAGCTTTTATTTCCTGTGAGAATGGTCAAGCACTTTAATAGGTTGGCCAGAGAGGTTATGGAGCCTTCATCCTTGGAGATAACTTGAAACTCAGATATGGCCCTGAGAAACCTGTTCCTGCTGAGTCTGCTCTGACCAGGGGGTTGGACTCAGTGATCTCCAGCAGTGCTTTCCTACCTCAACCACTTTGTGGATAAATTGAAATAATAGTTTAATGGGATTTATCTGTAAAGGATCCTGAAGGTAGCATAGGGTAGACAGTAATTTTTAATGTGACATTTTATAGTGGGTTTGGAGGGGGAGGTTGTGTCTCGTGTTTTGGGTTTTTTTCATCCAGAAAAAGGATCCAGCATGGTTGTATTCTGTCATTGCTCTCTTTTGGAGTGGATGCAATGCCATTTGAGGTAGCTAGAGAAGCAGTTCCTTGGGTTTGCTGGCACTGAACGCTTCAGATCCATCTCGTTATCTCTGGACATTTGCTTGATCACATTTTGGAAGATCTGGCCATGAACTTCAGTTGACTGTGAGCTGGCAGAGGCTTCACCCAGACAGTGCTGGGTAGCTGAAGAAACCAATCAAAGTAAATGATAACAATTCTCTGACAGTCTCTTCTTCTTTTGTCAACCTTCAGTTTATATAACCTGTGAAATAAAGCACTTGAGGAGAATACAAATAGCTGTATCGCTCATTTACCTTCTGAAGGTTCATTCCTTTTACGCTTTTCATGCCAGCCTGTTCATTGAATTTCAGATAAGAACTTTTGTCCTTTCTTCCATGCTCTTTCAGCATTGGAGAAGCTGCATCTAAAAATTGAAAAATTAGCCTCACTGATTACTTCAAAACACTTCTAAACTTTCTCCTTATTTATTGTACCTGTTGATATATGTTTCACTATTTTATCCTGCTCCCAAAGTACCAGTACCAGTCTTCTAAATGTTTTGTATGTGTCTGATAAGCTCCTTTTTGAAGGTGCTATCATTTTGCCCTGTATGCAAAAATAAAATCAATCTCTGAGTACATTAACCTTGGTATTGTCTTAATGATAATGGCTAACTAAAAGGTCATTTCAAAAACACATGACAAGAAAAACAAGATTTATAGATTTTTTTGTTTAATGTTAGAGCAGGGAAAAAATACCTTTTACTGGCTTGGTAGGTTTCTGACTTTTAGTAAGATTTTTTTGGTTTTTAAGTTATTTTTGTGTTAAATGCCTTGTTACACTTTCAATTTAAGGAACATGGAAGTTGGTTTTTTTGTTTAAGAGAAAATTTAAGTGGTCTGATTCTGTATTCACTGCATTGTCCTACGGGGACTATGACAAAGTCATATTTGCTGAACATAAAATTCTACTGGATTTCAATTACAGATGAGTTTGACTTGGACATACTTGTGTCCCCTCTATTCCTATACAGTCATCCTTTCCTTACCTCTCCATAAAAAGGAACACAGACATTTAAAATATTGTCTTAGGTAGCTGTTTGACGTAGAGTCATGACAAAGTATTTTAGTAATTGGGAGTAGGAAGGGAGAGAGACAACCAAACAGTTTTCCTGCCTGTGTTGTAAGGAGGTATTTTATGGTTAAATTACGAAATCTTTGGTTCTGAGAATAGTTGCAGACTAATTTGATTAAAGGTTCTGACACTGGTTTTGTAAGAGATGCTTGTGGTTGCTGGGGATCTTTTTGATGAGTTTCAGGAAGAGTTAAAAACATAGATGGATTTATGTTCCTCAGAAACAATTGAAACATTTAAAATTAATGGCTACCTTTCAATATTGTTTCCTTACCAGTGCAAGAAACACTTATGTGAAGCCAGTATTATTGATAATTTCCAAATAAATTTCACAGATCTTTAAAAAAGTTGAATGTGTAACATATAGCTGATGCATGGCTTTTATATTTGTGTTATTTTATGTATGGATCTTCCCCAAGAGTAAAAAGTAGTCATTATAAGGAGAGATTTTGGAGAACTGATTGTTATGTGCCTATGTAAGCAACTGCTCTATTATTCTGTCTTGCTTTATTTCATTGGCTATTTTGGAAAGTTACACTTTTTTATGATAGTGTTCAGTATGTCCTCCTTCAAAATGGTTTTTTTCTTCCTGCTAGTTGTCATTGTTGGTATTATTAAATGGTTTTATTAGAATTGCTCTAAGCAGTCCTGATCTGAAGAGATTAATGGTCTGCATTGCTTATTGATCTGATATACTGCTTTTGAACTGTGAAACTGTTACAAGGACACTTCCTTATGTGTCACTGGAAGTACCAGCTTCTGTTCTTCTGCTAGAGATAAATCAATATATATCAGACTGTGTGGTAGGAGGTAAAATAAAGATAACTTAGATTTAGGTGTATAGATTAGGTCCTTACATCCACAATTTCCTGTTTTTAATTTTATTAGTCTTATTATATTTTTTTAAGATGCTGAGAGCATCTGCAGGTCCAGCTGAGATGAGTTATCAGCAATACATCTTCACTAACAATTGTGGCTTTACACCAAGAGCACATTTGGCTTAAAAAGACCAGTCAGCCCATTGGTGTTCGTAGGAAAGGCTGGTTGTTAGTTGGATTGAAAAAAAACCTACCAAAAAATCCCCACCACAAACCAAAACCCAAACCAGTCAAGCTGGTAATATTTGAGTGGCTAAACAGGCATTTTTGTCCCCAAAGACACATGGATGCTTAGCATCACCGATCTTTATTTTTTTAAGAGGGATGTTGCACGTGAAAAAGAAGTGTACTTGAAATTGGTAGGAAGTGAATTTTAGTTGCCAGACTTTGGGCTTGTAAATGCTAACTCTCTTCATTATGTGATTCCATCATACAGTCAGAGGGCTTCTTATGTCAGTGGGCAGACCCTCCTTACCTTACACTGGAATAAAACTCTGACCATTCAACTGGCTTGAGTATCTGATAATGTTTTGTCCACACACAGATAACTTGCCTTCTTTGGAGTCCCCTCTTTCAAGCTTAAATCCAAACCAGTCTCTGAAGAGTACCATCTTCCTTTAATTTACCTTTTTGGGAAGATTTAACCTTTCATTAGTCATCATCCTAGAGCCTATGTAAAGACAGGATAGAGGTAACTTGTATAATCTCTAATTTTCTCATTGCAACTTTTAATAATATTACAGTATAATAAATATTTAATAATAATATTTGTAGTTAATATAAATATTTTATTAACTATTATTTTAGTAATAATAACTATTATTAATAACTATTTTAATCCCATCACATATCCTAGTTTTTAGCAAAATGCCAGTGCTATAAGAGTTAAGTATGCCTCAGTGTTAAAAAAAGTACCTCATGTATTCATCTGACAGACTGGAGACATTTGAGACTCTTAGATCACTGCCATAAAGTAGTGAAGGATGGAATTTTAAGACATTATGCAGCATTAAGCCTTTTCAGTATTGGAATACTGAGTCTCCCCCATAAGAAAAGTGATGAACTGTGATGATAAACAGGTTAATTTAATCTGACCTGATTTCAGAAGTGTCCCCTTATTGCTTTAAGGGTAATATTTTTTTCATTACATTTGTCTTTTCAAAATCGTTATCTGTAAGTCGCAATTAGCCAAGTATTTAATTAGTTCTCTAAGTGTGTATTCGGAGCTTCCGTGTTCCCTCAAATTCTTTTTGTAAACAGTATCAGCAGAGGAGACTGTGCCTCTAATGCAAGTCAGGTAGCAAGGCCACTCAGCAGTCCTGCCTACAATTCATGTGAAACACGTCTCGCCAGACAAAGCATCTGCCTATTTGGAGGGTGGTTCTGTAGTCTTGCGAATCCAGAGTGAATTGAAGTCTAGACTCCGTCATTTTTCAGGCTGTTGGGAAGGGTTAAATAACAAATCAGATGTGCCTAAGACAGAGCAGAGGTGATGCTGAAGCAAGGATGCTGGTTTGTGCATTGGGAAGAAAGCTGTGATAGCAGCAGCAGCAGCAGGAATAACAGCAGCAGCGGCAGCAGCAGCAGCAGCAAGAGACCTTCGGAAAGCAGGGGTTGCAGTAGTCTGAGATATAAAGATCCTGTTACGTCTCTGTCTCTCCTAAGTTCAGAATGGTTCATACAAACCTTACGCCACATGTGGTAAAGGATGTACAGGAATATGGAATTTGCTTTGTAATATCTGCATGCTGAGGAAATAAAGACGTGCCTCTGGGTTTTTGTTGTTGGGGTTTTTTTCTGCTTTTCTTTTTTAATCATCGGAATCTGAAGAGATTAATCTACTCAGAGAAAGTAAGTTTCGTCTGTCTTCAAGATAATTTAAAGGGATAGTTTCAGAGCTGAAGGGTGTCTGTTTTGCTACCTGTTCCCTTGCACCTGGGACTGAAAAGTGAAGAGAAATGGACAGTGTCTCAGAGGAGACCGGAATGACCGAAGCTCGGTGAAAGCACACCCAGATCGTTGTCTGCTGTCCTCTTCATGCAGTGCTGTGGGCTGGTGCACCGACGGCGAGTACGGGTTTCCTATGTAAGTTTCCATTTGCATTAGAATGATGCTGACTTGTATGTCCCACTCCTAATATATTAGATGGTACAGTATGGCTGAGACAGGTATTTTAATACATAGCTGAATGACTGACCAGAGCACTAAGTCCTGTGAAGTAAGTTTTCACAGCCCAAAGACACAAGGATCTTTTTAACAGGTATGAGTCTTGCTATCTATTTTGTTGTAGAGTGTTCATATTCTCAAGGATATGTTGTTTGGGTTTTTTTTAAGTGACCTGTAGTATTAAAAGACTGGAAGCCTGACTGTTCTGACTAATTTTTTAAAATTGTGTATTTATTCTTGCCAGTAGCTCTGTGTAAGTGGAGTCATTAGAAAAGGACATCTCCACTTATCCGTCTATGGTAACAAAAATCAGCTAAAGTTATAAGCAATTATATATTGGGCACAAAAATTATTGGAAAGGTCCTAAGAAAATATAAAAATAATCTCGTGAGGTAGTTCTTTTGAAAAAGAACAGTAGTACAGTGGTAGAAGTACAGTCTGATGGTTTGCATGGTGTATTTGCTTTCCAGAACCAGATATTTCAATACTCAGGTATTATATGACTGCTCTGTCTTCCAAAATGGCTGTCTCCAATAAATTCCACAAGAAAGGCCAACACCAAATCTTAAGTATTAGCAGTGTAAAATATCAAATGCTAGCTGAAATATATCTGAATTATACTCAGCTGACATGATAACCCTCAAGTAATTAATTTATGTTTTGATATTCCTCTCCTATTCTTCTGTGCAGTTGTCAGACATGATAAGAAACAGGAGGTTGCAATGATCAGGATAAGCTGAAAATTGAAATTGCTGAGTATTAGCAACAATCAGCTTGTAGCTTGTTGCACGAGAGTGGAGCAAAGGTATCAGCAGATACAGTTCTGTTGCCAGAATTATTGTGGGTTTCTCTGTGTCATAGAAAGGTCTTTTAGAAATGCTGAAAAATTCATCACAGAACAAACAAGGTCATAAATAGGTGCAATCTAAGTCAAAGTTTGTGTAGGGGATTGATGGAGAGAATTGAATTATTAAAAAAAACCCCAAACCTCTCCTTCAGAACAAATTGCAGAGATGTAAACAACTGCAAATAGGAGGGTTGTTTTGCACAAAGCTAATTTGACTTTGGTTGTATTTTGTTCTCACTGGTGCAACAGCTGATACTGTAAGAAGCAGGCAGAAGTATGGAGCATCAGATAAGATAACAGAAAGAACTGAAACAGTACTGTATTTTTTGTATAAACTATGCAAAAACCAATGTATAGTTACTTCTAACCATCAATTCAGTATAAAATCAAAACTTGGACACATCTTATGCAGATACTTACTTGATAATATTCCCACAATTACAGAGAAGCTGAAATACAATGCATTTAAAACACTTCTTATTAGCTCTCTCATGCCAGTGGAGTTTAGGGCATATGAAAATAATGACCTCTTGAGATGCATCACCCACCCTTTCCTTTCTCCTTGTTGCTGTTATTTATCAGTGGCACCAGCCACTGTGAATAATATTATCTAGACAGAAACCCATGAACTCCATCATTTTTTTGGTGTTTGTGGGTAATGGAGAGAAAGATGCTTAGTGCATGTTTTATAAAGTACTAAGCTTTGTACCTTTTTTTGTGGTACTTTTTCTGTAAAGGGTATTGAGCAAAACTGATGGACCTAGTGTAATATCTCACTAATTGTTTACAAAGGAGAAGGTTGCTCATTCTTAGTTAGGACAAGTGAAATGAAGTTTGTCCTTGATCTTTTCGGTCTGAACGCTATTACGTGAAAGATGACCGTGTTCTTAAATAACTTAATTACAATGAAAATTCTCTCTGTTGTTTGAATCCTTGATTATCCAAACCCGTTATTATTAAATATTTTTGGCACTCCCAATGGCATTGGACTAATTGAGGTTGTAGTGCGTGATTCTTTTGGGATGAAAGCACTGAAATTAAAGTGAGCCAAGATATGACCCTTTTTATTAATGTCTGACTCACTGGGGAAAAACATTAGACTTTTATTCTGGGTTATTAGTTTACAGTTCTGAAGTTGCTTATGAATTGTAGTTGTAAATGATCTGTGTTGGAAGTTTGGGGGTTTTTTATGTTTTTGGGGAGTTTGAAGTACTGTACTTTATGTAACTGAAACATATGACCAAACTTAACTGGCTGTTGTGTGCCAGCAATACAGCTTGTTCTGCTCTGTGTCCTTTGCAAATCTTAGGCGTAATCAATCTCTTTGGGGATGTTTTGGGTCCAGAATAGATCACTACCCTTAGTTACACAGGATCCCATTGTTTCTTTGGAGGAGCAGCATAGTTTGTAGGGAATATACTTGTATTCATATATTGCTCCTTTCTGTGTTCTCCTGCATGTTAGGCTGCCATGCACAGAAATTAGCCCTGCATCTGCCTGCTGGGGTAAAATTGAAGGCCTGGATGGGTTGTATCCATCTTTACTTTCCCTCCAAGTTTTGCAGCTAATGAGTGGTGTGCAGACCATACAATGTTAACAAGATTAAATCAGGCACACGAGTTCCCTCTTGGCTTGCCTGATCATTGACTCTTCCTTCATTGTGGCACCATGCTATGCCTGAATCCACAAAATTTCCACAGTTCCTCTTCTGTGGTTTCTCTGGGTGGGTAATCAGGGTGATGGGGGGGGCGGGGGAGGAGTGAGGTGTCGTTTAATACAGTTTGTGTAATATGGTGTGGAATAATCTGTAGCTTCTAACGGTAGGAAGTGTCATATGGACATTATGACTGCATATGACTTGATTCCAGAAATAAAGATCCCCATATTGGACATTTTCGTGGCAAAAGCTGCATATAATTCCAAGTAATGTCTTCACCTTATTCCATCAGTCACGTCTGTGAGATGGGGACATCTGTCAAATAGGATCTATTTGGAGTAGTGTGGAGAAGAAGCTGAGTGAAGTCCTTCCAGTGAATAATCTTATCTCTTTCTGGAAGTGAAGTCAAAAAATTAGTACTAATTGTGTGTTGCCCAGAAATGTTTTCACAATTCTTACTGCCTGCATGGTACAGAACATCTAAAAGCGCTGGAGCCTGAAGACTGCCCAGTTTATTTAGTTTTCAGACTTTAGTCCGGTCTTGGTTGGTCCAGTTGGTTGGTTAGTCCACTGTTGGTCCAGCCTTCAAAAGAAGTTGCAATCCGATGGAAGTCACTCAGAAATCTTGTACTATGTCCAGCTCTCTGTTCTCGCTGGGTCTGGAAATGAAGGCTGTTTGGACACAGAGTCCAAGATAATTTCAGAGTCTGCAGGTTTCTGACCAGAGCAATTGTCAGCCACTTTGCTTGACTGTGTGTGTGCTGCCTTCTCTTACTGCTGTGAGTGATCTCATTTGCTGTGGTGCAACTTGCCAGTCAAACTGGAAAAATTGTTTTTATGGTAACATAATAGGGGTTGACCGAACTTTTTAATTCATGGCAAGTGAAATCAAGGAGGAGGGTCTATATAGTTTCTTGAAAGACTGTTCTAGCCAGTGTGTGTGTAAGAGACCAAATCCGTATCTGGAAGACATCTGCTGGAGCATACAGACAGGAAATTTCAACCCCCTTGAGCATCCCAGTGTACTGCAGAGCCTCCTGGCTTCTCAGGGTGCAGGTGTGTTTGCAGAGGACATGTTTATTGCCATTTTTACAGCTGTGTAAACAAGGAGTTGGTGAATGTGGCCAGGGAGGACCAACACATGATAATCTGGATAGGCAAGCCATGGGTTGGAATCCATTGTACTGTAAATAATGGCTTAAAATCTTTAGCTGTCTGGATTTCCAAACATTGAATTTAATACTGATTTGTTTGAAAACTCATGTGGTTGACTTTTTGAACTTTAGTGGGCTTTTCTGGTTTGCTTCTTTTTTAGAATTATCAAATTACATTTTTACTTACATGGAAGGACTATTCAGAATAAGTCTGAGCTGATGTTTTAAATATTTTTCTCAGATATATAACTAATTTGATAAAGCATGGAGATGATGTCTGGAAGGCAAATATTCATTACTCTGGCTCTAATCTTAACAAAAGACTATTATTATTTGATACAAAAAAGAAACTTTAAAAATACATTCCAAAACAATATAAGATTTATTTAAACATTAGTAGTGAAATTTATGGTATGGCTTGTACTGTGTATTTTAGTTTAATGTAATTAAAGGACCTTGGTATGGTTTTGTTTCAAGATGCTTCTTTTCTAATGGTGGGGACTGTAATTGGAGAGCTTTCTGCCTGCAGCAGTGAGTGGGCTCCAGACGTCAGGCTTTTTGTGCCAGTGTCTGGAGGATATTTCAGACCTCCTGAGGGAACGTTCTCTTTTTGGTGTTGTTAGATTTGTACTAGGGTTTTTTTTTTTTCCTGTTCCTTTTGAGACTGCAGTCCTTTCTATCACTTAATAATGTTCCTCACCAGACCATTCTTTACCATAGCAGATGCTGTCCTTCTCTTTGTTCCTTTTGCTTGCCACCTCCCTTTCTCTTCTTTGTTGCTGATTTATACTTTTTTTTTCCTAGGTGGAGCTACTTTTTTAACTTTTCTCCACCGTGCTTCTCATTTTACCTGCAGAATTCTTGCTTTGCATTTGAAAACTCCCTTTGCTTCTGTTAACATTAGTCTTTGTCTAGGGTGACACCTGCCAGGGTTGTTTCTGTGACCCCCTAATGCTCCTGTGCCATCAACTCTACTCTTGCATCTATCCCTCTTTTCTCCATTGCTGCTTTTGTCAGTTTTAGTGGAAGTTTGAGCTTCTCACAAGGACACAAGGAGAAGTTGCAGGCTAAGGCAGCTGTGGATGAACTTTAACCAGAATTTACGCCCATGATTCTCTTCTTTGTGTATTGTAGGCAGAAAAGCACATGCTGAGGAGGAGGAAAGAAAGTATAAACAAGTTGTGGTTTACTGATGAAGACATTTAAAGGAATTTTTTTGAATAAACATGTTATATTTACAGCTTAGGGGAACTGGCTGGAAAAGGAAAAATTCCTTTAACTTTCTTAAGTGACTGCACTGCCCTCAGTACTGGATGCCTCAGCACTGTTAGGAAGCAACTCATTAACTATGGATTTGGGGGGATGTTTTCTATATTTAAGTTGTCTCTAGGAAGTCCTTTTGCATTTTTTCTATAGCCTGATTTTCTATTTTTTTTGTTTTAGTAGTATGGGAAGAAGACAGTGAATAAAGTGGAATAAACGGATGTGGCAATATTTAAAGGGAAAGTGATTTGAACCAAGCCTCTTTTAGTCATTGTATACCAACCAAACCAGGACTAGCAAACTTTGCACTGCCAAAATTAAAAGTGATAAATTCTGTTTATGTGCATTTACTCAGCTACAAATGTCTAATAACCTGTATTCATTATGCTGGGGAGTAGTATTGGTGCTAAACTCTTTTGATTGCGGCTCCAGTTGTTTCAAGTGAAACTTCACACATTTGTTCCAATTGCTTTTCCTTTCACATCATTAAGTGACCATAGTGTTTTTTGAACTCTGTGGCTCCATTTAAAATATTTATTTCCATTTTATAACATAGATTTTGGACTACAAAGGCTCTGTTTTCCTGTCTCCCTTCTTTAAATTCTTCCTTCTTGCTGCATTTCCTAGGTGCTGCCTTAGAATTTAATTAACTAGCAAAAGGGGCTTCTTTTGAAAAAGAATCTTACATTTAGGAGAATTAAATGGAACATTTGCATCTCATTGTGCATTCTGAGATAAAATTATATAACAATATGGCTGGTGGATAAAATATTGTGACAATATCTGCAATAAGGGCCCGCTGTCATTCCTTTTTCATTCTGTGTATGATGCAACTGCTTGAGTAATAGATTTAAAATATGTAAAATTTCAAGGCAGCAGCAGTATCAAAATTTTAATTTTGTACTGAAGTAAAGAATTAGAGAACCCCATTTTAATTATTTTCCACTACCCTCATCTCTTAAAGCTGAATTCATATTTCTTTTGGTAATTCTATCACTATTTTTCTATTACTAAAATGGAGCATTATTTTGTTATTCCCTGCTAATTTGGTTATATCAAAGTAGTGACATTATTTGCATTGTTTCTGGCAAGAGAAGCTTGAATGTGTGAAACCAGCTGGCTTCCCTTGTGAACTCCTCTTCCTCCCTCAGTAGTACCCTTGACTTGAATGTTATGCATATTTTGATGCTAGAGTTTTCTGAAGCTGTGTTTAGATTAGGTATTCGTAAAAAGCCTTTGTGTTTTCTGAAACCTGTGCTATATTACTGAAAATAAGGTGCAAATTTGCAATAAGCTGAACACTTCAGTCACTGGGTGGTCTGTGATTAGTCTATTGGAGTTAATAAGTGGGAATTGGAACTTGTAACCTCTGTCTCCAAACTCACCAGTGATTCATCCTGTGGCTGTGAACAAATCATATGGAAAGAGGCCTGGGGCTCTTCCTTTCCATAAAACTGAGCAAAATCCTGCTGCACAAGCATGTGTGCAAAAGTATAATATTTTTTATGAAACCTGAAAAAGGAGTATTTTGTTAAAAATAAACACTTAAAACTAGCTTAAGAGATTGTTACAAATAAAATGTAACCCATTTTCATGCCTCATTTCTTTTTGCATTTTTATCCTCTGCCTTTTCTCCATGAGGAGGGCATAGTGACCTTTGCCATCCTCACTTGGTAAAATGTTTTTCTCCTTTATTCTTAGTGTTTTATTGGTTTGGTTCTTTTGTTCTTTCCTGAATATTTTTTTTTTCCCTTCAGCAGTTACTTTTCTTTCTGCTCTTCTTGGGTACAATGTCTTTGAATACAATACTTACTGACTTCAGTGGTGGAGGAAAAATTTAAGTATTTTTGGCAATTTTAATACATTTTCTGATGAGTTGGCATTCCATAACAATTTTATGAGTCTGCGAAGTCATGATAAATTAACTGGCTGTCCTACAATACTAATTGAGTCCCCTGAATTCTCTGTGGAAGAAGGCCATACTTAATGTCTTTTCTACTATCTTTATATTAAACCAAAGTGGCAAAATTAGTAACTTAGTAATGGGTAAATGAGAGGAAAATAAAAGAACACTTTTAGGTTTGAATGGAAAAGGTAGATTTGTGAAGTGTTGAATATAGCAAGAGTACTTCTCTGAGCAGAAACTCTTCTGGAAAAAGTCTTATAATTGTTCTCTTGTGATTAAACATCCCCTTCCATCGGGAATATTGAAGGAATACAGAAAAATTGTCTGAGCAAAGCTCTAATAGAACTAAATCTGCTCAGAGATGTCAAAGGCAACAAGGAAAGCTTCTATAGGTGTATTGATGATAAAAGAAAAATGAGGGAAAATGTGGGACCTCTCCAGTCGCAGCTGGAGGCCTGGGTACTTGGGACATGAAGGCTGAGGTACTCAATGGCTTTATTGCCTCAGTCTTCATTGGAAAATGCTCCAGCCACACCAGCTAAGTTGCAGAAGGCAAAGGCAGAAACTGGGAAAATGTAGAACTGCTTGCTGTAGCAGATTAGGTTTGAGACCATATGAGGAATCTGAAGGTGCACAAGTCCGTGGCACCTGAGGAAATGCATCTGTGGATCCTAAGGGAACTGCCAGGTGAAGTGGCCAAGCCACTATCAATCATATGTGAGCAGTCATGGCAGTGCAGTGAAGTTCCCACTGACTGGAAAGGGGAAAACATAATTCTGTATGTTAAGACGCATGGAAAAGAAGGATGTGATTGATGACAGCCAACATGGCTTTACGAAGGACAAATCATGCCTGACAGATTTGGTGTCTTTCTACAACTTGATTACAGCATTGGTGGATGAGGCAAGCTGGTCAGAGCGTGGTGCTAAATACGCCAAGGTTGTGAGTTCAGTCCCTGTTCAGGCCATTCGCTTAAGAGTTGGACTGAGTGATCCTTGTGGGTCCTTTCCAATGCAGAATATTCTGTGAAGCTACCTAGACTTGTGCAAAGCATTTGACGCTGTCTGGCACAGCATCCCGGTCTCTAAACTGGGGAGACATGGATCTGACACATGGATCACTTAGCGCAGAAGGAATTGGCTGGATGGTTCCACTAAAAGAATTGTCGTCAGTGGGTCAGTGGCCAAGTGGAGATCAGTGACGAGTGGAATTCCCAAGTCAATTCCCGTGGGTTTGGGACAGGCGCTGTTAAGCATCTTTGTCAGCAATATGGAGAGTGGGATAAAGATCTCCCTCAGCAAGCTGGCTGGTGCACTCGACACACCAGAGGGAAGGGATCACATCCCTCCATCAAGGCATCTTGCTCCACCTGAGAGGTGGGCCTGTGCCAACCTCATGGATTTCAATAACATCAACACCAAGATCCTGCACATGGATCGGGGCAATCCCAAGAACAGGGAAAGGCTGGGCAGAGAGTATTCTGAGCAGACTGAGAGGAGCCCTGAGGAGAAGGACTTGGTGTCTTTGGATCTGGGGAGAAGGTGCTGGTGGATGGGAAGCTCCACGAGACCCATCAGTGTGCACTCGCCGACCAGAAATCCTGAGCTGCATCATCAATGGAAGCAGATTGTCCAGACTGTAGATGTTAATAATTCTGATGCTTACAACAACATAATTTCTGTCCAGCTAACCAAGCATGCACTACACACTTCTATAAGAAACAGGTTGTTCATGGAGCTATGGTACAAGGCTTTTATACTGAGTGCGTATTCTTTATTTAAAAACAGGTAGTCATTGGGGATGAGTAGTTTTAACACACTCTTCCTCTAGATGGAACCACTCTGCTGCTTCACTTGGATGAAATACTATTTGTTTAACAGCTGAAGAATCTGTTGCAGTGCGTATTTGCAATCATGCATCTATGTTCACGTGTGGCTCGGAGCAATCTGTGTGGCATTAGAGCGTGATGCAAGAGAAGGAATGGTCCTGGGGTTTGTGTTGCTTCTGGAAATAAATAATTTGAAGGTAGTGTTTGCAAGCTTTGATCTGTTTACAGAGTGATGAAAATTACTGTCTTTATGGGAATAATGACCTATTTATTCTACATCTGGAGAAATGCTTCATCTTGTCCATCATCTCTGTAAAGTCTATTTCAGAGTTTATAACCAGACTGCTATCAACACTCACCATCTTCAAATTTTATAATCTCTTCTGTTTCTGGGTTTGTGCGCAGAACTTGGTTGACTATAGCAGATATTGATACCTCTGTTTTCAGTAGAAACATCTTGCTTCATTTATTGCTTCTCTGTTTCCATTTTTTACTTTCAAAAGCTATCCCAGTCAAAATAGCTTTCTTCTTCTTCACTTACACTTTTCCCATATTTTCTGATCATGTGTTTTCTTAGTAAGTTGTGAATTCAACTTTTCTAAGGTTTCTCTGCTTTTACCTGACTTAGAAATAGTCTGTTTTACTCTTTGTTGGTAATACGAGCTACATGTATTATATAATATACTCTTCATATTGTTTTCATTGAATTCATTTGTGAGCCACAGATTTTACTTAAACTGGATAGTTTACTGTTTCTAAGAGCAGCACTCATTCTAAGGCCTGCAGTCCATGCAAAAGTTTCAGAAGATAGACTGGTTGGATTAATTATCTGCCTATTCAGAATCAAACATAGTAAAAGGTTGTACAAAGGAGAAGAAAGAAAAATGTTGTAAT
The DNA here is from genome assembly GCA_013397895.1 of Origma solitaria. Classification (NCBI taxonomy): domain Eukaryota; kingdom Metazoa; phylum Chordata; class Aves; order Passeriformes; family Acanthizidae; genus Origma; species Origma solitaria. Next base: position 3,170,596 of record VZRL01000790.1, read on the forward strand.
ACAGTTAATTTAATGGTTTTTGGTCTTCATTTTCTCCCAGAATGTTAAAAGTGTGCTGAAACAGCATGAACCCACACAAAACCAGCATCAAAAAATAAATATAAGACACCGGTCCTTGCTTCCTAGCAGCTAAGGAAAGAAAGGCTTAGTCATGCAAGTCTTTACGAACTTATCAGCAAAATTCTAATTGAGAGGTTAGAAGTCAGATTAATTTAGATCATATTCATATGGAATAATAATAAGCTACTTGAACTGAAAGAATTAGAGACATCATAAAGTGACGTTCAGAGAGGATGTCAAATTAATAGAAGTCAGCAGTCCTGGAGGAGGTTTCCCACATGTATGGAAAAACTAGGTGGAGAGGAGTCACACTCATGGCACCTTCTTTTGTGGAGGAAATGCTTAATATTTTTATAAACTACTGCACACATTTCATTACAGATGTATCTTTAATTTCATTAAAGATACATGTTTGTATGTGTCTGCAACCACAGTACCACGGTAATTCAAGTAAAATGGACAACTGAAGTTTTGCAGATTTTAATTAAACTATATTGTCTAATGACTTCTGGTAATTGTAACAGTATTGTCATGTTTATCTTTTGAATTGTCACCATGCCATTAGTTACTAAATCTGTTTGCATTTTAGTAATAGTCTCTACGAGGACTGACATATTTCTATAGGCTGCATATAAATTGCAGTACATACCTTAGGGGAGAACAACAGGTGAAAAAGTCACCAAAGGGCAGGAGGATTGAAAGGAATGTTATCCTAACTGAGGTAAAGAAGTGTGCATTAAAACCGGCAGGCACATGAAATGATACCTTGTCTAAGAAGGAAATATTTGCATCTCTGAGGGAACAAAACAGGATTTGTTTCGAGAGGAAGAATAACCACAGAATTCTCTGTACATTGGGAGAAAATAAATTAAGCCTCAATGACAAAGGTTGAGGGGGAATGCAATGATCAGGTTAATTACAAAATGCTAAGTGCTTCACCAAAAAGAGATACTCAGTGAGGGTTGCACCCTGAGGGTTAAGATATGCAGAAAGATGGAAAATGGAATAGAAACACAGGAAAGTCTGTGGAAGGGAAGAGATTCCGCTTCTTCACCATTGTCTTCATAAAAAATTTAACTGTTGACTGCTTTGGAAATTTTTAGGAAATCTTTTTGTTTAATCTTAAAGGAACTTGTGTCAAGGGTTGGAAAGCTTCTGGGTAATACCTCATCCAAACCTATTGTGAGTCAAACAATTTATTCATGGTATATTTTCAGAAATGCTCTGTCCAATGTGTTTTCAGGGTGACCTTCCAGAAGGTTTGCCCTGGAAAAGGATATTCTGTGGTCACATGAGTCTGTGTGTCCTGGTCACTGGTGGGAACCGAGACAGCATTTTTTACATGGGTCTCCAGTGAGCTTGCCAAAAACCATTTTAAAATTGTTTCGCTTGTTATGATCTATGATGATACATATTCCCATCCATATCGAGTATGATTTGTGAAAAAATAAAAAAATTAGGAAACAACCAACCAACAACCACCCAAAAAACCCAACAAAAAACCCCATCACACACACACACTCATACACACATACACAGAAAAACCCAAACCTAAAATGAATTAAGGTTTTTTTAGGAAAGCTGGAGAATTGCACAGCAAATCTCTCCTGGTCTGAAATGCAGTGACGTGGCTCAGCCTTGCTGTGGCCAAGCTCCTGCCAGCTGCAGACACAAGGCTTCCTGCAGGGGACCCTTCCTCCAAGTGTGTATTTGAAAATGTGTTGTTTAGGCCAGATATTTTCCTTTTATTTTGTGCTCATTTTTGAAATTGTTTTGGATCCAAAGACATAGACATTGTGTCATCAGGTTTTTATGCTAGTACTGTTACTTATATTTAAGGAGATGACCCCAGTCTTAGCTATGTTTCTAAGCTAAGAAAAATGATCCTTGTAAATTTTGAAGAAAAATGCCAAAGTACTGTAGACTGAAATAAACCTCAGGCATGAATTGAAATAACTTTTTCTTCAAAGAGAGAAATAAAAAGGAGACAGAACAGAGAGGACAGAAACTCTTTCCAGAAATAGTGATATTTACCTGTGGTACAGGCAGAGATCACAGAGGTGGTTTTTGTTCAGTGAACTCTCTGCAGTCACTCCTGGCAGAGCTCTGGCTGGATTCAAAGGAAATGTCTCTGCCTTCTTGTGAAAAGCTTGCTCACAGTACCAGTTGTTACTGTGAGGCTGTGTCTCAGGAACACTGAGCAGAAAGGCCTTCTGTACCCTTACAGAAATGGCATGATTATAGGCAGAAAATTTATTTTTCTTAGATACTGTGAAAATATAAAAGGAATAGTGTAGCAGTTTGGCATTAGGGAAATCATGTATATTCTAGAAAAAAATAAATGTATTCAGAGTACATGGATGGTAGATGAGACAGAAAAGGGGTTTATGACTACTGCAGTAAAATAAAAAAGTTGTTCAAGAACAGTTCAACCAGCTGGAAATAAGAATTTTGTAAAACTGCCAAAGTCAGTGAGACCCAAAGCAATTTGCTGATTGAATGATGATCACATGTACATGTGCCTGTGGGTTCTGTTTAGATTTTTTACTTTCATGCTGTAAATTTAATGCATGCTTAAAAGGGACAAATTAGACCACAAAACAAAACGTGCATTTGCAGTAATTTCTTTAGAGCTTGTATTCTTTTTTTTTTTTTTT